>JAWWEE010000158.1:20152560-20191456 GCA_035221455.1 Xenops minutus
AAAAAAAAAAAAAAAAAAAAAAAAAAAAAAAAAAAAAAAAAAAAAAAAACAAACCCAAAAAAAAAAAAAAAAAAAAAAACAACAAAAAAACCCCAAAAAACAAACACAGAAGAAAAACATTTTACTTAGTTTCTATTTTCTACAAGTCTAGGGTTTTAAGTGCAATGAGTCATGCACTATAAGAATAAAATTAGAACAGGTCAATGATTATCCACTGTGTTAAAACAATTTTCCTTGTTCATACTTGTAACTTTTTTTTAAATGGTCAAAAATGTTTAAATGTGAACCCTTGAGTTCCAAGAAATGCTAACAAATGAAGGAAAACAATATATATAAATTTAAAAATATATTTATAAGAAATTAATCAAAGAATTTTAGAAAGCTGTATTTGGACTGTAATATTCAAAGGAGAAAAAGTCCAAAATGAGCAAAACCAACCCTTTGGGTAAAGTATTTGTTACCAGACTCTTTTCTCAGATCTTTTGAACTAAAGAGATGTTGTAAAGTTGAAGAATTGTAAGAATAAATTGTTTATTTTAATTGAAAATACAATGCAAAATATTTCCTAATGAAATTCTCTTGTTGTAATTCATTGGAGACTTCTGCAGTTATGGATTTGTTGATGGGAACTTAGTTGCATAATTAAGGTGCAGGAATTGAGTACTCACAATGAAATATGTTACTCTTGTTTAACTGAAACATTTTAAAAAATACAAAGGATAATTATAAACTTACAAAATCAAATCCTCAAACCCTATTTCTGAAAAAAATCTCTGACAAAATTCAGAGCAATTTGAGGTTTGCCTGGTGGAGATTGGTTTGGGGGTTTTTTTGGTTGTTTGTTTGTTTGGTTGTTTTTTTTTACCCTGACTAATAAAGGCAGTCTTGGGCATTTAATGGCATAAATACTAAATAACTTGTTCTGTGCAGTACTATTGACTCCAATAAAAAATCATGGAAGGACTGCAACATGTTTTTAATTCATTAAAATTTCAGTTAATGTGTTCACAATTCTTTTAATTTACTTCCTTAAAAAGCATCTTTAGAAACTATATTTTCAAGCTGCTATCTTCAGCATTGTAGGCAGAATCTCCCATTTTCCTAGGTATTGCTATGTTTTGATCTGTCACAGATCAATGAATGAGAAGCACTAATAATTCATAATATCATTCATGATTTGGACTGAAAAAATATACTCTTGAAATGGTGCACAAATGAAGATTCCTTGTAATCCTTTGGTCAGACACGACAACTTCATGTCTGACACCATTATAATAAATATTTCCTGATGATTCCAGTTCCAGATCAAGTGTGTTCAGGAAACTATTTATTAACAAGTATTTGATTAAGAAAGAAAGCATTTGGTTTGAAGGCAATAACACAGAGGAACCTTGCATTTGGTACAAAGGGACCAAAAGGCCCATTTTTATAAAATCCCCCACAATATTGAAAAAGGAACTATTTTCATTATTCATTTCATTACTTTCATTTGGTTTGGTTTTAATGTACCTGTGGACCCACAGTATTTTATTTACTGATTGTTTCTTGATTCAGAGTTTGTAGTCTTAATTCTTCAAAGTTCACTGGAGGAATAATTGCCAAGGTTTCAATTTTCTTAGTGGAGAGATAAGTACATGAAGGCATATTTTAAATAAGTCAAAATATACACAAAAGTTATTTCTACAGAATTAATTTTTATTTGATTTTATTTTGAATTAATTTATTTGATTCTTACCTATAATATGTCATTAAGGTTGTATTTACTGAAGTTTTGGAATGCTTTTAAAACTAATGGTCCTAGATTTTGTGTAAACAACAATAAAATTATCTGACAACAATATGCATGCTGATGTTTAATGAATTTTAATTTTTAATTTTGTCTGTGTTGAGAGTTGAACTGGACACATGTATGCCTAGGTCTTACCAGTATATGTTTGGAGACCAATTTTTGTCTTTAATTTTGCCCAGTCATATATAAAATTTGATTTCATGTGAAATATAAGGTAATCACCACATATTTTAAGAAAGCAGTTACCTGTTTTTTAAGTGTTAAGTTGTGCAGATAAAAAAATTATAACTAAGGCCTTCACCTTAACATTCAGTTTCTCAGTTAAAGTGCAGTTTAACAGAAGTTTTTATTCACATGGGATCATAAATGAGACAGGCCAACAGAGAACATATTCACTGCCCATATTTTATTCATAACTCTATTGAATTGCCGATTTTACTGTTTATTAGCAACTTAATTATGATTGCCTTTATTTTTAAATGGCTGGGCTGTTAGGTTGCAATACAACTGAAAACTTTACAGTCTTCACATTCTAAAACTTCATTGCCTTATTTAAGTGATTTGGTTAGACTTCTGCTATAAGAGGCACCAAATCAAATGAACAAATTTATTGCAGGTATGTTTTTCACTATTATCATTGAGTAGACAGCTGACATATAGCTATGTGAAACACTGGAAAGCTACTGAAGGTAGTTCAGAGCAATTAAAACCCTAAAGTGAACTTCTGCTCAGAATCATGCTCTAGCAGAAAGCATCAGTCTGCATACACAATATGGTTAGTCTCCTAATTCAAGTTAGGTACTTAAACATAGTGCATATATGTAAGTATCCTTCACCAACAATAAAAAAGAATTTTATTTTTGTGTGGACTCCCCATCCCTCGAGGTATTCAAGACCAGGCTGGTTAGGGCTCTGAGCCACCTTGTCTAGTGAAAGGTGTCCCTTCCTGTGGCAGAGTGGTTAGAATTAGATGATCCTTATTGTCCCTTTCAGCCTAAGCCATCCTATTATTCTATCATTCCATATGCTCTTCTACATTTTAAATTTACATCAGGAATAAGAAGTCCACACTAATCTCTCTAGATGACAATGGTGCTTCCATGTAAAAGTTAAATGTTTCCTCCAGCCATCTCTCCATGGTGCACTCAATGATTTGCTGAAAGGTGCCAGTAGAGGTTGTCAGCACCCTAAGAGTAGGAGGGGAAAATTGGATGGCAGGGAAAGAAGGAAAAGAGGAATTGGAAATGCTTTTCTTCAAAGACAGTTGACAGAGAACTTTGATCTAGTTTATACATAAATGGAGCTTTGAAGAGCTTAGATACTCTCTACTTAATTGGGTGCCAAAGTTCATTATCACAGTCCTTGACTATTCCAAAATTTGATATTTTTTTCTAACATTGATTTTTATCTAAAAAGTGCTGCAACGACTTTCCCAGAGGCAAGTTCCACCTTCTGGAGTACAAAGCATTATTTTTGATTTCTAAAAGTGGTGGAATACAGTCTCTTTTACTCTGCATCATTGTAAGTTTAGGGTTTGGGGTTTTTTTGTTTTGTTTTGGTTTTGTTTTGTTTTTATTTTTCTCTAGTGAGATATCATTTGAATTGTGTTTTAAATCTGAAATACTATGAGGAATTACTGGGATATGATTGTGTATGTCATGTATTTTACAGCTGAAAAAGTGAAATGGAGTGGCACTTCAGTTCTGCTATAATTGTATTGAACTGATATTAAAAAAAAACAAACAAAAAACCAACCAAACAAAAAACCCCAAACAAACAAACAAAAAAACCCTACCAAGTAAACCTATAAAAACAAAACCAGTTTGTAGTTTTAGGTGTCATATAAACTACAAAATTTACATTAGCATGTTGAATATATTAAAGGAAAAAAATCCCTTTAAGTATTTGAAACCTTTCTGAGAATATATAGAAATGTGCTACATGTATGACCCTAAATAGTTAAAGAGAAATGCAGCAAAGAAATTTTAGACATATAATTTCCTATAGGTGTTTATTATTGCTGTGAATACAAGGAAGGGTGCTAATTTTAGTTCATTGACAAAGTCTTTTGGTTGTTGTGGTTTATCTTCATAAAATATATTTTCAGCACTTATTAGACATCAAAGAATTCAAAGACAAAGGCATTAAAATACTCTAATCATAATATAATCTATTACTGACATTGACAGCTGACTGGATATCATAACTTCTACCAGAAGGTATAAATCCTGAAGAAAAAAAAAAAAAAAAAAACCACTTTTGTTATTTCTGCTATTTATAAGGGTTTTTTTGGCCTTAATAAAAGAAATTATATTTTTAAGTTCTCAAATAGCATCTTACTAAGTAAAAGTAATTTTAACTGAGTTTTTATTAACTATTTTCCCTTTTCAATGAAAATTGAAACTCTCAATCTTAAGATGGGAAATTTTTTTTAAAAAAGGTATTTATAAAACTACAAATTAAACTAACATTATTAATAGGTTTTTGTTGGGTTTTTTGTTTGTTTGTTTGTTTTAGGGGGTTGGGGGAGGCGGTGTTTGTTTTGTTTTGTTTTGTTTTAATTGAATTATCCACAGTGAAGGAAAAAAGGTGGAATGAATCCAGTCAAGAAATTACAGTATCAGTATACTTTGCTCTTTTTGTTGGTAACTGTGTGCTACATGATGCTGGTTATTTGCCCAAGGTCAGCCCAGCCCAGCCACCCCCTCCCACCCTCTTCCTCCCCAACAGAACTCTGAGAGAAAATAAGATGAAAAAGCACATGGGTGACAGAGAAATCATTTACCATTTCCTGTCACAGGCAAAATAGACTCGTCTTGGGGAAAATTAGTTTCATCTACTACTAGTTAAAATGGATTTGGCTAATGACAAAGACGAAATTAAAACATCACCTTCCCTTTTCCCAGTCTCAACTTCACTCGTTTGCTCCTGATTCCTCTAACTCCCCCACCCATCTGCCCTGAGCAGTGTCTTTCCTCAGCTCCTTCCTGCCCACACTTTTCCCTTGCTTCAGCAGACTGTCCACCAGTCACAGTTCCTTCAGGTAACATCCAGCTGCTCTGGCATGGTGTCCTCTATGGGCTACGATGTGGATGCCTGCTCAGTGAGGACTTGTCGGAGTGCTGCAGGGACATATCATCTCCACTGTCGTCTCTTCCAAAGGCTTCAGGAGAACCTCTGCTCTGCCTGGAGCACCTCTTCCCCCTCCCCATTCCTTTGCTGACCTTGGCACTCACACTTACCTCTCAGACTTGTTTTTTCCTCCCTGCTCAGCTCTCAGGCATTTTTGCGTTTTCGTAAGTATGTTCTTACAGAGAATTTTTTTCCTCAAATTCTTTGGGAGTTGCTCTTTATCTTGCAGCATTTCAACTAAAATTTGTCTTTGCTACTTCCTGTTTTCCCGTTTTTTTGTGTTTTGTTTTTTTTTGTTTGTTTGTTTTGTGTTTTTTTTGTTTATTTTTGTTTTTGAGGGGTTTTGTACATCATTCTCTTTATTACCTACTCTTTGACCTCCCCAATATCCTCCCATTTTGCCCATCAGAATTTAATTTTTCTAATCAGTCTGACTTTATCTCCCTTTCTTTGGTCTCATTAGTTAAAACCCAAATGTGTTTCTCATATTCCCTTTTTGAATTAGCATAGCTCCAAGTTCTTCTGTATATTTTATTGCATCAGAAATAATGTCTTGTTTTCAAATGTATTTTCTCTTACGCCTCTGTGAGGGAGCATGTCCTTACTTGCTAGCTCTCACGTTTAGTGTGTTTTCTCTACATAACACCGTAATGGAATGTACAGACAAGAAGAATATAGCCTCCAAATGCTATTATGGTTATTCAGTGAAGACCTCTGCATAACCCTACATTTATTTACAGTGTTTGCTAATCTGCCCATTTTGATGTGCATTTATCCTTGCCAAGTAACCACGCATTGAAAAAGGTAAATATAAGTAATTTGCTCAAATTCAGACAGTACTGGAATAATAATCTTTTAAATTTCTCATTTTGATCAAAAAAGCTTCTGTTATCTTACAGACTCATGTATTTTTTTTTTAATGTATAAATTTATTAATTTAGAAAACTTACTTTTTTCCCTAAAGTAAATATCATTTAAGGAGCCTTCCACTCAGGGCAAGTGAGTAAACAGTCCCATTTCAAAACTGCTCATTAGTGGTTGTGATTAATTAGTGCAAGGAATAATGAGGTATATGAACTTAGAGTACCAATAATTAAATTGCTTGCATGAATTCTTGGATTAATAAAATCCAATTATTCTGATATGTAATTGGCACAAATTTTATTTGTGTCTCCTTTTTAATATGTTTGCTAATGCCATCAGAAAGTAAACAAAACAAACTAATTGTAAATTAAAACAAAGTTCAATTGAACCTCAAAACCCTGCCAAGCCAGCTTTGTGTCAGATTAGTTCAAAGTCCATATTTATCCATGAATGCATTCAAAGCTAATGGACACAATAATACTCATTTGTGAGTGGACGATATGGAGAAACTGGAACAGCATCTTTCATGTCTGTGGAGAAAACTGGGTTTCTGGGTTTTGTAATGGTGCAGATTTTTCAGATTATGAAATCATAGAATTTTGGTTTGTTATATGAGGAATTATAGTTGCTTTTACTCAATAGGAAAGATTGATCCCAGGAGCTAAAGCCAGGTGACAATATTACAGGAAAGTAGGGGAATTTTTTTTATTTTTATTTCGTTTTCAAGAAGACTATTAAGTTGATTCCCCTTTGTTTCTGCCAACAGGTTCTGTTTTGTTAATCACCAAGGACAGTAAGATGAGAATGATCAAGAAATGTTTATGACAGGAAGAGTCTGAACTAGAATGAAAAAATGTCTAAAAAATGTAGATATGGAAGGCAAAAAAATTAAAGTAGTCAGATGCTCTGCAGCACTTTACTGAACACATTGTTAAAAGAGTAGTACTTGTTTAGGGATAAGAGGATGCTCTCTCACTGTGAAGGTAATGAAGGAGAAGGAGGAGGAAATCATGGTAAGTTTTATTAAGAAAATAACTGTTCAAGAAACAGGTGAATAATGTGGTTTTTTGTTGTTGTTGTTTTTTTTTCCTAAATAACTTGAGATGTTTTTCAAAAATCTCGGGATCAGCATTATCATAAACTGTAGAAAATTATCAAAAGATGAACTATTTTACTTAAATTTTGATCAGAAATGCTGGAATAACAGTAGAAATTATTTTCACTAGAGTTTCTGATTTTAAGGATATAAAGGGGTGATAGAGAAATGAAGACACCGAACTTCAGAAAAAACAGACCTCAAAGACCTTGAGGAAACTCACTGTTACAGATGTGACACTATTCTAAGGCATAAAGGGTTGTAGTCGACCTGACAGATACTGAAAGGACCCATATTAATTCAACAATGGCAAACTGTCCCATATTAGGAGAGAGACAATAAGAGGTCAATAAGGTTATATCAGGAAATTTTGAGCTTTGTGAACTCTCTCTTCTGTCAAAATAGGTTAATTGTAAACACATAATTAATAGAAATAATTTTAGCAGAATACTACAGGATAAAAATGTTTATTGTTTTTCTTACCATATTTGAAACTCAGGTTTTCTTAACCAATGCCACAAAAAAATCCAAGAGCCTGATTGCAGCAACAAAGTCTCTTCCATTTTGAAGTTTTATGGTATATTTTATTTCCAAAACAAAACAGCCCCCCCAAACACAAACAAACACCCCCCAAAAAACCTATTTATTTGCTTTCTAACAGACTGTTTATATCTTATTTGAGAGTATCCAAACTCACAATACCACCATGAGTCATAGTACACACAATTATAAACTGAACCAGGAGTTACCATTTTGTTACATGCCAGATAAAATGTCTATTATTACTTGATTTTTTTGTTCTTATTCAATATTTGTGTAGCTGGGAAACCATGAGGGGTTCCATGTTACCTTTCTAAATAAGAAATATCTAAAGGCAGTTCATTCTCTGAAAATTTTTACTTTTAGATGTTTGAGAAGTTCATTGCACTGATATAAATAAATGCATCTAAGTATTTAAAAATGCTAGTGCTGAATAAAGATGAAAGACTGAAGGACAGAAGAAATGTCACCTTTTTCAAGAGGAAGAATGCAGAGACTAACTATGCATAATTGTTCCTGCAGGTATTAAATAGCAAGCCTCTTTAGGCTCTTTTGTTGTTTTAATACATTTTAAGTCTGCATGAAATATCTATGATCAAAAATACAAATATCTGCTCTTAAAAATTTCATGTTCAAACTGCCTGAGCCTGTTCTCAATGAACTATGATGAACAATAGCAACCACAGATATTTTGGTCTGTTCTTGCTTTCTCTACTTCTTTATTAATCCACAGATAGCATACTGTGGTTTTGTTGTTTTGCCACTGTTGCTGTTCAAATAAATTCATTCCTTTTTTAGATTTTCTTTCTCATACAGAAAAATAGTGAGTTTCTAAAGTTGTCACAAATACACAAGCCTAATGCCTTTTCTGATCACTCAGACTACATAGCAAAAAATCCATAATCCTAAATAGAGATGGTCTGATAGCATGCTAGAAGATATTACTGCTGCTAAGTTTAATAAAATGAGATTGACTTGCTCTCTTTATCATGACCGAGATCACATTCTTATAACAATCCAAAATGACACACTGAAAACCACAAATGAAATGCAGAACTCAGTGCAATTCTCAGTTCAGTAAAAACTCTTCTGCTGAAAGCCATTTGCTCCTCTGTTGCACTCAGAGCACATACTCTCTTTTCTGTGTAGTCAGGTTGAAAACACACTTCTAACTCTTTGAAGCAGTCCCCAGTATGACTTCAGTGTCAGAGAAATCCCCCTTGGTTTCTTCCTGTCTGACACTGTACCTTCAGCAATTGTGATCTTTTCTGAATTCTCCGAAGAGCATAGAAACAATTGTGCTAAAACTCTAGAGTTTCTGAAGAAATAATGTGATTAAAAACAATTATACTGAATCATGAAACCTTATTAAAAAATAAAAACACAAAAATGCAAACAAAAATAAACAAAACCAAACAAAAATCAAACAAAACCCAAACAAACAAAACCCCCAATGTTTTAATGGTGAACTGAAATACAATATGCAAAGTCCTTCTGTTTACCGGACCAAGCCATATCTTAACTGGAACCTATGTAGAAAAGTTGTCAGCCTTGCTTGTCCAAAGACTCTTAATTTCTCTGTTCTGATTTACTGTAAAAATTAATAGCCAAGGTGTTCACACTTGAATACCTGGCTTCCAGTTGTTAAAAACATGATGTGCTGTCATCATTCCCCAAGATGGGTGAATAGCTCTTCATTACCATTCAGAGCAAAAAGACACCAAAATGCTCTGGTTTTCAGGTTTTTTTTCAGAGGAATGCTCCCCAGGAAAAAAATAATTCAACTCAGGTAAGTAATTTTACAGGCAGGTGACACTCAGTCAATTTTCTTTTTTAGAAAAACATTACAAAACCTCTCCACATTGTAAATAAGAATTTTCATTTTCGCTACAGAAGGGAAGAAGTAGATAACCTGTGTTACAAAGAAAACATAAAAAATGAAAATTCTAAAAGTTCACTCATTAAAGGAGCTTTTAAAAGTTTAAAGGCCAGACTATATAAAAACATCATAATCTTTAGCTTCTTGAAATTTCCTGGAACCTGAAAAATGTCTTGGGGTAGTAGGGAAATTGATTTTTTTTTTCTGTAATTTTCAGTTAAAGATGAATTTCTCATTTTGAACATGATCAGAACTTTTAAACTCGAAGAAAGTAAAAATTATGTTAAAGTCACAAATTGTGGGCTGATAATATTCAGCCATCATTTCTCTCTGTTTTTTTTAAGATTTACTCAGATGAGTCATACAGATGCATTCACACGAAGGTTTATTTTCCTGGTGATGTATTCTTGTGAAGGCAGAAAGATGTCTATGCAACCATCTGTAACCAAAGCAATAGTAATGGGACATTTGGAACACAGTACATCTCAAATATGAGGCACAGTTTATAACAAGTTGCCATGAATTTGGAAAATGCTTAGTCTTACGTTTTCATAACTCATAAGCACGTCTTATAAATAATTATTCAAAAGCCCAAAAAATTTCTTTTTTATTTATCTGTTATTTTTCACTTATTAAATGGAAGCTGCCATAGGAATATATCACTTAGTCATCTTAAAAACTCCACAGTCCCTCTATTATACCCTCAGGGTGGCCACATGTACACAAACTCTTTCTCCCCACTCTGCAACCACCAAAATTCCAATGGTTCTTTGACAAGGTTCTATAAAGCTAAGGTTTATCAGCTACAATTCATGAAGGCTCTTCTAGAGTGCTATGTTAAGGATGCAGAATGTCAAATAGAAAAGTCTAAAGAAAACACAGTTTTTTAGTAAAAGATACCAAAAATAATATACAAATTATAAGGATATTCTTTTTCTACTAAAATCTTGTCCTTACACTTCTCTCATCACTTTTCTGCTCCCAGTGCTTCCAGTATTTAAATGAGCATTTGGTTAGCCTGAATATTGAAAATAACATGATAAATGCAGGATGCCATCCATCAGTTGAAGCAGAGCTCCTCTTTAATTCTAAACTTAGGATGAAAGCTCTTATCTTTGAGATCTCACTAGGACCTCCTTTGCGAAAAATAGGTAGTGTTTTAAGCATTATAATAAACCTGCTTTGTAGATAGGATTTGACCTAATTTAGGATTTAGCTGATCTAAGTAGGCTCAACAATATTCTGGTGTTGGTTTACGGTCAGAACAATAAAACAGAATATCATGCACATATATAATTTAGCAATTTAGGCCAAATTTTCCACTGATATCCAGGAATAGGAATAGGAATAGAGGACAAATATGGAACATTATGACAAAGCACTGAAATAATCCCATTCTGCACTGCTTATTGTATCATCATCTGTAGGGAAATGTGACTTAGCTAAAGCTAATCCATGGCTTAGATCACCCTTTTTCACCAAGCTCTGTGCAGTAGAGCCAATTGGCATTTTTATTGAAGACATATAAAATATTATGATTTTATATTGTCTATATATATATTAAAACAAAGTGTCAGGAATAGCCCTTCCCCCCTCTTCTGCTTCCCCTCCCACCCCCTGCAAGCCTGCTGTTTATTTTATTTATTTACTCATTTACACACCACACACACACACACACACACAGACTTGATGTTCCACAGAGTGGGGCAGCTGGATGTCTTCTATTTGCAGTTGTGTCACAATAAAATATCTGATAATTGCATGTTTTATTTGCTTTATTCATTCAAGTAGTTCACAAAGTCTGATGAAAAGCACAAAAAATTAGTGTGATGTTTTGATGTTAGACCAAATAACAGGAGATGGAAAATCTTATTTTCTAATTAGTGTAAACATATTGACTTCTTTCTGGTTTTGCTGCTGAATAGGTTAAATTGCCACATATTTTTCTGCATGTGTTTTTAAAGATTATTTGCAAATATTTTAGTTGCGGAACACTGGTGCCTCTAAATTTCTTCAATGA
This sequence comes from Xenops minutus, assembly GCA_035221455.1. NCBI lineage: Eukaryota > Metazoa > Chordata > Aves > Passeriformes > Furnariidae > Xenops > Xenops minutus. The sequence continues at coordinate 20,163,881 of JAWWEE010000158.1, forward strand.
CCCATGATGAGTGACAGTTTCTGCCAATGTCTGCATAACCCTTGGAGAAGCTTTCCAGTGCTTAATGAACATAGAAGGAGACTAGAAAAACTAGTGTTCATATAATAAAATCAGATTATTTTATTTTTTTTTTTTTAATTTGGGCCAAGCAAGAATGCCTTATTTTTGAGTGACTACAGTAAATTCAGGTGTCAAACAGCTAGATGCTAATGGCTAGATTCTCTAGTCACTAGCAAATTGAATACTAAGAAATCTAGGTCATATTCACTTGTCTACACAGGAGTCTTACAGTTCCTGATGCAGGAAACAAAGTAGATTCAGTTATCTGCTTTCAAACTCCATAGTGAAAGTGGGAGCCAGCATTTCTCTTATACCACTGGGGAATCTGGTAATTAGAGTTCAGGTTTCTTTATTTTACCTATAGATCTGATTTTTTTGTCAGCCTAAATCTCAAATGCTTTGAAAGTGTCACAATCAAGTTAACTGATCCAATGCTTAATAATTTTTGTTTCATTTGAAGGTCTTCATTTAATCAGACACAAACTATTTCAGTCACCTCACAATTACTTTTTAGACTACTCACCAGCTGATCAAAAAGTTTTAAAACAAACAAAACACAGACAAGAAGCCCACTGAACTGATACAGATGTAACCCTACTTTCTAAATGAAATCAGAGAAGTGCAAGTTTTGAGAAAATTGTGGTGTGCAATGTATGAGTTTTCTTAAGACAAGACATTTGTCAATCATAAACCAGATCCTTATTCTTTTATCAGAGGTTGTTGACATTTCTAAAGTAACTCTCAATTAATAGCAGTAAGAGGAAGCGAGTTGATTTGTTTTTATTCAGGATAAATTACTAAAAGGTAGATATAAAACAAACAAACAAACAAAAAGCTTTTCTATATTTGAGATGAGATCCACTTTACACTTTTCCCTGAAAGCTTTTCTTTTTCCTACCTAAGCTCTTGTAAGAGTGAGTCATGAGGACTTTCTCTGCAATTATTCTGGTCTGGGAACATTTTCTTAGGAACTGCCAGACATGACTTCTAAATTTTCCTGAGTAGGTGTATATGCAGTGTTTTCCCATATCATCAAATTTCATTTTTTTCTTCCTGAAAAGGGTGGTCAGTTAAAAGGTAGGCATGTAGGACTAAAGTACTTTCACAGAATCCTAACTTACATTTATAATTTTCAGGTTCACAAGTTTATGTAAAGACCCTACTCCTTAAAGCAATGAATGTCTTCTTCAAGGACTAAGAACACTCAACTGTTATTCAAAATTTACATTCCAGAATCATAGAATTGTCTGGATTGGAAGAGACCTTAAAGATAATCCAGTTTCAACCCCCTGCCATCAGTAGGGACACCTTTCAGTAGACCAGGTTGCTTAGAGCCCCATACAACTTGGCCTTGAACACTGACAGAGATGGGGCATCCACAGCTTCTCTGGGCACCATGTTCCAGTGCCTCACCACCCTCACAGTAAAGATTCAAAAAAGCAAATATGGAACCCTCTCTTGTTTCATTATGAAAAGAAACATAATGTTTTAATACGTAGACTCACTATACAGAATGTGTGCTGTAACCATATTGACACATATTCAGAATCTATTTCATACTTATGTTGATACAACATGCTTCACACCAAAGTGAGTATTTCAAACAGAACTGTTAGCAGAATTTATGACAAGACTTCATAAAAGTTAGCCATAAGTTAGTAAAAAATACAGCAATGAAAAGATGAAGACTTTTGAAGCTTGATGATCTCTGTAGCACTAAATCTTCGATTCCCAAATCCTCTATCTGAGACAACAGATTTCTGAGTCAACAAGACAGGAAAACATACATTACAATACAGACACACCCTCTCTTCTATTTTCACATCATCTAGTAAAGGAAGGGGGAAAAAAAAGGGTCAAATGCAATAACTGCCTTTAATTTTACTTCCAGCCCTTTAAACAGACAGTAAAATTAAAGCCCTGATGAAACACTGATGTGTTTACTATAAACTGTTCCTTATTAGCAGCATGGTCTTTTGTTACATTTCAATAAACTTTCAAAATCAATAGGTGTCAGTTGTACCACTGGAAGCTATTACCTGGTGTGTTTCTTTTGCATACCGTGAAAGAACTCTCCAGGGTTTCAACAAGATAGTTTGTTTATTTTCTGTTGAACAGATAGTGGCGTCTTCTACAGAAGGGAAATCTCATTCTGGGCCCAGAGATGTGCATCACATTGCTACAGGAAAATCTTGTAGGTTTGTTCACAGCTGAATATTTCAGTAGAACTTAAATCTGTCATTTTACCCTGATTTGGCCCAAACATGCTCATCTTAAATAGATGGAGTACTGCATAGAAAATAAGCATTTTTCCTCATCTAGTCTGGTCACAATTTCTATAACAGCAAGGCCAGAAAGACATGACATATAATCTCACACTAAAAGATGCTTCCATTCATGCTTCTCAAAAATGCATTCAATTTTTAGGGCCCAAGAATGCATCATTCAGAAGAATAGAAGAGATCACCTTGACAACTCTTTTACACCTATGTACAGTAAATTTCATTGTTGCCTGCAAAAGATGCAGCTGAAGTTTTTTATAGAGCTTCAGAGACATAGGTAAGGATGGGCTATACACAACATACTAAGGTATTACTTAAATAGACCATAAGGCACCCTGACAGCATTTTTCTGTGACAAGAACCCATCCTGTGCTTGTGGTCAAAAAACTCTTAGACCAGAACAGTTTCAGGGCTAACCTGTGCCCAACTCATGAATTACCTGCAACAAGTTTTAGTTAAGCCACTAATTATGACAAGCTTGATAAGTATTTACGTATAATTAAAAAAAATCGGAAACATGAGAAGACTTGAAGCTTGCATTACCTGTGTACATAAACTCATGTGGGTCCCTCTGGAAGGTTTTCTGTATGATTTTCAGCTGAAAAAAATCAAGACCTCTTTCCTGCCCTTAATTTAGTATCTGACATTTTTTGTATTATGACATACAGAAATGTACCCTGAGTTGATTACAGAATATCCCTTTCCTTAGTAGCATATTCTACTTGGTATTCTGCTTTCTATTCACTTACTGGTGAACTCAGTGTATTTTCTGGTCAATATTTAGAAGTTAAAAGATGAGGTTTATTGCTTATTAAAATCACCAACATTAAGAATACTAGAAGATTTTTGGATACTTAAGGAAAAAGAAATTGTTTCTTCAAATTCATAGTCTTTGTCTTGACTAAACAAGACTTCATCAAGTAAATACCATACACTGGCATTTGTTTTATAGTCACTGTTATCTTTTTTGTAGAAAGATTTGAAATGGTTTTATTTTACACTTTGTTTCGAGAACAGATTATCAGCATCCAACCCACACATCAAAAAATTTCTCAGAAAGAAACAAACCTTTCATGGGGAAAGAACAGTATGGATATAAGCCAGTGGAAAATTTACTGACTGCTTTGCTTCTGTCCTCTGCTGTAAATTCCCATTAGTAGCAGCAAGGTAAAGAACATCTCATGGGATGTAATGAGGAACATTCACAGAGGAATAATTTCTGAACTGTAATTAAATACAATTGTATTTATTGAACATTTGGCATTACAAGTCTCTCTTCTGTTTTATTTAGTGACAGTACTATAAATCTAGGAGTCAAAGACTCCTTTTGTTCGTTTTTTATTTGCTTGGATTGATAAATTTGAATTTTAAAAATGACAATAAAGGAGAAAGTGTATGACTGTGGGCTCTGTGTTGCTGTTGTAAGTACATCCAGTTGCAGATAAAGTATTTGAGGTGTTTTCATTGGTATATCCTAGTCATCCTGTGTGCAGACAGGGGGGAAAAAATGCTCCTAAACTAAAGAGTCTTGTTTTCTGAGACTGTAAGTCTCTTCACTCCTTGTGACAATGAAATTGTGACTCCTCTGAAGTCTCTGAAAATCAAAGTTTAAGAATAAGAGGAATAACTGATCTTTTACAGAGGTCTTTAACAAAAGTCTGACTAATTCCAGCAAGAGTAGAAACTGGCTTTCAATCAGCAGGTTTGGTCCATCTGTAAATAGTCCAATTCCTTCTGTTTGATACTTTCAAATAAAAGGTTAGTCATGCTCCAAAAATAGTGTAAATGCAACTAAAGGTTAATCTTCCTCTCAGGATTACATTGCCTCAAGGTTACACATGCAATTTCTTTAAAGAAGATTTGTTCAAACATATGTAACCTGGCTGTGTTTGGAAAAACATCTGGAAGTAGCGTTCTAAATTAGGCAATGTATTATTCATTCCAGAAAATAGAAAAATTACGGTAGCTTCCTCACAAATTAAGCTGAGACATAATTTGTCTTCTGTACTTTGTTCAAAGGACTTTAGTGTAATTGGTCAGTGATATGTAGCTCTAGCAATTATATAGAGAGAACTACCATTAAACTAGATTGTGACTGTTGGAAACTATTCTTAATAAAGAATAAAATGTTTCTGGTCAGCTCCCAGTTTGTTACTGGAGCAAACTTATAATCCATCCCCATTCACTGCTGAATGTTCATAATTGCTTTATGTGCTGAGACAAGGACTTTGCAAGTGATTTTGTAGTGACCAGTTTTCTAACCTCTCCCATACCCTGCAGATCACTTAAGGCACTAATTATTTTTAGTGATGTCTGTTCTTTTCAGACTGTATTTCAAAGTCCTGATATTTTGACCTTTATAATTCTAGCTTTCTAGGCATGGGTGCAGGAAAAGAAGTGACATTCTTATTGCCCTTAAAGTTTACCTGTTTTCTTCCTTTAATAAACCAAGGAAATATTTTTTTTTCCTAAATATTCTTCTTCTCATTCTGCTCACCTCACCAAAACTACATATGCTAACAAATCTATCCTTGCATTTAATGTCATAGTGGTCTGCACTTGGAAGATGCAGACTGAGAAAAGTCTGTCAGTTCCCTGACTCTGTGTGGTTCATGATCCATATGACAATAAAACAAGAAAATAGCAAGGACACTGTGTCATTTGGGAAGTGGAAGGCATGTCTAGTTTCAGTGAACATGGTCACAACTAGGTAGGCATTATTGCATTCAATATTTTATCAAATAAAACAACCAGTTGGCAGACAGAAAGCAAAATCCCAGTCTTGGGAAACAGTTAACTAGTGGCTGATTTCCAAAATATCTTCCAACAATCAAATCGATAAAATACAATCACAAATGTAAAACAGAATCATGACTATACTAACACTAAGTGGATAATGGGAGCAGGCAACATAACATCTGAACTGAGAATCCATGTAGCTTTACATTTCTTCTGTATCCATAAAATAAACATTCCATTTATTTTAAAATCTCTAATTTTAGAATATGAACTAAAGATTTTGTATATTTTACTGAGACATTTACCAATTTAGTGATTTATTCTTTACTGTTATTCCTAATGATTGATGAATATTTTATTTTCTGAGAGAAAGAATTAGATGGAGAATCAGAACTCGAATATCAGTGGCTTTTTTGAAACATCTGTACGACAAATAAGTTTATATTCAACAAGACTTTATCCTCTTAAAAACACTGACAAACAATATTAGTGATTGGAAGTCGAACTCTACATATTCATCTAATTTTATGGCTTTTATTTTTTCCCCAAGGCTTAATGTCACTGAAAGGAAACTAAAAAGTGAAAGGAAATAAAAAGAAAATGAAAAGAAAACAGACACAATTAAAAAAAAAAAAAGAATTAGTTAGAAACAGAGGGGGGAAAAGTTGAAAAGTTTCCATGTAAAATGTAGGCCATCAGTAAAGTGTTTGATTGCTGCAATGTTTGGGTATTAAAACCCACTTACCATAATGCATATTATAATAAATTAGGAAAAAAAAGGAAAATAAAAAAAGAAAACTGGCTAAAATATAACAAAACAATGCCAGTTGAAAAGCACTCAATTAAGTGAGGCTATACTTTGTATATCATAAATGAAATGAAGCTGCTGTTTGTCTCTCACAAACCACTTGCAAAGGTAGAAAATATGCTAGGAAAAACAAACCTAGGATAATTACTCCGCTCACAGTCATTTTATCTCCCTTTTTGCTTCCACAGAGTCAAAAACCTGCTAAGTCATGCACTGCTAAAACAGAAGACCAACAAAATTGCCATCACTGAATGGTTTGGATTGGAAGAGACTCTGACCATGTCTCTGGCCATGTCCAGCCTCTCATTGACCAATATCCCTAAGTCCTTCTCCTCAGGGTTGCTCTCAATCCATTCTCAGCCCAGCTTGTGTTTGTGCTTGGGATTGCCCCAACTCACATGCATTACCTTACTTGGCCTTGTCCAACTTCATGAGGCTCTCACGGTCTCACCTCTCAAGCCTGTCATAGTCCCTATGGAAGACATTTCTTCCTTTCATTGTGTCAATTCCACCACACTGTGTGGTGTCATCAGCAAGCTTGGTAAGGGTGCACTCAATCTCAGTGATCAATTGAACAACAAAGATCCTGAGCAGCACCAATGCCAATCCTGATGCCTGAAACATGTCACTTGTCACTGGTCTCCACTTGGACTACGAGCCATTGACCACAACTCTTTGAGTATATTCAGACAATTTCTTATCCATCAAATCCATGTCTCTTCAGTTTCTCCAGTGTTTCTCCGAGGGTTTTGTCCCATGACACTCTGCCAAGTAGATCCCTTTAGAGGCCAAAGTCTGCCTCCTGAAGTCCATGGCAGTGAGCTTGCTCTCTTCCTTCCTCACTGCCTAAAGTACCTCAAACTCCCTCATTTTGTGGTTGCTGCAGTCCAGGCAGCCCTTCATGTTTCTCATGAGCCCTGCCTTGCAGGTGAGGACAAGGTCTAGCATAACACATCTCCTCTTTGGCTTCTCTGTCACTTGGAAAAGAAACTTATCATCAACTTCATCAATCATCAATTCACTCACACGTGTTTTATTATTTTTATTACTTCTGAAAGACACTCTAGGCTCTTTGAGTAATTGACATCTAGCACTTATGAAGTACTAATGAAAATTCCTTTGGTAACACAGAGCTGGAGTGAGGGAGGCACCAAATAAGAATATCGTGTGCCATATCTTGAGAATTATGGGTGGTACATTGAACTAATTCAAGTGTAGAATCATCTTTAACAAAATCTTACGAATTCATAAACTGCAGTTTCAATTTAAAAGTTAAAATCAGAGAGGAGAAAAACACAGACTTTCCATACGTCTTGCTAACATTTTTGAAAATACTGTAAAGTACTTTTAAAATACATTAAGAAGTACTGTAAAGTACTTTTATAAACTGCAGCAAATTCATACCTTTTCTGTTCTTGGACTGGGATAGAAAATTTTTCTTATTATGCAATTATTATTTCCCTATGCAATTATTGATGTGCATTGTTAAACAGGTCTTCATCAATAATTCTTTTCCTAATAGCAGGAAAAATGTCTGCAATATAAAATGTAACTTTCTTACAGGGTTTTCTAAGAGCTAAATATTTTTCAAAATATTTTCATACTCTTATAGTATCTTTGAAACCACAGCATTTTCATTTTCACATTAAAGCCTTAATTACCTTTTTTTCCCTTGTACATTCTTTCCTGTCATTTAAAAAAATTGAGGGGGATTAGAAGCATTTTATAAAATAACACCTATCTGTCAGCATCTGCAACTTGATAGGAATGTCTGTGTCAGCTTAACAGAGACCGTTTTGCAAGTGGCTGTGTGAAATCCTGCTGTACAAAACCGAGTGGAGTCCTCCCCAGCTTCGGTGTTCTTGCACAGCTGATTTCAACTACAACATTTAAGCAAGACTTGCAACATCAGACCATATGTTTGATAACTGAAACATTTGCAGCCGGGCAAAGCCTGAGTGTGTGTTGATCACTTGGCTGCTGGGTTCTACATCTGCTGTAACAAAGAAAATACACGTCTAATGCTGCACCTCATCTAAAAGGAAAATTAGTACTTCTGAAATGGCAAAAGTCTGACAGATTGCCAGATATTTCAAGGGGTACTGCCAAAATCTGATCAGCAGAGTATCTGAAACAAGGATCAGCTTTAATGGGGTTGAAGTTCCTTGTGTAACTGAATAGAAAACATCTCTGACGCGTATGTCTCTGAGTACACGAAATTGCTATAATATTCTTTTGTAAAAAAACCTCCCAGCATAGCACATTATGAAAAAAATAACAATGCTTTACCTTTTATAGCACCTTCCTTCTAAGGATTGGAGTATATTTTAATAATCAATAATCAAATTTTGCAATACTCTTCCTAGATTCAGGTATATGAGGACCTCAGGGAGAGGAAAGTAAAGATATTTGCAAAACTGCATCAGGGACAAAACAAAGATTCTCGAGAGCCTGAGTGAGTGCTTCTTGGGTGTGGGAGTTTTGTTATTGTTTTGTTTGGTTGGAGGTGGGTTTTTTTTATTAAAAAAGAAAACTTAGTATTTGTACATTTTCCATTATTAAAACAAATAGAATAATATAGGAACATTGAGATTTGTTTTCATAAATATTTTTATTACTTTCCGTTCATTTTAAAACACAAGTTTTCACCATCTTTAATTCTCTTTCTTTTTAGGTTGTTTTTTTTTCTTTTTTTTTCTTTTAATTGTGATTTTGTTAATAAGGTAAATGAATCTACACTGCTAAATTATAGAGGTAAATGAATCTACACTGCTAAATTATAGCTCTTTCTTCTTTGATTTTTAACAGACACAATTGCTATGTGGATTTAAATTTTGATGATGTTCTAGAGATTCCAGAAGACAAGTTCAAGCCTATTTCAGTGTACTTGATTTTACTTAAAATCACCGACATAGTAAAAGAAAATTTCTGACCAGAGAATGTTATTGTATATTAGTGTTAAAAAGAATGAAGAAATACTTGTTTAAAATTTAAAACTACCAGCTCATACCAAGGAAAAGAGTCTTAAATCACTAGTCTGTTTCATATAAGAAATAATATAAACACAAATGCAAGTGTTACAGATAAGACATTATATTCTTGTCTAACATCAATACAACCACAGACCTTAAAAAGGTTAGGAATATTAGGCACTTGGTATTTTTGAATGTCTCTATGGATATTTCTCTGTAAGTGCCTCTAAGGAAATCATTAACTTAAATACGAGTTTTGAGAGAGGAAAGAAATCCCTCTTGTTCTTCAGTCATAAAAAGTTAGAGCACTAGACTGGAGCAGATTTTAGAAGCCGAGCTCATTTTTTCTGCCAAAGGCATATTAATTCTTCTGATTTTGTTAGATATTTGTCTACCAACTCTTAAAATTCTCCAGGGCCAGTGTTTTCAATTTTTCCAGGAATTTGATTTATTATTAAAAAAACCCAATCAAACAAAAAACCCCAGGCCCACGAACTTACTATTAAAAACTTACTTAAAGTAAATCTCATATTTACTTCCACAGCCTGTCCCGCTCTTGGCTAACAGCAAACTCAGAACACTTATTACATTTTTGTTCAGTCTTCTCATTCTTATGCTTAACAGGTCCCACTCTTTTGATCCTTCTCTGCGCATCATACTTACTAGACTTCTACTCACACTTGGTCTACTCCTCTGTCTTCAGTAATCCTCCTTGAAATGCTAGTCTAAAAATGTGACTCCAGCTGAGATTTTGTGAATATTCATAGAAAATGTACTGTTTTTCAAATCTGCTACATGCTTTTTCTTTTCTCAAAAAGCACAACACTGTGGTCAGCCAGTTAACAACTAAATCTCCTAAATCCCTTTCTTCAAAGCAGCTGTCTATCCAGCTGTTCTCATTTACTGCTTCCTCATTACATGTGAAGCTTTGCGCTTTGTCATAGGAGGAAATTACCCTAATTGGTATTTGCCTTCAATAATTCCCATTTGTTATGAGGAAGTGTTCTTCTTTTTAAGATGTTTGCCAACGTAATTGTAGCAAGGGTAGCAATGTAGTACCAAGAAGGAGTCATTTTTAATGAAGATTTTCCTTATGTCTACATATAAAGTCCCACAGTACTTACACAGGTACACAACGGGTAAGCTCAAATCAGCTTCCTTCTCAGAGGAACAAAGATCCAAATCACACACTGAAGCATCAGATAGATGTTACCTTTGCAATGTAGGTACAAGGTCCTTTAATAGTGCAATACATTTAAATATTTTCTTACTAAAATTTAATTTCTTTGCATCTGGAATTAATTGTTCTTCCTACCTGTGTTGCTGTTTTTCTGGGTGTGGCTAGTGTGGAATGACACTAAAAGTATTACCCAGCTGGAATACATTTTAAAGTGTGTATTATGGATAAATGTATAAATGGATATTTTCCTAAGGCTTTCTTTTGGTACTAGTGTTTTGATTGATTGATTTCTAGATGTTTGTTTTGTGGGGCTTTTTTCTTAGCTGTCTGTGTCCTAAGTATTTGCATATGTTCTTGAAACAAAACTTAATTAAATTGAAAGTGAAATTCAGATGAGATCAAAATATTTGAAATATGTAAGAAATTGACAAGAAAATCTAGAACCTACAATCTTAATAAAACCTAAGTAGCAGTTCAAAACTTGGAATTAAATAGGAAACAGGTAGTTTCTGTAACTTCAATGGTGAATCACTTCATTGTTTTAAACTACTCTGTTACAGGAGAAAGATTGATTGAAAGTCAGCAAAAGCTATACTACACAAGTCAGGTGACAGAAAGAAAACATAATTTAAAAGGGTTTTACAGAACACTTAATTCTTCTCTTGAGTAATATGGTGAATGCAAGCTTGTAGTTAATACATTTTAGAACTTCTCTTAAAACAAGAATTTTCCTGGAACTTGGCGCAAAAGATTAAATAATAAATATAATTCAGTTTCATTTGATTCTGTTGGACTGATAAATAGTATAACCTCTCATGTTTTCTGTATCATACTGTATATGTATAAATAAGTTTGTCTTCTCGATGCACACCTCAGCATAACACATTCCAAATTCTTTATTTGCAATCTGCAAAATGGGAAAAGGCACAATGAAATATTATTTAATTATGAACACAATCCTATTTGATCAAAATATGATATAGTGGTTTACCAGTCCATTTTGATCACAAGAATTTTGGATGTAAACATAGGAAACTTAGAAATAAAATCTGTGTTCTATGAGAAGAGAAGCATTATCTACAAAAGGAAGGAGGAAATATGTAATATTGAAAGACAGATGTTTGAGAAGTTGTTCTATCTATTTAGAAAAGAGGAGGATATAAATTTTTTTCTCTTCAAATTTGTGATCATACAGTTTTCCAAATATTACAAGCCATACTCATGAGTTCTGATGAATATATAGGGAGTTTTGAATCTCTTCCTTGCCCCAAGAGAAAATGCAGTTAGTGATGACATGTTTGACTCAAACTGAAGTTTGTTCTCTGAGACAAGTAACTGGTGGAATGCTATTGGGATTTGTGCTGGAATATATATTCATTAATAAAAGGGACTACTAGTGAATTGAAAAAGTTTACAAATTATATAAAATTATTCAGACTAACCAAAACTAAAATTGTCATGAGTTAGTCTTTTACTGACTGACTACAGAGCTACAGATGAGAGGAGAGGGGGACTGGTCATAAAGAACTTGAAAAAAAGAATATATTCTTCCAACAGAGAAACTTCATCAGGAAGGGTACAAACATAGAACTTTAGTATTTCTTTTAGAAGTTTAAAGAAGATTTATTTCTTTTCCCCTACAATACAGAATAGTGATTACTGCAACTCATTGACAAAAATATGTTGTATGATAATATGAATGGATTAAAACCCTCAAAATAGACAGTTTCCTTTAAGGAAAGTGAGTAGTCATTATTACATGCTAAGATGCATTGATAGTGCTATGACCTCCCTTTAGCAAAATTTGTGATATATATCTCTGGGAGCTAACAAGGTATAGAAAGTCAGTTGCATTCTTTATGTATCTTTCTGAACCACCAGTTTCTGGTTACTGCCAATGAAGGAACATTATGTTAGACAGACCAGCTTTCACACAGCACTGATTATTCCTAACTATTTTTAATTGAAATATAGTCACAATATTTTATAATAGATTAAAAAAGAAATAATGACAGTCACGTTCTTGACAATATTTACATAATTAATCTTAATTCTTTGAAGGTATTTTAATATTTGCATGGGAAAATAAAGTTTAATGAGTGCATATTGTGTATTTTTGTAGGAGCATTAGCCATTAGTAATGAATTACGGCACAAGACAGAAAAGGACTCATCTCTAGGTTCTTTCTTCCAAAATAGTGTCTAAATCTGAATCAGGTCCCCTGTATTAAGAATTTATGGCCAAATTATACACAGGTTAAGAGTTAAGAAGAAAAAGTTGAGAAGCAAACTGTAGGAGAATCAGAGGGAAAATATATGTGTCATAGTTACCTGATGGGAAGAAAGGGAAATATAGGAATTCAGAACATGCTTACACTGTATACTATATATTATATTAGTACTACTGATAATAGAATTTAACTAAACTCATTTTGAGAGGGACAGTTTAATTTTACATAGGAATTCCTTAGTCCATTAATAACAAATAAATCTTATACCAATTGCAGAAGATCCCATATTAATGCACAGGAAAAAAAAATGCTTTGTCCTGTCTATAGCTAACTTTTTCTCTGTTCTAATAACCTTCATATTACACATGTAGTATTGGATTCATTGTCAGTGGAAGTGAAATATTCCCCAATTACTGCATATGTCACCAGGGCCAAAGAACAATGGTTTAACTTCTCTGATGGAGCTGAAAGAGTTTTGCAGAAACCTGCTTGGCAGCAAGTGCTCTTTCTCTCTTTATAACTTACTAAGCTCGCTATGTAAACATTCAGAATGATGTTAAGCAAAGAAATTTAAGACCGAACACTAAGAAAAATTTCCCATGATGATGATTCTGTTAATTTCCTGAGGGAAATATGAAATACATTAAAACTGGACTAGATAAAAGATGTGACCCAGGAACATCTATCCACCTCTCCAGTATTGCAACATGATTGGATATCCCAAAGGATCTTCTTTATTTCTGACTCCTACAATCACAAGAAAGCAATGGCATAACACTCCTGAGCCATTGTTCATACACCCTGAGCTACTGCAAAGTGCTCTTTTGTTTTCTGAATGGACCCTTGGTACCTGTGCTACCACACAGCAGTCCATCGTTGTGGCAAACTTCAAAATATATTAATGCAGTTTGAGGGAAAACAAGAACAGGCAGCAACAAAGCTCAACATAAACTGTCCCTGCCTGGTTTGCTAAGACCAGCCTTCTCAGGAAAGAGTTACTGCAGCTCCCTCTCTGCTCAGGGGAGGCAGCATAACAAGACAAAGAAAGGCTAGAAGTATGATGGTGTAAGCACAGCCTGAGTGATAGTGAAAAGAATACATTATGGTGGAGAATGCGCATATCCTTTTCTGTCAAGAGTTTGGTAGCTAAGCACTTGTTCAGCAATGAGGGACTGTGGGGTCCTCTTTTGTGAGGGCCATTCGAAATGGCAAGTAGGTGCTACTGTGAGTCCAGATGCCAGTTACAGCAGGCATTGCTGTTCCTACTGTGACAGTAAAATTCTAATCATGACATGCAACCGAGCAAGCTAAGGTTGCTGTGTCTTGTTCTACAATCTCATAATTTATGAGATATGAAAATTCTATAAAGTATTTTAATTTCAGGCTTAATTAAAAGTCAGGAGTATATTTAATTTTATCCTTGCAACAGACCTTGTTCAAGCTTAGAATTGGCAAGGAATTAAGTCCCTTTTAGCATATTTTTGTGCCTTCTGTTTCTGAGGATCACGCTTACCCCCATACCTGGTAGCACATCCTGGGAAATTAGTCTCATAAAATCTGTTCTGCCCATCCTGCCTTTTCATTTCCTTGATGTACTATTTTACCCCGTTATTCCCATGAGGAGTGTATGCAAGGAAGTCGCAAACTACTATAATTTTTTTTATTATTTTCTGTACCACATACCTAATCAGATCTCAGCTATCTTATCTTGTATATATCTTAAGTTATCTTGTATATATCTTAAGTTATCTTGTATATTGTGGCACAGCTTTTACAGTTATGTAAATGAGAACACAACACTTCTTTAATCTTGCATGATTTCTTCCTCCCAGATCAGTTTAGAATAATAGAAGTAAGCTGATCATTTTGCATCCACTACATGCCCCATGGTAAGCCAACACCAGGAATTTTTTATTTTTTTTTTTAATTTGAAATTCATTGCTGTGTCAAGCAGAAAGATGCTTTTATTTAACACAGGAAAACAACTGGACGCCAGAGGCACCTGTGCTCTATTTTCTCATCTGTCATTAATTCACTCTGTGTCTTAAGCAGTTCACTGAGACGAAGCTGCTTACATTCAATCAGCTAAATATATCTGAATAAACAACAATTTTACATTTTTTAAAATGAATCTACAGCTGTTTAGTATATATAAAAAAGTCACACCAGCATTAAATACTTTCATGTGAATTTAAATTCTTAACTTTTCATAAATTTGAAAAGTCTAGAAATAAGATTTTGATTTTTCCCTTAGTTTCAATATGTTTCATGGATACAACATATCCACATTGTAGGCTGCTTTAAGAAATGCTTGGCCTTTTAAAAGGCTCTAATATCTTCATATTAAAATCTTCTCTACAAATAAAATATAGTAATATTGGAGAGGGAAAAAATTATAGTGTAAGAAAATGTCAGAAAATAGTAGGAAATAGTCAGTGAGTTATCTTTCTCCCTGTTCCATCTACCTCTCTCCTACAAAATCAGGAACTCACATCCTGTTTCCTAATTCCTATGATTCTCTTCAGCCATCAAGGTCACTGATAATTTTCTGCTCAGTAATGTTGAATGTTGCAAAAGAGCAATATGATCTGGATCATTTTCAGGCAATTCAGTTCCCTATTATGTATTTTTTCCCTTATTTACATTTGACCAATCCTATAAGTCTACAAATTAACACCAGTTACTGGGGGTTTTTTAATGAAATCTAAAAATTTCTAACACAATTTTGGATCAGACACTAGGCTTGGAACTAGGCTGAGGCATGAAGTACATTCAGATTCTACTTGCAACCTTATAGTCTGCATGCATTTGAAAATATTTTCTAAGCTCAGCTATATTTTAAATGAGGATAGTAAAAGTCAAGAATATCTTTAAAGCTTGGATTCATTCTGCTGATGTTACAAAACTATGAAATAAAAACACCAAACTTGAATTACACTTGTGTCAAGAGAAGCCAGTTACTAAGTGCTGATCATACAACCTGTGCTCTGGCTACCACAAACAGATGGGATTAAAAAGCCTCTCTCTATATATACCCCAAGGAATAGAAGTATATGAGTACTCAGATCCCATTTTCTCTGACCCATCAGCAGTTTCTCATCTGCTACCATGAAATTAAACTGACATGACCTTTTGGGTTTGACCCATTCATCTGCAAGTCACTATTTGTATGCTGTGTAAGAATGTTTATATTTTCATATCTACAGAGATGGCAAGTCAAAAGAACCAGAATCTACAACTGCAAAAAATATTTGTTACTTTTACTTCATTTTTTCATTTACTCTAAGTCCTGCTAACCCTTTTTACTTCTTTGAACTAGTTTATCAAGTCCCCTTGTCCATAGAATTTATTTACAAAATTAGATTGTCCAAAACTGATATACATTAGGATGCTGTAAGACAGATGTAACTCCAGTGAAATGACTATGTGAATCAAAACTATTACACAAAGTAATATATTTTCTTCTTAACTGAGCATTGCCCAAAATCCTAATTAGGCATTTTACATTTTGTTTTATGTCTATTTCTATTGCATCTGCCACTCCAGGTCTGATTTCTCTCATAATGAGAAGAGAAAATTTAATCTTAGCCTGCCTGTGGACTTTACAAAAGGTACCTCAAACTCACAAATTACCTTCTCTCCACTACCCATTATATTGCTTATTTTATCAGAAATCCCTTCAAGAACACCTCTTGTCTTTTTTTCCAAGAACATGTCTTTTAAATCATCAGCTGCAGAGTTGTTATTTCTGTTGGTTTTTTCTGAGGTCAGTATTTATCTACTTTGTTTCTCTTTTCCTAAAACCTGATTAGTATGAATTTGTTAATCATTCTGGGACCATAGTGTTTTCAATATTTTCAAATCTTCTTAATGTAACAATATTGTCTACATCTTCATTCATTGTTTCCTGTTTTCAAAAACCAAGTCTTGAAAAATTCCAGGAACCAGAAAGCTTACCTCACACAGTCAAGCCTAATAATTCCTTTGAAAAACAGAATTAATCAGTTAAAACCCAGCAATTTTAACAAAGATCAAATAAATTGGCATGTTCAGCCTTTGAATACTTGATTATGTGAAGGCATCTCTGTTTTTTGGTTAATTTCAATGTAGACTGAGATAGCACTTGATGTACTTCTTACACAAATCATTTCTCTTTGAAATGAAGAATGATTCTATTAGTCTGCTTCATTATGCAATCTGAAGAGCATGAAAAAGAAACACCTGAAGATGGGATTATATACTTACGATATGTTCCAATATGTTATGTCCGACAAAAGGGGTTTAAGTCCCAAAGTTATGTGTATATATAAACTGGAGAAATCTTACAGCTGAGCACATATGATCCCCATTCTGGATTTCATAACTTCCACAGTGCCTTTCCAGCATCAGATATGTATCACCAAGATAAGCTCTATTGGCTTTTCATACTTTTGAAATTGTCCTTTAAAACATGTTTTCTTAAGCACATCCTGTCTTTGACAACAAAGGGAGACCACTGTGTCTTTTTTTTTTTTTTCTTTCTTCTGATTTATAAAATAGAGGATGGCTTCTGAACTAACCTTGACTGACTTTTAGTGTTACCTGTATTCATCTGGCAATTTACAATTTAACCAGTCAGGCACTCAAGAGGTGTGTGAATTAAACACTGGCATATAAGTGAGTTACCCATTTCTGTCTCTTGGTGGAAAAAAAATAGAGCAATTGTGTTTGGTTTTTTTTTTTTTTTTCCTATGGGAAACTTAGACAAAGATTTAGGAGGTTTTTTTTCTTGATTGCTACAGTCCACCTAAATTTATTAATCAATTTTTAAGGAGTAATGCAAAGTGTTTCATAGTAATATGCTGATCAGCGAATTTATTATTATTATTACATAAATTATTATTTACCTGTTATTTCTAAATGTTTAGACAAGTCTACACTGATTTGCTGTATTTCTGTAATATGCTGTTGAAACTGAGGCAATTTCAGTTAAAAACATTGTGTATAAAAAGAGGATATTGCCTTCTAACACTGTGATGTGAAGTCCAGGGCTGTAACTGGGTCAGACATGCAGTCTGCAGATGTGCAAAACCCAGCCCAAAAGCTCAAGGCGTCACTGTTGAATTACTTATTTCCCTTTTATATTCCTCATGTGTTCATATTTGAGTGAATCTGAAATAAAGGTGCAGTCTCTCAATATTGCTATTTCTGGTTGGTTAAGACCATCTAGTCTATCTCCTAGTTAAAAAACCTGAAGGACACATTCTGGCTGATGAAAAAGACAGCACAGAGTCAGGTAAGGACAAGATCGGTGTTTGTACATTAAGCAGCAGCAAAGAAACATTAAGTTTCTCTAGAAATCTTCAGCAAAGTTGTATCATTTATCTCGGACTTCAACTTCCTTAACCAGGAAGTTTAACATCTTCATATGAGGATACTAATGATATCAAGTAAAAAATATAGATGTGGGAGACCTACTAAATGCCAGACTATTGCTGTCCACTTTAGAGTTTTATTTACTAAGCAATTAACTACTGTTTTCACTTTATAGGCTTGGTTTGTTTTTCTTCTACACTGATTATGTACCGTATAAACTGAAAGAGGAAATAATCCTTGCTGTATGATTGCAATCAGGATGATAATACATAATTTTGATTAACCAAAGGAGCTTGATTAATTTTGATGTTGGAATTAGAATAATCCTGTGCTGGAAGAGCTGTTTGCTGTCATTCAAGAAGAGTAATAACATAGAGGAATGTTTATTTACAACTTTTTCAAATACTGGGCTGCAGCTTTCCTAAATTTTGTCTGGAAAAGGTAAATGACAACACTGTAAAGTGAATTCAACATCAATGATATATTTTTCATAATATGTATTGTATATAATGCTTGTCTGTTGCCTTAGATCTCTGGAATAGCCCTCATTTATTTATGTATGCCACTTCTTAAAGTCTTAAAGCCTTTTGTGACTATTGTATTCAGTATCCTTCTTTCTACCTTTTTTTTTTCCTGTGCTACCTATGGTGCCATTCCCACAAAAGTCACACTAAGTGCAACTGTGCAGTCCACAACTATGTTCTCTTTAAGGTCTGTTATAGACTGTATGCATAAATGAGGGTAATTTTTAATTGGCAGTCAGTTTTCTGTATTAATTTTCGTGGATTTTCCTAAGTTTCATTAAAATTTTCAAGGGACATATTGCATATTTATTTAGTTAATCTCTTTTTTGCATCATTCCATAATAGTCAACATGATTTTTCTACTTCTTTAAAAAATAGTACAGTCTTATGTAGCATGAAAACACAGGAGAAACAGTATTGGCCAGCACACACTGCACATGATTGAAAAGATTAAGGGAAGGAGCCCATAAAGTTATAATAGTCAGCTGATTATCATTGAAATCAAAACATGACCCTGTAACAGGCATTTCTAAGAATTTGAAAAAAAACTAATAAAATAAACAGTTATTCAAATAAAACAGAGGAGGCACCCAGCTTTGGAGCTGATACAGATTGTGATGGAATCAAAGAATAGAATTTTAATTGCAGCATGTGTTAGACTCACCTTACATATTGCATTTGTTTCTCTTGTATTCTCTTGAATTAATTCTGTGGCAATAATTAACTTTATGTAAAAGATCAATATTCCAGTGCCAAGCAGCATCACATCTACTGTGACAGAAAGAAACTTGTAATGCATTTTATTTTGTTTTATTGATTTAGTTGGCGTTTTCTACTGTAATTTAAGCAGAACTGCCAGGGTTATAGAGACTAGGAGACGTGATAAAGATACCTTTCAATCCTTTTCTGTGCATGGCTGGATGAATGCGGGGCACTGAGCATATGTTCTAAACCAGTTAGACAAAAAGTCTATTATAAAAGCACAACCTAATGCTCCCTTCTGGCCTCAGTGTTTGGTCTGGCATATAGACTTTTTCTTCTCTATTACACATAGGTAGGAAAAGTACACTGAAAATCTGTTATGGTAGTATCACCATTTGCCACTGCAGCTTGTTTGAAAACTGCTAAATGTTATTCCTTAAGGTTAGCGTATGGTGATAAACAGAAACATGTTTTCAATGCTATTGCTCCATACAGAGACAAAGAACACTAAAGGTTAAATACAAGTTGAGCCACAGATGTGAGATATGAACAGTAAGGAACACTGCAGCTATGTTGGGTAAGAAACACTTCAAAAAGTTGAGGTGTTCTTAGGTATAAATTTTAAATTAATTTGCTCATAGCTTTTGGCTCAACACCTGCATGTTAATATAGAGGCTTGCGACAAAAAATGAAACTGCATTAGAAAAATTTCAAATCTAAGTAATGAATAGTTTTCAAGAGCATGTCTGTTCTAAATGTTCTCTTGTGTTCTTTAAGTGTTTCTTGAATGCCTCTGTGGCTTATTCTGAGGCTTGCTTACATTCCAGTCTGCCTTCAGGTGCATGATGTGATGATGGCTATAACCAACATCCCCATAGGAAATAAGAAGCTTCAGATTCCAAGGTTTCAGTCAATGTATTCACTCCTTAGAGTTTTGTGAACTCCCAGAGGTACTTTTCAGTATAAGCGAATGACATGGAAATCTAGACTGATGAACACAGCAGACAGATAAACAAGAGAACAGTTTTCTTATTTAGATGTAAACACCAGCATGACCTTTTTGTTCTGGTTTAAAAAAAATAAATAAATAAATTCTACAGTTCATTTTTGTGAAAACTAAAGGGCATTTTGATTAGACTACACTAATTTACAATGCTAAAATTGTGAGTTTAGGGACTGTATCTAGCTTTCTTAAAAGCAAATTAGAATAGTTTTAGTACTTCACAACTTAGTACAACTATATATATTACAAAAGAGAAAAATCGCAATCTTAGGTCCTTTAAAATCAAATCAGTAAAGTTCATGAGCGAGTTAAAAGTGAACGGATTTTAGACAAATATCACTCAATAGGAACTGCATAGTGATGTTGAACGTATCAGACCTGTAATAGCATGAGTTTTGAAGGAAAAAAAAAAAAGCAGAGGCTTTTATTTATTTGTTTATTTATTAAAAACCAAACAAACCAAAACAAAAGCAAAAACAAGAAAAACAAAACAAACAAACAAAAACAAACAAAAATCACCACAGAAACCAAACGACCACCAAAATCCCAGGGAGTACCTATATTGCTAGAACTTAAAATATAAACATATTTTTTTATTATTTAATTCTCAGCACCATATTCCAGATTTAAACATGGTTTAGGTATGAAATCTAAAAGCATTGTGACTATTCCATGTGACAGCTGGGTGAAGCACCCCCCCCTTCCCATTCCCTCCAAGCTGTTTGGTCCCCTAGATGTCCCAGGAAAGAGACACACACGGACCACAGGAGGGGAAGCAGAGAGGATTTATTCACATGGTCAGGGGTATTTAAAGGGCTTTAGGGGATGTTGGTCACAACCAATAGAAATCGAGGGTTACCAGCGAATGGGGAAAGGGTTAGCAAAGACCAATAAGGGGGGGTTTTCACATAGACCTGTCAGGGCCCATTCTTGCATACTAATTTTGGAAGATAAGGGTTTTCTTAAGGGGTCTTGGGAAGAAGAAAGGTAAAAAAAGGCAAAGAGTCCATTTTACAATACAGTAAAAGCCTCAGTTTTTTAAGGCATTTTGTCTGGTTTCTTCATCTTCTTCAGAGACCCATCTCCTTCATAATTTATTCCATTTCTGATATTGTAAGTCTACTGCCACAATTCCATCTCTCAACAGCTGCAGATTCATGTCAAATACAAACGACCATATCCCATCATAGTGCCTGCATTTTATGCACATTCTGTTATAGCGGGAACAGAAGGCCGCTTTGGCAAGAAAATTTTCTATTGTTTGAAGAAATTTACACATTTGAGTTTCTTTTATCTAAAAGCTATAATCATATCACGATATATATAACCTTACATAAAAATGTTAGAAAAAAAGAATGGTCTGTTGGGGGCAGGGGGGGCTGGTGGTTTTTTTTGGGGGGGTTGTTTTGATTGCTTTTAAATAGCAATTATAATCATATTCAAGTTATTAAATTTCAAGACAGGAGTATGTTCATTTATTCTTTCTTGTATGTTCAACCAAGTTCTAAACTCTCATTTTTATATTGTGAATTTGAGTATTTTAAAGAAAAGAAAATATTTTCATATGATATGGTACATAAAAGGTCCAAGCACCCTTTGCTAATCCAATGATCTGCCTTGAAAAGTACAGAAGACAATTCAAACATTGACAGAGGCTTTCTAGACCTACAAACTACATACAGAGCATGGAAAGCTTTTTTCCTAAGAATGCCCAAAAGAGTTATAAAAGAATACTTTACTTTTATGTTCTCATGGCCCATTAAACCTTTTTTAAAGAAGTATTATTTTGAATCAGTACATGTTGAATGTACAAAAGTACAATAAGCTGCAGTTTATACTGACAAGGGAATTTAGTATTCAAATATGTCTTTTTTCATTATTCACTCACTAAATAGTATTAACCTTGGTGTTAAAATTGTGGACTATACTTCTACAATTTATTCAGGCAAATAGACCTTTCAGGTTCTAGAAGCAGTGTTAGACACAATTTATCCATGCAGACATTCTTGTTAGACTCTTGTCATTTCAGTGCTTTCCTCCTTTTCCTCTATTTTTTTATTCCCTTTCCTGAAAAATGACTATATTGTTTTAATTCAGCACTATTCTCTGTGAGAGACCAGAAAGGCAAACTCTGTTTTGCATCTAATCTTTTCAGAATGTTATGCAGGGGAAATAATTTCAAGACAGATTTACTTTTTTGAGAGAACCATTTCATTTTT
Organism: Xenops minutus; assembly: GCA_035221455.1. Classification (NCBI taxonomy): domain Eukaryota; kingdom Metazoa; phylum Chordata; class Aves; order Passeriformes; family Furnariidae; genus Xenops; species Xenops minutus. Next base: position 20,185,955 of record JAWWEE010000158.1, read on the forward strand.
AAAGCCATTAATGTTGGAAAATAACAATGAGCTGCTTCTGGCTTATGGATCCTGCAGCATTGAGAAGTCAGAATCAACTAGTTCCCACCTATTATTGAAGTCCAAAACAGCATTAAAACCTTCTTTGTACAATTGCATAATTTTGTCACCATGAAAGTTTACTACTGTGGAAATAAAAATTCAGAATTTAAAAAAAATTCAGAACTAAAAATGAGCTGTAAAATGAGCTGTAATGACCAAAATTTTCTTCCTCATAGATAAGATACCTGCAATCATCTGAGAGAACTTCTTACAGCAGTGGCTTAAAGGTGTTACAGTAGTGGCTAAAATATTATGACATCAGACAGCCAAGAGAGCTTAAACTCTAAAAAAATTTGAGAAAGCACAAAAGAAATAAATATTATCATTTCTTACATGTCCTGAACCAAGGGAAAGAGTTTTATTTAGAACCTTGCACAGAATGACACTTCATGCTGTAAGCTAAAATTTGTGCCAGAACTGGGATGTCCAACCAGCACTTTCAAGGTCTCCTTTTGACATTTAAACCTCAAGGATAGCCTTTGTTTTATTCTATAGTATGCTAGAAGGTTTTTATTTACTGGAAGCAAAACCTTAGTCTCCTGTTAAGGCCTGGGGCAGTTAGTGTTGTTTCACATTAGTGCGAGGAAGTGCAGCAGGATTTTTGCAGCTGTACAAAAAGGTACAGACATTTTCCATTATATCCCAGAAACGCAGTACAGACTCCTCAAGGTATTATACTTCAGTTATAGCAGAGGTGATCTGGAAAGGAATCACAAGCATAATTTGTGGTGGTGTCTTGGTTGTTAGTTGACCACAGCCAGCACTGAATCATCAACCAATCCCTTGCTCACTTCCTTCCTACCCTACTCCCTTGCTCCCTCCTTAGCAGGATGGGGAAGAAAATTGGAAAAGCAAAAATGAGAAAAAAATTGTGGTCAAGATAAATAATTTTTAATAAATAAAGAGACAAAACCCCAACTGTTAAGAAGACATCTCTCACCACCTTTCACAAGCAGACCCATGTCCAGCCAGCCTCAACTTTAACTACTTTAAAAAAATTACCCCCTACTATTACTGCTCCTAAGATGAAAGATAGAGATCAAACTACCACTAGGACTACCTCTAAAGGACTTATAATAATAAAATAAAATCTGACCTTATAAATTTCTTATTCAGTTTTACAGGTCATGAGGTTTAAGCTATTCAGATAATGTCAGCTGCTGTTCTTGATGTATATTTACTCAGTGTGAACTGACCCCAGACTGAATGTTTATCACTAAGAAATAGAAACTTGATTGCTAAAATTTTTCTTTTTGGAATTTGTTTTCATACACATGCATGAGGATACTCTGCAATGTGATAACTCATTATGCACAGGAGGGGTCAGTTGCTGTTCTAATTACTGTCATGCAAAACAGTTTATTTCACATCCTTTATCGGTGTAGGAAAAATTGTAGCTGAAAGAGAGAACTTGACTTTTTTCATCCAGGACTATTTCATCTTGTTAGCTTAGCCACTTGACACAAAAGGCCTGAACATATTTACAGAGATTAAAAAATTTAAATAACTTTTCTTGGGTATGAAAAATATGACCTTGTGTTTAGTGTTCTATATTACTGACAAGTAACTTAACCTGAGTAGTTAAACAAGCCACCTTTTCATTGTTCATTTCCTAAAAGATGATAAAAAAACCCCTCACAAAAAAATTAAATATGTCTGAATGCCTTGACAAATGGCTACCTCAGGCATGTTGGCTTTTATGTTCTAATGACATTGGTTTTAATTAATTTCCTAAAACAGTTGGGCACATTAGAATTTTTTTGGCCTAGAACTTGTAAGTGTGTCATTTTCATTTTCAAAAGGTCTGTCAATAGTTTCCAGTCATAATAATGTAACTGTATGCATTGGATTTTAAGATACAAAACTATTACTTTATGCTTACTCTCCTAAAACTAAGGCTATTATTTTCATCGCTTTACCTTGCAGCTTTCTGTAGGTCTTGTGTCTCAGAATTATGATGTAAGAGGTTCTTGCCAGGGAGCAGCAAAAGTGGTGGTTCTGGAAAGCAAACTGAACTGGGAGCCAAGGATGACAGCAGGAGAAACAGGAGGCAGTGCCCTGCGAGGTGCTGAGTGCAAAACCAATGTACCTGACAAGAAGGGCAGCGCAGATCTGGAGATCAGCCAACGTTTCAATGCTCACTGGACAAGACCACAATGATAGACCAAATCAGAGATCAGGTGCAAGGTACAAGGCTGAGAACAAATACAAGTGCTACAGGTAAGGATAAATCTTGATAAGGGTCAAGGGCAAAGGCCTGAATTTAATGCAGCTCCCAAACAGAAGGACAGTATGGGAGAATGTAGACAAGGCTTCTAATAGTTACTTTGATTGAAGCATCTTCCAATGTCTCACAGCTGCACCATATCAGCTTTTTGCCCAGCTTAAAGGCCCAGGGGGAGAAGACATTGTCGAGTCTGCTGATGCAAATAGAACACTCACAGCTGTACTGGTACAGTAAGTCTTAGAAAGTATAGAACTAGTGAAGGCTTCTCATCTGTTTAGGTAAAATTCAGACTCACTATAGCATTAGAGCAGATTTGCATGGGGGAAGATGAATGAGTGAAAGTTTGAGATAAGGTAGTGTATCTTGCAGGAGCTAACAGTAAGTAGCTCTTTACTTCTTGCACTCTCTTCAGCTATTCTGCTATACTGCTTGGCCTGGGCTTGGGCTGCTTTCTTTCAGTCTGGATTCAAATATGCAACTGTGAACAATTGAATATTTTGTGCATTGACAATGAACAGCATCTGGTTATGCTGTGTCCTTTAGCAAAGCCATTTCTACTTGAAGATTGTTTTCAGTTGTAAACATAAAGAATTTGTAAAGTTATCAAAATAATATTTCTTCATGAAGATGTTATTCTGATAAGGTTCTGTGTAAACGATTTAGGTATTGCTTGCTTAAATATAAATTGTAGCTTCAAAAGAGACAAATTCAGTGGATTTGATGTTGCTTGCTTTTATGTTTATAAGAAAGTACTACTTCCTAAACAAAACATTGCAGTATCAAATAAAATGTGAACTGTATTTGGTTTAATACTTCATTTTTAATACCTTTTCTTTTTTTTCCTAATCCACTGGAATAGTGGATTACTGCCTCTTCAAATGCACAGTAAGTTTAAAACTGTTGCCTGAACCACAGGTGGCAGTACATGTTTAAGTATGAATATACGTAAGCAGCTTGTGTCAGTATAGAAAGAAACTTGATTTTTACCTGTTCTTGTTCAGCAAATCAAGATCAAGTATTGTATTTCTTAGGCTGTGTGAAGGCAAATCTAAGTTTAATAGATTGGAGTACAGGTAGGAAAGTAATATTACAGAACATGAGAATGTCCTAAAGTAACTGTGATTTCAATAAGTGACACTGTACAATAGGTAAAGGTTCTGTGTGCTGTCTGTTCTGAGTTCTGCTTGTCCTTTTTAGTTAGATGAATTAGCTTATCAAAGCTAGACATGGGTGGATTTATTAACAGCCACATTTCTACCTATACATTTATGAACTTGATTTTTTTTCCAAAAAGTAGACAGTGATTACTGACATTTTTTCATATAACTACCAGAGTCTGATTCAAGCTTTCAAAAGACTATTATTCTATTATTTCTGTTCTAGAAAAGGTAGGAAGCTATTTGCATCCAATAACAAAATACTGCTTTTGTCTGTAATAATTAAACAATATATCTGCATTAATTAAATACTTTCATTTTTGTAGCACCCTTTACTAGAGACATTTGATAAATTCTGAGGTATGAAGGGGTTAAAACACTCATAGTGAAATCATACAATGGAAAAAAAGTAGTAAGAGAACAACTTCGCATTTGTGATTCATCCTTCATTGGCGAAGCAGCATCTAAGCATTCAGGAAGCTTCTAACTGCTAATCATCATAAATGACCAGAGAGCAGGATAAAGCAGAGAGTGTTTGAAAAATGCTGTAGCAACTACACTGTTATCCCATATTCTTCCAGATATTATTTACTATTTCTCTTTATAGTGTCAGGAAATAAGGGGGGGGGTGGGGGGGGTGGGGAGGAGTGATGATTACACATATGAAAAGAACTGTAGTAGAATTTCTTACCTCTAAAAGGAAATTACCTTGAATTCAATGTCTGCAAAACACAGGAGTATAATTTTATTGCTAAAGGGCTGAATAGTTTTCCAATGTAAAGGCAGTATCTGGCTCACAGGTTTTTTTAAAAATGCCATCATGTCAGTATTCTCCAACTCTAATGGCTAGTTTACTTGAAAACTGTATTTATATAGAGTTTATAGTTGCACCATTGTTGTCCAAATGTGAAAGATTTCTTTTCCCTGGACTTTTATACATTTATCCTCTTATGTCTTTATTTTGCAAGTTAACATGAAACAACTGATGCTTTAAATGAGCAATTGTCCAAGGGCCATATTTTGGAGTCTTTTCTAAGTATTCTCTTATTATGTTAAAACTCCTATCAATGTACACAATGAACTCCTTTGTACAATGTAATTATGAACTTATTTCCTTTGATGAGAATACCTTACTAGAAAATGCACATTACATGCCAGGATTGCTTTTACCTTCTCTGAATGCCTGACATTCAGCCGCTGATTAACTGGTACTCTCATGTTCCTGGCTCATTCACTTCCAATTCATAATCTGAGAACAATACTTCAGGTCTGTTGGTTCTCCCTCCGCCCTCTTTCCCCCTTCCTTACTATTGTGTTTGGTGGACAATGAGATCTGTCCTAAGACAAGAACACTTGGTTCTTCAGGAGGAACTCTCTGGATGCTCCTATAACTGAGACATTCCAGAGATGGTGGAGCTGTGAGGATTTCAATTAAATTTGTTTCACATCGGCCTGCAAAGGGCAAAAGGGCAAAAATGCTACTGGAGACTGGGCCAAATGGGCAAAGAGGGGACGGCCAGCCCAAAGGTGGGAACACTCACTTTTGGGCAGGTAAAAGTGCTTAGATCTGGTCACATCAAGGAATGTAATAAAATCCCAAAATATCTCCACAAATATTCTGTGGATTCATGACTGCGCATTCTGCAAGGTCAAAGACAGTAAACTTACACCTTTCTTAGCTGAGCCTGCTAAGAAAGTTCAATATATAATATTGAACTAAATATTCAATATTATAATCCTATACCTGCTTATATTATAGACTGCATTGGTAATATTTAGACACTGTATTAGCAATACATTTAATCATAATCATCTTCTCCACGGACACCCTCTTGTCGTGGGGGAGAAGCTTGTGTGACCTTATAAGGTTGTCAGCTGTGCTGGCAGTGGTTCATGCCTCCGGTAGGGTCTCCCATGCTAATCAGATCTCAACTAAAGGGTCAGACAAAGTGTGTCCACGGGCAGGATGGGCTCGCCAGCTCCCCAGCAACCATCCTAGGAGAAGGACAACTCTAACTCCAAACCCGGGCAGATGGA
>JAWWEE010000158.1:20191556-20207148 GCA_035221455.1 Xenops minutus
TCTAGGGATCTTCCCACATTTGCAAAGCCCTGTAGCGACAGGCGAGGGACGAAACGGCAGGTGATAAGGTGCACTGGAAGCCGCAGTCCCAACCCTGCATGCAGGCGGTTCAGGACGTTGTTTTCTCGAAACTAACCCCAGAGATGACAGTCTGGTTCGGCAGCATCCTGAATGACCAAGCAGCCTTTTTCAAGGAGAGCACTGCTTGCTCCACATGAAGAGGGGCCTAGAAAAGGTGGCTCATCTCCACCCTTCACCTGGTTGACTTACCGCAGCCAACAGGCATCTTCCTTGTGGTCAAATTAAAAAAAAGACAAAAAAGACAAAAGCATTATCATTTCCCCAGATGGTAAGACTGACAAAGAGATAGACAATAGGTCAGCAAAGGCATACAGAGCTTTCAGAAAACTCCATAAAAAAGTCTGGTGCAACCTCATCAATACCGCCTATGGAGACTTTCTGCTGTGCCTTTTGCAATCGGACTTGCCTATCTCACATTGGCCTTTTTAGCCATCAGTGCTCTTACAGCAAGTGTGGGTAGAGCCCTTCCCAAACCTTCTTTAACGAAGCCTAGCCATGAATCATAATCATCCACATAGTGAGTGTGGTATTTCTCATACCTGACTGAGAGTTTTCTATCTATTACTCTACTACGGAATCCTAGAATCCTAAAAAAAACCAATACTTATACCTCTAAAAATGGAGGAAACACTTTTAAATGTCTGTTACTATTACTTTATCATTAAAATAGGAATTTTCTGAAAGTATATTTTCTTTTGGTGTTTCATGAAGAAAATATAGTATCTTAATTCTAGGAGAGATAAGTGTTTGAAAAGCCTTATCCTGAGGCTCAGTGATTCAAAAAGAGTCACTTCAGGCATTGCAGATTTTTGCAAGAATGTGTTTCCCATTCAATGCTTAGGGGTCAAATGTATTCCTTAGATATATAAACCAAAAAATAGCACATAGTAACCTCCTGTTACCTCCTTTCTTAGCTCGACTGTAACTGTTTCTCATTTTTTTTTTTATCAGACATTTAAAAAAGAAAATTGTGAAGTCATATTTAGAAAAGAGATCAGTTCAGTAGACAGGCTGTTTAGCCTTTCAGTGAGGTGTTTTGTTCCCCCTACTGATAAACTGACTACAAAAAATGAAAATGTTGATATCATTCAGTGACCCAGTGGATGGAAACTGTTATCCTAAATTCTAGCATCACCTTAGCCGCTTCTAAGAATGAGAATATTTTAGCCCCAGGAGCTCCATAACCAACACCTTGTTTGCTTAAAAAAATTAACATCACAAAGCCCACATTTATTTTTCAGATAGACTTGAGATAGTATGCCTTCAGATTAAAGGTTATATTTCTATACATATTTTAATATTCATTATTTATAAGCTGCACATGACCTAATAAAAATTCTCAAGGGATATAGACAGACTTTAAAAAAACCTCATCCTCCTGTTGTCTGATGGTCCCTTATATATTTAAGAAATAGATATTCTTGCCCCCCTGTTTTGTGATTTGAACTCTGCTAGAAATTTATCTCAACAGTCAGTACCTTTGGGGTTTCTAAATCAAGTACAGTGCTCAGTAGCTCAGGGACAGGACAGGCACAAACCGCTTCACTCGAAACTATATTGAGCAGTGATTCACAACCCTTTCTTTGATTATAAAGCACTTCACATAGGAAAGGTGTCTTGAAGAAAAGTCTTGATTTAGCCTGGTTTAAAACAGTACTTGGCTCAAGACATATTCATGTTAGCCCCAAGAAAAGACAATATCATCTTTTTCCTCAGCTGGAGTGGTGGAATTTGTTTTATGTTTACTGTTTGGGGGTTTTTTTTGTGTGTGTGTTTTTTTTTTCTTTTAGTGGGAGGTTTATAGGTTTTGTTTGGGTTTTTGTTTGTTTGCGTTTTTGTTTTGTTTTTTGTTTGTTTGTTTGTTTTGGAGGGGTTTTGTGTGTATGTGTTTTGGGTTTTTTGGGGTTTCTGAAACAATCATAGAGGTAGAACATAGCAGTCTTTCTAGCATCTTGCACAAGGGAAAAAAAAAGGATGCTGAATGCTGCACTGCTGTGTAATTTCTGACAAGGTAATATATAGAACCCCTCTATACCTGTGATAGAGATTTTATTACAACATAAAGGCACTCTTGCAGTATAAGACCATGTCTTCTTTTGAACACTATGTACCTGTGAAATTATTTTTCCTTTTGTTCCAGTATTTTCCTATGAACTAAGGATTTATTCCACATCTCCACAAATCACAGAAATTTCACAAATTTTATTCATTTCACATTATGTAAATTTTTCAAAATCTGTCATTAAGCTATCATAAAAATTCTAAGTTTGATTTATTAAGAGAAACGGTGTAATAGCATTTCCATGGTAAAAAATTTGATATTACATTTTATTTGAGAAAAGAAAGGAATAGTCTGACAATTAAAAAAAAAATTTGTCTTTAGAGTTTGAGCTAATACTAGTGAGTGTAGTTTACAGTACATATGAAGAATGTGTACTGAAGTTTTGTGTACTGAATATGTCCTGAAGAATGTCCTGAAGAAGTTTTAGAACTTCATTAATGCTGTGCCCCACTTCAGATGGTATGAGAAAGCAATCAATAGTCATGAGCAGTATGATGGGCTTAGATACTGAATATATCTAAGAAACCTGCTTTAGGAGTCTCACTGCCATATATATTTTATTCCTATTGTCACATTATCAAAGTCAGAGGTACAAAAATTTTCCATGAACTTGAATTTGTTATCTGGAATTGGTTTTAGTATTATGACATTTCATTTGACCATTGTGAATACAGGAGGATTGAGAAGCCGCTGCAGGCAGACAGATCTATATTCTTATACCTAAAATAAACAAATCAACATTCATTTATAAAAATATTTAAAATGTTCTATTTGCTTGTTATCCACAAATAGTTATAAAGAAGACACTTAAAACAAGTAGCAATACATTTTGAAGAAAGGTTTAATTAAAAAAAAACCCCACATAATAGAGGTCCATTAGAAGGAAGTTTTATATTTGAAAATTATCTGTTAATACAAGACATTATTTAAGTGCTTTTCAGAATTAATTTAAACATAATCAATATTGATTTAGAATTTAGTTTGGTTTAGATTTGCTTATACATTTGAAAACTATTCGATGTTCACTCAGTAGTAGTACTGTGTTGTATTTCATGACTAATATTTCAGATTCCTCAATCTGATTTTTTTTCTTGAAAACTAAAGCAAAATTTTTCTTTTATTAATTTTGCATCTAAAATATTACATAAATGCAGCATACTGTAATGATGCACTACAAAATCCTGTGTTCATAGCTTCTAGAAAAGTTCCTTTGGGCACATACAAATCCACCCATACGGATACTTAAAACTTATAATCCTGCAGCTTGTGCAGGTGCCTAAAATTTTAGCCTGTTGGAGTCAGAAACTGTCCATTCTTCTGCTTTATTAAACTGAGAGGACTCTCAATAATGCGTAAAGGTGCTTTGAGTACCACTGATTATATTCCTGTGGGATTCAGTTTAGCACAGAAAATTGCCATGTAATCAATATGTGTGATGATCTGTGTTGCAGTCAAAGGAGCTGATTGTGATTGCAGAGGTGGTGCTTTCTGACTGGAGCCAGACTGCCTGCAAACATCTCCAAACCATAGGCTGCTGCAGGGAGGCATAAACATTACTAGGTGCTAGAGTAAAAAGCAAAAGGTTTTGAATTGTTCTTTTACATAAAACACACCACTGGAATGTTTTAAAATTGAAATTGTAATGTGTTCTCTTAATAATGAAATAATAATAACAGAAACACTTTTTTGTTTTAGAAACAATTTCCTAATGAATCCCCTTTGGTTTAGTTAAATGCTTAAACATACAATTAAAAAAAAAACAACTCATAAACAATTTTAACTCTGTGTGCATGTGTGTTTTGCCCTGACATCCTGATTGTAAAGTCATTAAATTAATGTCCTGTTTCTAAAGCACAAAGTTGCCAACAGTTATAAGTATTGAACAAGGAATACAATTTACTGTATTGTTATTTTTGTAACTACTTGTAAAGAGGTTATTGGTGACTGAGCTCAAACATCTTTTACACTTGTAAAAAAAAGAAATACAAATAGCCAATGTCAAGCAAAATACTCGAGGGGTCAACGAGTAGGAACTCTTCTCCTGCATGTTTTAGAGTGCACTTCATTATTCAATACAAGAGTGAAAAAGATCCACACAGGGGAAAAATGGAAGACTAAAATAGACCACATATTTTGGTCTTAACTGGTATACCTTGTTAATTCTTTTGGCCCCTTCATGCTTCTGTTGATAGAAGACACAGTGTCTCTGCGGTATCCTATTCTGTTTAAAATACAGTTGTTGTTTTCTCTGCTCAACCTACTTCTCACACTCATTGCCCTTCAGGTAAGAGAAAGCAACTAGATATAACTGTGATACACTGTTAGGCAAAGTAATTTGCATTAAAAGTGAAATTGCCATCTATAGAGTTGCTTCCAGGTCAACCTTTTTTTTGGGTGACAGAAGAGGAAGAATACTCAACAAGCTGGGAAAACATAGTTAGGTTAACAAGCAATTTTAATATAGTAACAACTTGTAAAAGGCGTGTTAATTTCTAAAATGAGTTAGTTTTATCACTGATTAGGATCTAATTGTATTTTCCTACCTCACAAAGTTCAGATGAAGTACACCACCACCCCACCATATTGTCTATTACTTGCTATTCTTGTTTTGCTTCTCGAATACAGAGAATGGCAAATTTTATGGCTTTTAAGTCATGCCACTCTTGAAAATGCTGATTCAGGCAATTGTTTTCTCCTTTAGCTCTACTTTTCAGGGCTGGAAGTTGATACTGAGTAACAGCTGGAGTAACAGCTGGATGAAGGAGAAACTATCAGACGTCTCTGCTGAATTACTTACCCCATGAACTGCTGGCTGCAGAGCAGTTAACAGGGCAATGAAAGTGCTGGTACTACATCATGGCAGGCTGATGAAGCTGCTCAACTTCAAATTATAAAAAGTAAGTCTGAGATCACAAAAACTACTGTTCATCAATTTTTACCTTCAAGTGGCCTGAAAACAACAGGTCTCAGTCTGTATGTAGAATGCCAGCAATCTCAGGGTTGGTGAGCAGTGTCACAGTGAGGTGTGAGCCACTGAAATGAAGACACATGACTGAATGACTGAGAATGAAAAATGTAATCAGTTGTCAGCATCCTGACAACATGGAGCCCAGAAATACTGCTGTCTAATGGTGAATTTGTAACCTGACATTTCAGTGTGCTGAATACAAGGTAGTGATTCCACCAGACTTATAAAACAAGGAAGAAAAAACTTTTTCCTTTCCCAAATTTTCACATGGCTGCCACTGCCTCTGAATAGAAAGTAACATGAATGTGTGGGGTCTGAAACTCATACCTCTCTATCAGGGAAGCACAAATTCTGCTCTGCACAGTTATGAGTCTCACTTAACAGTGAAAACTTGGCAACACAGTTTATATATTTTCACTGCCTTTAAATGATAATCAATGTCAATTGCCAGCTCATTACAAACCCTTTTCATGGATCATCAGAAATGAAGTACCTGAGGGGATGGCCTTTCTTATTCCACTGAAAACCAATTGCACCTGCAATTTACTTTAAGGTACAAAATGTAGTCTACAAACTAGCAGACCAAAACAATGGCTACATCAGACTCCAATTATTTTTTTCTGGGAAATCTTACTTTCTCTAAGGACATAAAACTCCTTAAAGACCTTTATCAAAGAATTTAGCAAGGACAATTGATCTAAAGGAACACCATGTTTAGATCTATGAGGTTTTTCTTTTGCATCACAAAACTCAAATTAGGGAAGAACATTGCCTTGTCATTCAAACTCATGCCATCCTCAAAATTTACAGCATGAAAATTTGGCATCTTTACTGTGAACGGTTTTCTGCTTAATACATTTTGCATAGGTTGGTGCATTTCTTGTTTCTGAGTGGTGGATTTTTTGTTTGTGATTTTGTTGTGGGTTTAGGGGTTTTATTAGGTTTGTTTTAATTTATGTATTATCTTGACAAAAATTGAGGTAATTTCTTTAGACTGTACCTCTGAGCAGCCAAAAAGGGTTTTGTGATACATGTCAGGATGCTGATAAGTGGTTGCAATTTTTGTTCTTTGATTTACTTCAGCCTACACAGTCTAAACCAATTCACTGTGGAGTTGTCTAACAGTGAAGTGCTCATGGCTACAAAATACCTGCCCTAGCCTTGGGTATTTTTGAGATGTTGATAGTTTTTGTTTTGTTTTTGTTTGTTTGTTTGGGGAGTTTTGTTTGTTTGTTTGTTGGAGGGGTTTTGTTGTTTGGTTTTCTTTGTATGTGCAAGAACAAATCTGTGTCTCAGAAGTTATAGTATGTGCTTACTTATCACAGCAGAAGTCTGGCATTTAGCAAGCCTGGGTTCTGAGAAAGGAAATATTCTTATTATATGACAGGTCTGTGAAACAAACAGGTTGTCATGCATTATTGCTGCAGTGTGCTTTAGTTCACCATGAACATAACTCAGGCCACTCACTCAAATATTATTACCAAGATTCTGAAGCAGAAAGAAACTGTGTTGATAAATGGAGAAGAATAAAAATTAAACAAGTAAAAATAAACATTTTAATATATTTTCCTGATTTTCTCCCCTTTTCCTTTTTTTTTTTTTTTTTTTTTTTTTTTTTTTTAATTCTCATTTCACAGGGTAAATTCACCCTTCTGATTACGTGACACAGGTCCTCTACTGAGCCAGAGCTACTTGTTTCTTTTTGAAGAAATACATGCAAATATATGAATGTCAATTTAAAAATATCAGTAGTGGGGTTTTACATTCCTTTTAGTTTTTGTTTGGATTCTTCTTTAGTGAAGGGGTGTTGGAGTGCTGTTTTTCTGGTTGTTCTTGTTCTTTTGTTTTTTTGGTCTTTTTAAGAAATAGTTTTGAACCTTGGATGAGAAACAAAATTTGAATGTAATAAAAGTATATGGTTGTACCTATATATGGAGTATAGATGTGTAAGACAGAAAAAAATGCTGAAAGCAGTTTTAGTAGAAGTTAAATGACAAGACTCCATGCAATTCCTCCTTACTTTTTGACCTGTGTAATGAAAGTAGTTCAATCTCTAACTTTTAATCATCAGATTTTGACATCTTCATTCTCTAGACATCTCTTAACAGTAGTTATGTCCTATAACTTCCTGTAGATTAGTAATGGAAACTATATGTCATTACAAACTACAGTTCAAGAAGTGATAAAGAACAGTCAAAAATCTAGAAGGGGGATGTAAGGGCAACATGAAATAGGCAGCACTTATTAGTTGCAATTTTATAAAATTATATCATATTCCATGTTATAGCAGTGACTTTTCAAAGCCTGTTGTTCAAACGACCAGATAAACTGAAAATCTATAAAACCTCAGTTGAATTGCTCTGTTTTTAAATGGTACTTTTCAAGGGAACTCTCCTAATGCTTCAAGCCCTGTAATGATTTTCTTCACAGTCCTCAACAAATTAGCCTGTTCTTTTGATAAGTAATCGATGGTTCTTGCACCTCCTGTGCAAACATGAAAAAAATACTCTTTGATTACTGGAAAGGTGATGCTTGTTTGTTTTGGTTTGGGTTTGGGTTTGTTGGTTTGTTTTTATTTTCTTTTAGACTTTGCTAAAAAAAAAAAAAAACCAAACCACAATGGCATGAATTCATGGAATTCTGTTTCATAACATCTTATGTTAAAATATCTAGTAAATAGTTAATATTCTTTTGGATATTTAATGTTGTTCTGCTTTCAGTAGTATCTTCACAGATATGTAAAGCTTTGCCATAGCTATTAGAATGTGATATTCAATAGATCAGCTGAGCTGGTCATACAATGTATTCCCACTGATATATTCAGCATTTCAGATAACTCTTGGGAAATTCTCCCCTGCCTTTTACTTCCCACACTTCTTACCTCACTGGACCTGTATGTGTTTCTTAAATGTATTCGTATTTCCTGGTCACTGCAGTCTTGACCTTTGTCTTTGGTCAGAACTGCAAAGCAAAGCCAGGTGGGCCTCTATGACTATTGAATTGAATAAAATGCTACAGCCCAAAGGTTATAGTATTTCCTTTTTCCGATTTTTCCCAAAATATCTTTACCATTTCAGTTATTGCTTCTATGGTACTTGTGAGTTAATGAAAACAAATGAAGAAAGAGAACAGCATATTCAGGAAAAAATAAAATTGTGTGATTTCTACAAGGTGTTATTGTACCTTTTTATTTCTTTATTTTCAATTCTACCATTAATGAGGTTTGATATTCCCTCCAAGCAATGATTTAACATAAATCAAAAGAATTTTAATGATTCCAAGAGAGATGATTGATTAGAGCAACTTTTTCTTTGATTCCATGGTTGGTCATTTAGAATTTAATACAAATGTTTATTTTAATTACTAAACATTTAACTGATTTTAGAGGAAGGTGATGAGAAAACTAGAAGACTGAGGTTTTTTTACAGATATACAACATAAATATAGTCTTTGTGAACAATTAGCATAATTTTGAAGGTTTTGCTATGTTTTTATTATTTAAAATGCATTTACTGTTTTACCATAATTTTTTTTCTTCTTCAAGGGCAACTTGAACTGAAACTTTTGGCTTCCTTTGAAAGAACTGCAAAACTTAGGACCACACCTCATACCTGCTGTTCAGGTACTTTCATATGCTGTAATATTGCAATTAGAGAGTGTGGCGGTTTGACAGAGAGCAGAACAGTTCCTCATACTTATGAAGTGGAAAATGTGCTAAGAAAGCAGTTTAAAACTTGAGTAAAAGGCATAGATGGGAATTTTTGTGTGATGAACTTTGAAATACACCTACACACCCAAAACTTCATCATTCATAGTATACTGAATAGTCCAAAACACAGATAGCTCAGGCATGAGTTACAGGCATGAGCTCAGGCATGCGTACAGCTGGAGAACCACAACACGTGTGTTTGTGTGTGTATGTGTATACATGCACACATCTACACACACATATATATGTACGTGCATACATATATGTATCTACATTTTACACTTATGCACTGTTGTAATGCATTAATGTCTGGTATCTGATGCTAAAATTAGATCATAGTGAGTGAGATTTGGAACCCTCTGAAAGCAACTCGTGGTAGGATTTCAAAATGCCCAGCTATAAATTATTTTTAAAATAGTGTATCAGAAGCTTTCGGTAATCCTATTTTTTTTTTAATGAAATATGGTGACTATTGACCCACAACAACAAAGAATAATTTTGTTGTGAAGGTATTGACCTGGAACTTAAGAGTTTTGGGCTTTGGTTTCTTAATGTAATTTCTGCTCTTTCTTCTATACTAGAGACAGGAGTTGCATTCTTCAATATAGATGGTACTTAAGGTATTTAGCTATTTTCTATTTATATTCTAACTTTGAAAGAACTCATATTTTTGTTGTGACTAACTCTCAGGTTCTACTGATTTAAATTCATTATAAATAAGACTAATGAAACTCAGGAACTTGTATTTAGTATATTTAGATAACAGTTGTAATGAAGGAGTTTTTCTAGTTATTTCTAAATTATGTATGAGGAGCTTTATTTATCTGTTAGTATTCAAAACTTTAAAAAAACTCTACTACATTACTCCAGGAAAAATTGGTCATGCAACTTTTCAACAGTTTATTAGTTAATTGGGTTAAACTCTTTACTAGAATTGTTAGATGGGAACAAAACTGAAAGGAGAAACACTAGATGGACCATTATTCTAGCAGATATCAATAAACAATCAATGAAAAAATCAATAACAGGGAAAAAACACCAGGCATCACTATCAACAATAGGATGGAAGTCCATCGTTCATGTGGAATAGTCTAGAAATCAAGGCTGGTCTTGAGAGCAAAGGAGATTGAGTCTGTCCTCAAAAACTGAATTTACAAGTAAATACCATGGGCAATTCACGCTGAAGTCACATTAACTCCAAATTATTTTGTCTTAATTAATGTTGCTATGATGAATATCAAAGACATTAATAATTATTAACCTATTTATTGCAGCATCTTGCTGACTGGAATAATATTTTATAAAACTGACACATGCATTGTGCATCTGTCTTTGCTATTTATGTAGACTTAGATGCAGAATAATTTTAGGACAACTGTTATGGCTCTAAAAATGTAGGCTTCATGAGCTTGGCTCTTTCCATGCCTCATTGCAAATTCATTGGTACATGCCAACAGGCTCAGTGAATACCAGATGTGTTTCTGCTTCTTTGTTTTGTAAGCTTGTGTTATTATGTATAAATATATTTTTATTTCTAAATATAGACTACCTGTTCAAAAGCGATGGGCTTAATTTACGTAATTTAGGTGTCTTTTCCACTAGTCATACATTAATTAAAAAAAAAAAAAAAAAAAAGTACATGCAAATCAAGAATTCCTTTATCTACGTTGCTCAGCACTGGACTTTAAAAGGTACTTCAACCTCTTTGAAGTTATTTAACCCACCGAATGGCAGTACTAGATGCAGTGAAACTTAAAAACATACAGCTTTACAAGACTGACATCTGAAACTCAAATGTACATGGTGTCTTGCATAAGAATAGACAGTTCTATTCTAAATGATGGTGGAAATTTACTTATTTCCCAAAAGCTCCACTTCATGGAGGAAAAGGTAGTGTGGTTTTTCAATTTTATCAATACCTAGAAAAAACCTGTCTTTTTGCTTTTAGGGAGATTGTACAAATATTAAGGACTTATCTCTATGAATACAATAGAATTTAGTCAGGGAGACATGATTTTTCTAAAATAAATAGATGTGAAGAACAAAATATTTTTTCTCTGTTCTTTTAAAAGAAATTTTATAAGAATTTGAAAAAGAGACAAAGAAACCTTATTCATGAATGAAAGAATAATTTAGGAAAAAAGTTAATAAGTGTCTGATCATTAAGTAGATGAACTGTAGTAATCAGGTTGGAATTAGTTCTGTTTGACACTAGGAAAAACATGACATATATTGTGCCTTACTTTTCCTATAATTAAATGTGCTTTGAAGGTAAGAAAGTAGAACAATATGGAAGAAGAATAATTGCAAATGTGCTCTAGACAACTGAAAGCTGAAGGGCTAGGGGATTTGTTTATTCATTTCCTTCTTGTTACAGGATGCAAAATCTGGCAAATATATTATTAAAATAAAATTAAAAAAAAAAAAAGAGGTTTACTTGTTTTCTTCAACTTTAACTCAAATGTCTAATAAAGGCATGCTAGAGTTAATGCGTGTTCCATTAAACAATTACATTCCTTAAGGAATTATACATTTCGATGTGCAGTTTTAAGAATTCCTTCTGCTAGGGACTAATGTTTTAAATCTGCCATCTAAATTCTACAGGAAAAGCAAATTCCTGAAAGACAATAGAAGTCATTAGTGTTGAGCGTATCTTTCCTGTATTAGGTGAGGAATCCCTTCACACTGCTCTCACAAACCACCCAGCATCAAAGAAAACAGAGAAGATACTGAAATTTGTTTCTGATATGACATTTTTATTCTACTGAATGAAGCATGAAGTAATCCATGTCTCTGAGGTGTCTCAAAACATTACTGTTCATGTAGTTCCTCTAGAGTTTAGCTGCCCTTACTGTTTTAGGGAAGGCTTTTTAGATAACCTAGCAGTAGATATTTATTTCATTTTGGAGGGAGAAGCCATAGAACATTTTAATAATGTGAAATGAAAGAATTCCCTGACTCATCTCAGTTGCGCAATATGCACTGTGTACATGTTCAACAGCACAAATTTTAAGTGAAAAATAAGAAATACAAAGGTTTTTTTCATTCATCTCCTTCCCCTATTTTTAATAATTCTCACTTAGAGGAGAGGCTTATAACCCACACTTTCCATTTCACTAATCTTTTCTGTTCTATATCAGCAAGGGGAAGGCACCATGAGAAATGAGAGAAGGTATAGGGTTCTCTTTACATCTCAATAAGAGAGGCCTGGCAACAAACGCTTTGACAAAATGACTCCTCTAATAAAACAGAATTAGAAGAGGAATATAGATAATGAGTAAATGTTGCATTCCTTCAAATGATAAGCATCTCCCATTTGTGCAGCACCAGGCAAATCCCGTATGGATTTTCCCATGATGCGCTGCACAAAGTGCATGCTGTCCATGGTAAAAAGCTGTCCTGTGTGGAGCTATTATATAATTCCCTGGCAAGAAATCAACTCTATTCCTATATGATCACTTGCTTTTTGGCAAGCACTTCATCATAAAAATCTGTAAACCAAAAAGTCCTTTCTAAGATAGATATAGTAGCTATAGAACTGAGATGCAGAGCTTGCTTCTCTTTGCATGGTCCAGAACTGTTTATTTTTCAGTCACTACTACTGAAGGGAGAGATGCATGCACAGGCACATGGTGTGATCCTTGGAGCTGTCCTGTGGAGGGCCAGGAGTTGGACTTTGATGATTGTAGTAGGTTTCTTCTAACTCAGGATATTCTATGATTCTATGATACAGTTGTTTATTGTTAGTGAGAATATGAGCATCTCAGGAAAACAGGCAATGAGATAAAGCTTTCATTGAGATATAAATAAAGACATTCACTACTTCAAAACGTGTTTAATTTCTTAAAATCCTTTAATTAGTGGAGGTGTAGCCTATGCAAAATAAAGCACTTTATTTTTTGTTCACTTCTGGATCTTTCAATGAGTCTGAATGGATTGCTGATTGAACTGGAGTTTCTTCTAAATAACAGTACTGAATAAAAAATAGACAGTTAAAGGAAATCCACCATAACAGCACACAATTTTTCTAATATTTAATTTGCACTTTAAATGAAACAAGGAGCATTTGATCTAGTCTGTACTACTCAATCTGCATTCAGTGATAACCACTGTCAAAAGCTGGTTGATGGCTACCAGATCATAAAACCCCCTTTTACTTTCCATTTCAAAGTTTATGGTTTTTTAGGATGCTACAATATCTCCTTGAGCTTCTTTTATTTTAAGATTGTCTTCACATTATCAACATTCACTCTGATTTATTAAAAACACTGCTGCAGTAGTAGTCAACAAACTCAAATAAGAAGGTATGTGTTCCACTTAATCTTACTCCGTGTCCTCCTTTTTGCTTATTGAAGGATAACTTTGTTTTTATTTTGGGCACAGCACATCACTGAGAGTTCATTTATCATTATCCACGAGGCTTTTTCAGAATCATTGTTTCTCATAGCAGATCTTACCATGATAGGTTTTGTGACTATGACTTTTTTTTTTTTTTAATTTCTCTTAATTGACCTTAAATATGAATGTATCATAGTTTTCATTTATTGGTCTGTTATGTTTGGCTTTCCAAGAAAATCTGCAGAAGGTTCTGGGAGCCAACATCCTCTAATTTATACTACGACCCTTGCTAATCCTCTCAATAAACCATAAGTGCTCTTCTATATTTCTCAGGCATCATCCCAGAAACCTACGCTTCTGACTTCAGCCAAACCTGACACCTGGAGCTACAGTGCAAGTGTGATAGAAGCCAGAGAATCTGTTAACCTGTTTCTGACAATAACCACCCTATGTATTCAAAGCTCTAGTCAGCAGGTAGCATGACCAATTAGGAACAGATCTGTAAGAAAAAAATAGTTGGTGATAAGGACCTGGCATCCACAATGCAAGTGCCTGGGTGCGATTCATGCTTTAATTATTTGCAATAAAAGAAGCTGACATTTTACATGTACCATGCAACTCTAACAAAGACATGCTATTTAAGAAGAAAAAAATCTATGTTTTTCTGCTTCTTCAGTAACTCACAGATAGCCATAACTGTTAAAGATTTAACATTGTAATAATGTAAATCTTCCCAAGACCTATCAATAATATAGAATAGAATAAATACTTTTAAATTGGATTCTCCAAAGCCTTATATCGTCTTTAGGTGAGTAAGTGGACAGTTATTTTCTCCATATTTCTTGGTACTGTGATTAATTTTGTTAAGATCTTCATTCTTGCCTTGAGTTTGACTGCTGTAAGTTTTTCCTCTTTTACAACTTTTTTTTTTTCTGCTCCTTTCAATAGTAAAGCTTTCTAGACTATTCTAACTTACCTATTCCTTATAACAATACATATCCCTTAAATTGCAGAGGATACTATAGCAGTTTTAAACAGTATTGCAAAAATAAAATGACTTTATGTTTTTTATCATTACAAATATTCACCTCCTTAATCTTATAGCTTCTGTACTTCTTGAATACTGGTAAGTCTGTAAATATTGAGAAGATAATTTTATACTCTCTTTTTCTGCTTTGACAGTCAGAATTCAGCTATATATATAGCTGTAACAATATATCCCAAACAGAAAATGTAACTAGGGATGTTTAATGCATGGATTCCTAGCTACTGGCTTTGAACACATCAGGTTTCAGAGAGATATGCAAAATTCTGGTATTTAGAAAGTGACTTAACTATCCTTTCTTCTGATTCTTACAGAATGTACATTAAATTAAGTTTAAACATTTTGTGTGAGTACTTGGAGCTATTTGCTTAATGTGCTTGATTCTGATATGCTGTGAAGTGAGCAATTAATTTGCGAGTTGAATATTTTCACTGGTCTCTATTCCATTCAAACAGCTGTAGGTGTAATAATGTCTGCAGCTTCTGTAATGAAATATGCAAATGGATGGATAGCTTCTGAGCAATATAGGCTTCCTATCCTAATGACACCTTCACGTCTGTTATGCTGATGGAAATTACTGACAGGTAATCTTCATTTCTATTTGACCTTTAGAGTATTTTCATTTTTCCTTGAATCCCAAGTACTAATATTCCTCAAGCTACAAGAGTTCAAGAACTGTAGTTGATCAATAGAGTTATTGCTACCATCAATCTGTGCCTTATCAGATTTGTCCACCATTGGTATGGTTTTGGCCTCCCACCCTCCTATCCACTGACTGGCAGAGGTACACCTGTGGTAATCTTCAATCCTGTATGTGTGTGCATTTGAGCTAGGAACAATCTTTCAGCACTGAATCAGGACAGTTTGGGTCTTACCAGAAGTCAGTGCAGGCTTGTTGTTATGAAGAGCTGCACTGTGTGCATCTGACAGAAATTGGTATTTGCATGTACAGCATTTTTTCAGTCTAATTCTCCAAACATTTAAAGATTTATTTTTTTTTTTTAATCTATGTAATACAAATACCAAGAAAACACAATATGGCTTCAAAATAAGAATGTGGAAATACATTCATTCCTCATAAAAATTAAATATGACAGTGCCCAAGGCAGTGTTTCATTTGCAGGTTTTTTAATGTTCTGTGAAGGTGAAAATTTTCTAACAGATTCAAGTTGCTTTTATCTTACCTTTCAAGTATTTAAAGCAAAACCTGTGTCACCCTGCATGTGCTCTTCTATAGTTTTATATGGTGTGGAGGTTTGAGTTGGCACCCTGCCAAACCCAACTGCTGGCCACACGGATTTCCCGCCCCCTTCCGAGAAAGAAGGGAAAAAAGTACCAAAAAGACAATTGTATTAAAAGTATATATATATTCACATATATTACAATTAT
>JAWWEE010000158.1:20207248-20233471 GCA_035221455.1 Xenops minutus
TAGCCCCTATAAAACCCTTTTACCCTGTTGAATAAACGGCCATTTCACCTTATCCCGCGTTTCGTGTGGAGTGGTCCTTCCCGTTTTCCCGTACAGGTCTGTGTCATCTTATGTTCTACTTTCTACATTGTTGTCTGTAGGCTACTAGTTTTGTGGCATGGACAAAAATACAGCAGAAACCATTAGAGTATCCATCTGGTTTTTGTCGTATACCAGATGGAAAAAACAATCAGGATAAAGAAAATAGAAAAAGAGCATGTAAATACTCCAAACAAAATGCTATAGCACAAAGTCAGCTGGGTTAGACAAAATGATCTTTCTCATCTCACTTGCAAAAATAACTGACATAAATGGGTGAGGAATCTTCACATATTCTCTTTTCTTGGCTTCCCTCTGTGAACTAGCAGTAATGAAAGATTTCTGCATCAAAGAAATAAGATAAATCTATTCTTCTGTATCATGGTTTCAAAAAATATTGTCACAGGGACCATAGAAAAACTTCTAAGTAAAGAAAACTAATGATCTTATTTCTCAAAAGCCACTGAACAGCCACCAGATAGTAAAAACATATCAGTTCTGAATTAAGTGACACGTAAGCCACTAATATTCTCTGAAGAACCTTCCCAGAACAAATAACATTCATCACAATGTAGTTTTTATGAGTGTGAAATCTCTTGCCTTAGAATGCTTTCTTTTTCTGGGTTTCTTGACCTTCTGTTTCTTGGTGGAGTTCCCCGAAAGTATAAATTGCTGAAGGTGCAAGCTAGCTATGTCTTATGTTTGCATTTCAACAGTTCATAGATTTAGTTACACTTTCACACTTTCACTATCAAGAGCTGTCACTGCCAAGAACTGTCACTGCATACAACTTTTCTCCTGAAGGTGATTTGAACCTTAGGCAAAGAAGGAAAAAAAAAAATTGTATATAAAAAAAAAAATCTTCATCTTGGGTGGGGATATCTTGTTTGTCCCTTCAAATATTTATCTTTGATCTTCAAATTTATAATACTAAGTTTTGGGTGGAGAGTAAAAAAGTAGTTTCCTCTTTCTTTGAAATGTTTTAGGCATGTTTCAGGCACGTTTCTTACTACCGTTTTACTATTTATTTTGGTGCTGAAACTAGCCTTTTTAAAGTGTGAAGCCCAATAAATCCAATGATTATACACACTCAACATCAGTTATCAATAATTAAAGTCCACATTTTTTTAACTTAGTCCTTTTCTATGTGAGATGTTTACAGTGGGTACTACAAGTCAGCAAGTTCTAAAGTCAGATTAATTCTCTTCACCTTTTCTAGAGTTGCAGCCTAAACTTTGAAAAGTCTGATTCACTGTATTTGAAACTTCTTTTCTTCTTTAATATCCTCTTTGAGCAATATAATCAGAACATAGCCTTTGAGATGTTTTAACCATTCATTTCAGAATACTTGGGACTGCTGTTTTGATAATAAATGAAAATTCATCCTCTTAAGAATTTTGACCTAGTTAGTTAACCTAACTGCTGAATAACAAGTGCACTTGTTATGGACTTTCCATTTTTCTATTTTACTTAGTAATTGACTTTACAGTCCATTAGCACTGCTTGGCAGACATGCACAATAGTGTATTAATAGGTAATGCATAATAATGTATTAATAGGTCAGATGAAGCACATTTAGACAGGCTTGACAGCAGCATTTGAATGATTTTGAAAGTTTGGTCTTCAGACTTGATGACTATATACGGAATTTCTTAAAGTTTTAAAAATTAATCTAAGTACCTCAAATATTTGTTTAAGAAAAGTCATCAATTAGTCAAATTTTAAAGATGCATAAAAATGCATGTAAAATTATTTTAGTAAAACTCTAGGTACCATGAAGGCAAATGAATTAGGCTTTTTGCTAAATTTCAGATTTCAGGCATCTCCAGTAAGACCTAGGAGTAGAAGGTAAGAGACCATTCCCTTACACAATGAAATAATTAGTATTTCTGAAATAATTCTTACTCAGAACTATCTGTCAGATTCTTTTTTTTTCTGGTTTTCTGAAGCTTCAGAATGAATGGTTTGTCTCAAACAAACAAACAAACAAGCTTTTAATTCCGCAGGCTATAAGAAACATCTGTGATTAATATATCTTCTGCAGCTCCCAGCAGCTTCATATAGTATTCCAGGGAAAAACAAAGAAATTCTCAATTCTGGAGGTCGTATAGTAAAAAAGGTCCTTTGAGGGGAGCAAATGAGCTCAGTAATAATTGACAAAAGCTGTGTCTGACTGGAGTGGAAGAAGCAACAATGGAGAGTGCAAAGATGGGAGAAAGAATATTACTAATTTTACCCTCTCTGTCTGAGTTCCAACTCAGAGTTTGCACCTCTTTCTCTCATATATACGTGTGTATGGTGGGGGGCATGTGTGATGGACTTTTTTCATCTTTGTAAGATCAGTATGTTTTTATTTTGTTGTAATGTATTTTTGGCCAGCTATCAGCTTGATGCACCAACTGGTAAAGGCCAAGTGTGAATTTGCTTGCCAACATAGCTTATGTATTTCTGTCAATTTTTGCCTGCTGAAAACACTCCTTTCTGCAGCAGCCAGCAACAGCGAGAGCAGAAGCCAAGAATCAGTGATCAGATCTTTCTTTCCAAATTGTTTCACGTTGCACATTTAGAACCTAGAAAGGAGACAGATTATGTATCTCCATTTGTTTAAATTATTTAACTTTTATTTCTGGTTATTTGAAGGTTTATAAAGAGCAGACACATTTCATTGTTATGAGCATGATGGCAAATAAATCACAATTTGAACATACTGAAATACATCTTTTTCTTTGGCTTGCAGTAAACCATTGAGATTAGATTAGATTAGATTAAAATCTTAGAAATGTCAGTTTTTCAAAGTTAGTAAACATTCTCATTTAACTAGCACAGAGTAGACTGAGGTATGCCCTACCTAAATGTAAGAACA
Organism: Xenops minutus; assembly: GCA_035221455.1. Lineage (NCBI taxonomy): Eukaryota > Metazoa > Chordata > Aves > Passeriformes > Furnariidae > Xenops > Xenops minutus. Next base: position 20,210,190 of record JAWWEE010000158.1, read on the forward strand.
TAAGATGAAATTCTCAATTTGAATGAAGCATTGTTTGAAAATATACACTCATGCAAAAAGACATTTCTAAATCCACAGAAGCGTTTGCACAGACTTCCGTGAGTCAGGAGTTCTGTATCTGGTGTCCTCAGCAGCCATTTTGTGTCATAATACAACACCAGTTATATATATGTTTCTTCCTAGGAAAACAGTTTTCTAAGTGTGAGATGGAGAATAAGCACATGTTATTTAACAGTAATGACAAAAAAGGACATTTTCTCTTTAGTCATGTCCTGTGACTTTTAATCCACTTTCCTTAGGTAACAGGAATACCATTGCTTTGGGTTTTATTTGATATGACCTTGAAATTCAGCTCTAAAGAAAAGCAAGCAAGATTTATGCAGTCATAGATACCTTGTTAATAAAAAACTTAGTCCATTTTTCTCTTTGTATAGTTGTAGCTGTTTAAGGTCGTTAATTTCAAATTCTGCCCTCTTCCACCTCACAGAACCTATAAACCTCTATGTTGAGTCAAGAAATCAGCATTATATTTCTAACTAAAATCTTAACAAATGATGACATAACTGCACAAATTATAACCTATTTTACTTTCCTACTATTTATCTGCTCAGAGGTGACTTATTTCTAAAAGAAAATAAAAGTTAAAATTAAATCGTACACTATTCTTTTGAACTGAACAGGTTGGAATCACAATTAAAAAAAAACAAAAAACCCTTAATGATCCAGATCCACCCAATACTGTAATAACTCTATAATTATTAATATCTCATTTCTCTCTTTTCCATGCTGTATAATTTTCTTAAAATAATTGCACATTTATATTGCTATGTATTTTTATCTGTGCCGTGCTTTATATCCGGTTTCACTGGTTGCAAGAAAACTTGCTTTGTGCGTTGGCAGTAAGACAAGCATCTCTGGAATATAGTTGCTCAGTGACAGCACAGCTTTCCTTTTTTTTTTTTTTTCATTCAACTACAACTCTACAGTTGTTTAATTTGTAAAGGTATGAGACATATACATATTGATACATATCACTTTATAATGAGATAATTGAGATAACATCACTTTGACCCTCTCTTTGTATAATACGAGAATAAAGTCTTTATAATGAAAGCACATACATTATTATGATAGATCATACTGTAATCAGGAAAGGAGAAAATAAAAGGAAAAACAGCTGTCAATACAATAATTTTACAAGGAACTGGGTTTTCTGTTTTCTGTTTAAATGTCACCAGATTTTACATGTTAACAATGTGAGTTTTAATGAGATATTATACATTCTTAATTTTGAAGATTGGAGTCCTCAACTGTCTCCATGGTTTTATTTTTTTAATGATTTGATATACATAAAAAACTCTCATGCAACTTAAATACGTTTGTCAGAAGATGTTACACTTCATCGACTTTTATTTTCTGTTGTAGACTCCTGTTTCTGACTCAATATTTTTATTTAAGTATTAAATAAATGGTCTAAAAGTTTATTTGCCATGTATCACTTGACAGATATTCTGGTGCCAGGACTGTGATTGAGAAAATATAGATGGACAATGAAGTAAAAACGGGTTGAAATTGAAGGAAAATAAAGTTGTCATCGAGGAAGCAAGAATCTTAGACTGAGGCATACTTTTACTAGGATTTGTTAGAAGTATTGAAAGAAATAAGGAGAAACAGCGACAGGTTTTTGAAAATGAGTAAAACAGAAGATATAGATTGAATGAGTATAGGGTTATGTTGAAAAGTATATGCATAATGTATTTTCTAACTTTTAAAGTTCTCAATTTAAAGCTTTAATTTTGTTTTCTAGTTCGATTTTTTTTGATATAATATTCACATAAATACTACTGAAATTATTCTATGATCATTTTGAAATCTGAATTGTTTAAATACCTGAATCAGTGTTGATAATTAGGAATTCATACTCCTGTCATGTTTAATTATTTTGGTAGGATTTATATATAAAATTCTCTTCTACTCAGTCGCAAAACTTGAATATAAGATTGTTTTGAGCAAAATTTGAGAATCATTTTCTTCCCAAACCTCAAAAAATGGGTAGAATGAGGATATTACTTCCAAGTTACTTTTATTTTACAATAAAAAAGGGAAGTATCTTCACACTTACTATACCTAGGTTTGCAGGTTCTGTGTTTTTTGAAAAATCTATGTTTGTACTAGTTTTTCTTCTGGTCTTTCTATGAAAGTGGACCTATAGCTTTCACTTTCTTGTTGATTTTGTCTTTTCAGTGGTTTGTTTTTGTTGTTATTGCTGTTGGCTTAGTGTTTTGTTTGTTTTTTGTTTCTTTTTTAGAATAAGTAATTTTTCCATATAACTAAGACTTTTTATGCATCTAGTATTTTTTATAATAATTTCATTATTATTTTTTTTAAATACAGAAAAGTCACAAAAGTGTTAATTTTAGAAAATAAAACTCTGGAAATAATTGAAAATTATTGCGTTAGAAAACACAAGGGTGTCTTGATCCCAGTGAATTAAGTGATGCTAGATGAGGCTGCTTTCCATCTCTCCTGTTTAAACTGTGCTACTGGACAGTCAGGACTAGAGGTTTCTTGGGACTAGAGTGTGCTCATGGGAACTTAGCTTATGCACTTAACATAGTGCATTTGAGACTCTCCTTTGAGAGTTCTTGTACACTTCCCAGTTTTATGTATTTTACCTAATAGCAATTTAGTGCAAACACATAAGTGAGACTCTATAATTTAGGGTAATCAACTGAGTTTTTTACAGTGAAGTTTTATACCTCTCTGTGATAAACCAAGCTACAGTTCACTGCTTCCCTTGGGCCCAATTAATCTCAGCTTCCTTTTCAGCAAGTGAACAGCTCCAACAAGAGAGGTGCATATAGGTTGTTTGTAATAGTCCTCTCATGGGAAGTAGGAGGTGCAGGTTCAAAACTCTTGGGCAGGAAAGAAAATTAAGCCTAAAAATCTGCTACATCCTACGCACACTTGAACTGCCAAACAACTATGAAAAGGTCAAAACTATCACTACCAGTTTCATTCGTAAAGAAATTGTGCAGAAATTACCTGGCCTCATGATCCTGCTAATGATTACGTATGAGTTTAGAACTAATATAATTAGCCAAGTCAGAGCTACTGCAGTTAGAGGCAAAGTGGAGGCATAATTCTAGGCGCTTGGCAAACCTTAACACTTAGTTTAGCGAGGTTTTTCAGCATTTTCATTTTATTTTAAAAATTCCATACAGGCCATATTCTTGGCTAATCTGTAGGTTTAAAACTATCATTAATAAAAAGAAATCACAAAATTAAATTATAATTTAACCAACTGCACTGATTTTAAATCAATGCACTTTATCAAACTTAAATCTTCAGAAAAATTATATATCTATGTCTATGATAATGTTCCTTAACATGTAGACTATTATGCATAGGGAGTTTCTAAGAAAACTAAGCAGTAAGACTTCTATACTGTAAGGAAAAAAAAAAAGAAAAAAAAAAAGAAAAGGCGATTTCTTCAATCCCATTGGAAAATACTGCAAAGCTCAATGATGAATATTTACATGTAAATCAAAATGTGGAAACTTTTGTCCTCAGAAGTGCCTTAAGTATAAATGACTTATTAACACAATACACTTTGTACTGTACACTTTGCCAAGAGGGAAAACATCTCTGAAGCATTACTAACTGGAGGCCTACATCTGAGAGTAGATGGAGAGAGGACAACAATCAACAGTGCTCACCTGTTTAGGAGTTCAAAACAACATGCATATATAAGTTGCATATACAGGAGAGCTAAGACATGAGTTATAAGCAGAAGCAGAGTACATGTGAATGCCATAATTTTCATAAAGAGGAGTTTAATAAAAATGTTTTAGCTGTCATTGCTCTAAAACCAAGCAAAAAGTATGCTAAACATTTGAAAAAAACACAATTTTTAATAAATTTACTTTCTAACTAATAGATATTATTACTTTCTAATTTCTATTGCCAACTGTTTAGCAGCATGCTGCTTATTGCTTATCATAAATAACAATGTTTTACTAATAGTTTTTTAATGAGTAATAAATAATTGCTCCATTAATACAAAGTGCTCTAATTTGTTCTACTCTTGGATTCATTCCTCTCCAGCCTGCTATGCAGATATTAAAAAAAGAAAAAAGGGTATTTGCAATATTTCTAAATGCAAGCAATTGCAAGATATCTGTCTAATAGATACTTGCTGACAGATTGATGCTTTAAGAGCATGAAGATGATGCAATTTCTTCTTCCACCTCTATGACTTTCCTTTATGAAACTGACAACTTTTTTTTTTCTTTGAATTTAGATATTATTTGTCATATTCATTTGGATAGAAATAAAACAAATGGAGGTTGAAATATCTACTTATTAGGTCAATTCTCAATAGTTGCCTCACTTGAATAAAAACTCACCATTCCATGATAATTATTAGGTGTATAAAGAGAAATTGCAGATCAAAATCCATAAAATTCTATGGTAATTACATAGTAGTTAAGATACTTGGGCAAAGAAATTCAAGCTAAAATTACTGTTATCACAATAAAAAACACATAAAATATGCTGAGTTTATTATTTCTTTCCCATCCCCCTTACGTCCCCCCCATTTTCAACTGGTCCCCACTCAGGAAAACAGCCCATTAATTTTGCATTTTATGCATAATTCCACTAATTCTTCCTCCAGGACATGGACATATTCAGAAAGATTTCATATCCTTTAACTGCAGTTGACATACTAGCTAAGAGAAAGCTGAGAATAAATGGAAAAAATACTTCAGGATTTCCGTTTGTGAGTGGGATTTTCTTCCTAAAGCAGAGGCAAATCTGGGTGCATATTTTACATGAGATTAACTTGAAATTTCAGTGATCTTAATTAGTACACAGTTTTTGATTACGTTCTATGCAGAGATAAGACTTTTTATTATGGAAATATATTTTAAGGTACACTTAAGATGTAGATATAGAATTCTCTTCAGTTTTAAGAGCTGAAAAATTTAATCAAGAGACACATTTGTGCTGCATTTGTATTAGTATTGTCTTGTTAAATTGGTAGCTGTCCTCAGTGATACAGGATAATGACATGCAAAATTTTGTGTGTATTCTTGTTTTTCTGATGAGACAGTGTCTCCTATGGGACTTCATTTTCGAGTATTTTTATGCCTATAGAACTCTTCTTTCTCTAGATAAAATCTTGTGACACCAAATACCAATTTAGAAATGGATATATCTCTACAATGAGAATTCTGTTTATGTTTAGGGAACTTCTGTGGATTACTTTTTTTTTTTTTTTTACTTTTCTCTCGTTTTTGTGGATTTTTTGGTTGTTGTGTAAAATAATGTACTATTTTCCTTTTGTCTTTAATAGAATGTCCTTGATGTCACCCTATTCATATTGTATACAATATTTTATTTTGTAGAGCTCTAACCTGTTCTGTCTGTTTACTGAAATATTATGTTTTATATTGACAACTCTGTATATATAAAACTAGTCTGTGAGATGCATAGCTTTTTTGTCAGGTTTACTAAATGAAGACCCCAATTCTTCTGTCTGTTTGGCACCTTGATTTACTTAACTAAAGCAAGGGTCCAGTGGAGGACCACAAAGATGATTAAGGGACTGGAGTGTCTCTTTTATGAGGAGAGACTGGAGCTGGGCCTGTTTAGTCTAGAGAGTACTGAGAGGAGACCTCATTAATATAAATATCTCATATGAATATCTCAAAGAGGATGGTGCCTGACTCCTTTCAGCAGTGCCCAGTGACAGGATGAGGAGCAATGGCCACAAACTAAAACACAAGAGGTTCCACCTCAACATGGCAAAGAACTTGTATATGTTGAGGATGGCAGAGCAGTGGAACAGGCTCCCTGGGAAGGTTGTGGAGTTTCTCTTTCTGGAGACTTTTAAAACCCACCTGGAGGAGTTTCAGTGACATCTACTCTTGGTGACCTTGCCTTGGCAGGGGAATTGGACAAGATGATCTCCAGAGGCCCCTTCCAACCCTAATAATTATGTGATACTGTGAAACTATTATCAACATGCTGGTACAAAAATTGGCTCAGAACTGGCCCAGCATCTTTAGAATTTCCTTGCAAATATGTAATATAATCATACTTATATTCAAATTTGCCTTGGATAAACAAATACATTATGTTATAAATAGCTATAGTACTGCATCAGTATAAAAAAAAAAAATCAGGATTAACAAATCCTGTTTAGAACTACTTTTTATTGCTGTGTCTTGGGTAGTTACACAGCTACTCTCTCACTCCCCCTCTGGTGGGACGGGGAATGAGAAGAATAAAAGAGAAAACCAATGGGATGAGACGCAGACAGTTGTGGAGGTTTGGGTTGGCTCCCTGCCAAACCCAGCTGCTGGCCACACAAACTTCCCCCTTCACCCAAGAGAGAAGAAAAAAGGTACCAAAAGAAAATTGTAGTAAAAGTATGTATATAGATAGATATATTTACATATATTACAGTTGTATACAATTAAACACTATGTATATACAGAACAAGAATTCCAAACAACCCCAAAAGGGAAAAGGGGGGAAAGAGGAAAGGGACAAAATATGGGTAAACCCAAACCAAAACAGGTACACACACTCGTAAACTCAGCAGAAAGCTCAATAAAGTAACTAACACAATAAATTCTCACCAAGCTCCTGTCAAGAGAAGCAGTTTCTCCACCTCTGTGCTGCTGGGACTCCAGTTTCTCAGACAGGCCTCAGCTCTTATAGATAAGAGCTGAGCTGATACTCTGAGACCTGATGTCCTCCAAACACCTGAAAGGAAGAGAGAGAGAGAGAGGAAACCTTCCTCCTTGTCTTATATACCCCTGATTACATGAAGGAATGATGTGGAATACTTCCTTAGTTATGACCCTGTTACCTGGGAAGGTCTAGACCAAAACCAAGAAAACTAAACCACCACAACAGTTCAATAGGTAAAGCAAAAGCTACACACATGAGCAAAGCAAAACAAGGAATTCAGCCATCACTTCCCATGGACACACAGGAGTTCAACCAGCCCCAGGAAAGCAGGGCACATTTTGCTTGTGAAGCACTCTGCCTTTTGTACACTTTTGTTGCTAATATTGTTGCTGTTACTGTTAATTTCCTTATCTCATTGGTGTTTCCAGTAAATTGTTCTTTGCCTGTGATCTTTGCCTCCCAGCCGCCCACTGGGAGGGATGAAAGTTGCGGATGAAGAGTGAACAAGCAGCAGCATGGTTTGGAGAGTCTCGGTGGGAGAACTAAATTGGGGAGTATCATTCCCAAAAAACAAGTGTATTGCTGTATTCCTCTCGTGTTTCACTAACTCTACACTACATTTTTAAATGGGCTTTCATGCATCCAGTTTTTGTGGTTGAAAATCTCAGTGATGGGAATACTGACAATAAATGTCTGACATATAAAGTTCAGGATATTTACTGAATTGACATTGTCTTTTTAGTGTCTCTAACCATAAAAATATGTAACACATAGAGGGGAAAAGAATGTAAATAAATTTATCAACATTTATCCTGTTATCAAGAAGTGAGTTTTTTATTTATTTAAATTTTTACACAATGTCTTTTTCAATTATTCAATCAGATCATTGGTATCAATGAGTAAAATATGAAAAACCAGAGAATTACTATGTCATTATCAGATTACTTTAGATATTCAATGATAAATATTCATTTATATCATGTTTTCACTTCCCCCCTTCCCATTTAAACTTGTTTCTCAGTAGATAAACTGAAGGTTATTGGCATCTCACTTCTGACAATATTCTGCAAATATAATTTCTCTCAATATAGAGTGAAATTAGATCACCCAAATGTTTCACTGAGTATTTGATTGAAATAATATAATTTTAGATAGTTCCTTTTAATATAAAATATCTTGGTTTATATTCAAATTGTATTACTAATAAAATATAGCACACAAATATACACATTCCTGGATTTTTTTCTCTGAGACTGTATAATCTCAACATCTGACATGTAGAATGCAGACCATCTTTTCCAAAAACTTTCCCATGATTTTTTCAGGCATTCCAAAAGAGGGAATCTTAGATCTTTAACACAGACATCATACATTTTACATACATTATCATGTTTACTCAACAGCAATTCCATTAAAATTCTAGGCATGCAAGATTCTTTAACCATCAGTTCAAACCTGCCTCATTAAAATATTCTCATTAAAATAATTAAGGCCCCTCCTGAAGGCCTAATCCATTGATCTGTATTACTTCTATGTGAAGCCCTGAACTAATGACCTTCTCAAGACAAAGGCCTATAAATAATAAAATCCCAAGAATTAAGTGCTGATTAAAGTGGTTTCTAGTTCTGCATGTAATTTTATCAGCAGAAGATGTTTGTATGAATAATATTCTGCTGTTACTGCATCTTTCATGCCTATAACCTGCTCTATGTCTCTACCAATTTAATGGTTCTTAGTGTGTCCATTTTACATGATGCACAGAAGCTAGAGAGTACTTTAATGTGGATATCTATCATTTTCTTTCTTCTCGTTCTGCCCAAACAAAATCCCACTAGCCTCGAACAGAATTTCCAAAATGGAAAGTGTCAGTAGAAAATTTCAGACTGAACAATTATTGTTTGGGAACTGAAAATTATACAGCTAGTGTTAGGCAAATTTAATTAAAGGCAGAGCTTGCCCTTCAGCATTTGTGTACTGTGGGCTGAGCTACCATCTGTGGAAGGCTATATTTCAACTCATTTCACATATATTTAATCAAGTAATAATGATTGAAACAGCTATAATATTGGGAGTGGGGGATGGGTGGGTTTGTCTCTACTTCTCCAGAAGTAGTTGTACACAAGTGTTCAAAAAAAAAAAAAAAAAAAAAAGGCAGTGTGTTCACTCTTGCTCAGTTCTGCTCATTGTTTTTATTACAGATGAACATTCCAGAATGCTGATCTGTGCAGGCTTAGCACACTTCCAACAGCATATTTATAAATATCTTTATTTAACCTCAACATTGATTTCAATAAAACGCTATTGTGATTTAAGTCTTAACCCTGAGAGTCTGGTATTTTGTGTCTGGTTTTGTTTTTCTGCAGTCTTGCTTCCTGGCTTGTGCTGTCTTTTAAAAAAATATTTAGAAATTTCATCTATATTCTTAAATCCAAGAGTAAGCAACTCCCTGTAGAATTTACAGAAAGATTTACAGACTTGAATCATCTCTAATCGACCTGGAAAAATTCTACAACGTCTCCAAGTGTCAACACTTGAAAAAGGAGAACCGTAATTTTTTTTTCTATATTTTTCCAGTATATCACAAGACATTCCAGTTTACTAAGAAAGGTAAAAGTACTTTTACCTTTCTTGATAAACAGCTGATTGGCCAGTCCATTTTTTCTGATTATCAGTATACCTGAAGTAGATGGGGTTTTTCCAAATCAAAATTATATTAAAACAGAATGCCTTTATGCTATGGAATATGTCCTTTTCTTAAATTTAATATAACAGTATTGCAAACAATTTCTATTAGTAAGAGCAGCCAATATAAAAGATTTCACTAGAATAAAACAATTATGGAATTTCTCTTTGAAATCTAAATAATAATTCTGCTAATTGGAAAGAAACACTACCACTCCCTGTGCATATACTAGCAAGAGAGCCCAACATCTACAAAATCTGGTGTATCTTTCCCATACACAATTACAAATGTACAGCAGAGGAAAAGTGACAGATTAAAAGCAATTCAGGTCAGTCAGAGGGTGAATATAAAGAAAATGTGGGAAAATATTAAGCTGAGATTTTGTACAGAAAATTCCACCAAAAGCAAGCAAAATGTAGCTTTTGTCTTTCGTCCTGAACCTACTAGGCTGGTTCTTGTCTAATGATGTGAATATCATTCCATAGGTTTGCCTTGCAAGATTCTACAGAAGATTCCATGTAAATATGCAAGAGAATTTCAACAGAGAAATTCAGATTCTGTTCCCTTACTGCTACAAGTGTTAGGATTCCTTCCAGAGCCAAAGAATCAAAAGTATTTAAATGTCATAGTAGCAGGTGAAGCAAATTTCTTCACCTTTACTCAATTCTATTTTTTAAAAATGACTGTAATCTTTATTGTTCTTTGTGTTTGGATAGTAGGAAAACATCCTTAATGCTTTGGAAATTAATGCAAATTGCAGACTGTGCAGAGGGACTGTCATGCTGGTGATATCTGGATAATTAGTGAATGACAGTGTTAAATGCACTGAGTGCAATTATGTATTTCTGAACAAAACAAATTCATATTTTTTGTTCTGTAACTAAGTATTAAAGAGCCTCTGAAAAGTTTAGGAGTTGAAACTTCAATTGACATGTTTAATACTTGTGTTCTTCTTTGAAAATTTGTAGCTATACAATTGAAAAGAAAATATAAAAGTTACAGATAATAGGTACCTTAAACACCTTGTCATAGTGCACTGTGTCACAACCAATCACTTGTTCTGATACCTCAGAATCAGTATAATGCTACAAATATTTAATGAGGCATCTTTAAAAATCCCTTTCCTTACATTTTATTGTACCTGTTGCCAGTAGCCTCAGAGAAGGAAGAAGAAACCAGAATATTTTACATAAGGGCGAACACATGAACAAAAGAATAAAACATCCCAGGTAGGAATATTCCCATGTGTAGGACATCATTAGAGTCAAAGCTAAAGGAAATTTAGAACTGTAATTCAAAATTTGTATAGATCTGAACGAGAAAAACACAAATACATAATATCAATATTTTCTGGTAAAGTTTATTTCATTATTTCTTTTATGCACTGGTTTGATGTGTCTAGACTTCACTGTAAGAGTTATAATGTTAAAATTTAATTAAGAAACAAAAGTTGTTTTGAAATGAAAAATTGAAAGAATTGTTTCTGAGAGGAAAACATACTATATTTATGGAGTATTTTTTCTCAGAAAATGTTTCATGTTATTCTTACTAGAACTTTAATAAAAATTAAAATAAAAAAATTGATAGACCAAAATTAGATTTTAGTAAATATTTTAAGGAAAAAAAAAATATTTCTTCTTTGTCGTGACAGAATTGCTGAAAAGCCCCCTTGGGTATCTACAAGACAGTGTCCCACATAGTACACCAAGAAAAAGGTGTGCTAAATTGAATTCTTGCCTCATGTGAAAAGAGAATTTTGCAAAGGGGAGACAAATATATGTAGGACATGGTATTTTTACAAGAACAAACTGAAATGCTCTGTCATTATGAGAACAAGATTTACATAGAACCACTTCTTTAGATACTCTAATTTTGCAAAATTTCAAAAAAAGTGCAGATAGCAGCAAGACAATAATGTAATTTGTATCAGCATAAAATCTAAGGCAAATATTCCTTCCCTGGGCTGTAGTCTGCCATAATCAGACTAAAAGTGGTATTTATGATTAGCTCTGGAAATATGCTACTGAGAATCTGTATTCACAGAGAGTGTTCTCCTCTGTCAGGGGCACAGGTAGCATTCTTTTACATTGGAGACTGGAGAAAGAGATGAACAGATAGAGTAAATGACTGGCTGTGCCACACTCAGAGCTTTGGATTCACACCTTTGAGAGACCAGGCATATTGACATGGGATGGGGCAACCTGGTTGAGTGGGGTAAGAGTGTTCTGGGTATGAAGCTGGCTGGGTTTAAAGCAGGGCTTTAAACTAGGTTTGTTGAGGGAACAGGATGTTGTTCTGAGTGTCAGAGGAACCAGGAAGCAACACTCTAGGGATCAACAGGGAAATACCTGTAAATTGTCCCAAAGGAATCAAAAGAGGGCTTCTCCTAAAAGGTGAAGAGATCAATAGCCCAGCTGAAGTGCCTCTACACCAACGCGCACAGTGAGTGGAATCCCTGCTCGTGGCAGGGGGGTTTGCACTAGATGATCTTTAAGGTCTCATGCAAACCAAGACATGATTCTAGTCACACCATTTTAAATCTGTCTATTTAAATTGCTATTTCTAGAGAAGTTTTCTTCTGCAGTATCATAAATATTGGAAGATCCTCAACCCAACTCAGTTTTGCAATTGGAAAGCGGTAGTGCATTAATAACTGAAATCCGTTTAGTGGTGACACTGCTGTCATTACACAGAGAAATTGTGACTCATGGTTGTTCATGACTGAGCACCTATTCTTGCAGCACATGTTCCCTGGTGCAGTAGCTCATCTCCCCTGTTTGTGTACTGTCAGTTTATTACCATTTCAGCCTGATGAAGGCTATACAAGACATGACTAGATGCCCTTTGTGCACCTGGGAGCAATGCTATATAGCAATAATTCTGTTAATAGAACAGATTTTCCATTACTTTGTTTTCATTTTTAGCACATGTAACTATATTAAAAAATGACAGCAATAAAAGAGAAAGAGGAGTCATTTTATATGGGTAAGAGTGCAGCTTATTCATAAATGAAAAGCATCATATTGAAAGCACAGGAGGATAAAAGCAGTGCTTATTGCTTCCTTTATTCTAGTTTAAATAATTTATCAACTCTGTATCTTATTTATTGATTCTCTGAGCATGCAGAAGGATAAGGAGTTTAAAATATTTGATGCACTTCCCTCAATTTTATTAAATTCATGATATGTAATTGATTCATTAGTTCAAATATATAAGCCAATTTATCAGGTTGCCATTGCAAGAGTTGAACATTAACCTAACTATCTTCTTCAAAATTACATTTCAGTGTTTATTAGGTCTCTATGTTTAAGCATCTTGTCCATCTTACTAAAAATAAGCCTTCTGCTACCATAAAACTGCATGCTTTTGCCTTGGAAGCACAGTAGTGGTGGAATAGTTCCCATGTAAACAAAGGAAAAAATCCATTTTTAAACACAAATTGCAAAAATAACACATTGGTATCGTGTCTTTACAAGATCTGAACATTGATGGATATAATAGCAAAGTTCTACTTATTGTAGTTTACTCTTGCTAAAGACTATAGGTGTTTTCAGGTGTGAACTAAATCTGTGGATAGTATATATTTATTGCACTCTGATTTACAGCAGCTGGGGGTATTATGCTAATGAAAGGAGCTACATCTCTCATTATCACCACAGACTAAGACATTTTCTGCTTATGTAACAGTTTACTAAAATAAAAGAGTAATAATACTGTCCATCTTACAGGTATACGAAGAAGACTATTAGTTGTCTTTTGCAGAAGTGTTCCAGCAATCTTGAATGTATTATGCATACTGACATACACTGACATAACCATAACAACAGGAACAAATGAAGATAGGTAGCAATATGACAATTCTCTCAGTCTGGAGAAAACACAAGGCATATTTCAGAGAATACAGACTTGGTAAGCAGGAAAAAAATTCTACCTCTACTCCGAGCTTACTTTAACACCGGCAGACTCAGTTATCAGCTGAGATAAGTTTACACTTGGAAGACTCGAAGAGGAAAAGTAGTTTACTTTTAAGCCACTTTATTGGTCCCCCAATAGTGCAAATTGCAGCACTGTGGGTGGAGTGCCAATTTAGCTTCAAAGAAACTAGGTATCACATGGAAAGCAGTGTAGTCATAGCAGCAGAGCACTTGGCAAAGTAAAAGCAATCCCGGTAAGTAGCTTATTTCAAGGTAAGGAGAATACAAAGAAGTCTCTTTCTGCTACTGTACTGTCCACTAAGGAGGTGCCTCTTGGGTTGCTTCAATACTATACTTGGAATTGTTTTCTGTAGCACTGGGGTTCTGGTGGATGATGGAGACTGCAAACTTTGTGACATTTTCTCATTCCCTGCACATACTTGTCATGTTTTGTATTAGAAAAACTTGGAAGTAGAGTACTTGCACCATTAAGAGCTAATGTTCCATTTCCTGAAACATCTTGATACAGATAGAAAAATTTCTTTGTTAAGATCTTTTCCACTAGTATTTGTTATCTTATAATTTTACTATTTAAAACTCCTCACAGCTTTAATTTAGATTTTCCATTGATAAACACTGAATAACCTGTGTTGAAAGCAATCACATAAACTTTTTCTCATCCCTAAATTTTTCTGAAATTAAATTTTTTTCCTCTCAGGGCAGCTTTTTTTTTTTTTTTTTACACCTAACAGTGCTAAGCAGCTGGGGCATGGACCAAAGACTAAGTACAAGCATGTTTCTTTGAGCATTCTCTAAACAATGTATAAATTAACATGTCACGAACATGGATATATGCAATTTTGATGCTCTTACTTATGCATATTGTGCAAAGATTTTGTCCAGTTATACGGAAGCAAAAGTTTTTAAGGCCCATATACAAGTTTTGGGTGCTGTAGAATTTTATAAATCATATAGACTACCCCTGAAAAGCTATGCAAAACAATTCATTCAGGAAGCAATATTTCTACTACTATTTTATAGATAGAAGTATTTCTGTATTTCTTCCAAATGGTTCTATCAATTCAAATTTAAATTTTCTCACAAGAAATCGTAAATTAAGTAAAACAGTTCTGAAATATCCTTTTATCAGGTCAAATGTTGATAAAGTAAATAAAGTGACATGGCCTTAATTCCAGTGAAGCTAAACTAAGTCAGTTCCTCAATAAAGACTCAAATTATACATCAAATTATTTAAATATACAAATGGTTCTAGCTCTATTTTTCTTTTTTGCTGTTGTTGTTTATTTATTTAGAATGAACAAACCAGGAAACAAACAAAAAACATCATAAGCACTGCCTTGCACAGAAATTTTATATAGTGCAATGACAAGTATTTATTCTAGCAAGTTATGTATGGAGAAGGGCAATGAAGCTGGTGAAGGGTCTGGAGCAGAAGTCTTACAAGGAGCAGCTGAGGGAGCAGGGGTTGTTTAGCCTGGAGAAAAGGAGGCCCAGGGGGAATATTACTGCTCTCTACAATTACCTGAAAGGAGCTTGCAGTGAGGTGGGTGATGGTATCTTCTCCTAAGTAGTAGAACAAGAGAAAATGGTCCCAAGTTGCACCAGGGGAGGTATAGATTGGATATTAGGGGAAATTTCTCTACTGAAAGCATGTTCAGACATGGGAATAGGCTACACAAGGAAGTGGTAGAATCACCATCCCTAGAGGTGTTAAAAAAATGTATGTGGATGTGTCACTGGGGAACAGGGTTTAGTGAAGAACATGGTGGTGCTTGGTTAATGGTTGGATTCCACTTTTAGTGGTCTTTTTCAAACTTAATAAGTCTTGATTCTATAATTTGTAAAACTTGCTGCACAATTAAAAGTTTTTTCAATAGCTCACAATAGCTGACAATTAGAAACTTTCTTCTAATTCCACCTTAAAAGTGTTCGCATACATTTTTGCTTGTGCCAGTTGTTTCAACATTAGTATTATTTTCATGTGATGATGCTTCTAAAAAGATTGATAGTATTAATTTAATCATATAAAAATGCTTAAAATATCTTTTTTTCATTCTGCTCTCTCATTTTCAAGAAGAAACAAAAGAACTTCTTTCTTTACCTCCCTAAAGATCCTTACCATCCTGGCATTGAAAAAAGCAATATCAATGCCTAAATAGTCCTCTTTTTTGTCCTTGACAATAAGTTGTCAAACTGATGTTGCAAGGCTTTTGTAGAATCTTTCCTCCTTCTCCAAAATCTAGCTTCTGTGGATGATATAGATGACCAAAGTAAGTCATAGGCAGCCAAAAGGATTTTCTCTTAGTATGAGTACTGCAAAGAAAAGACACAAAGGTGCCCCCTTACCTGTTCCTTACTGGACAGCTATTGACGACTGACCTGAAAACAAACAAATGGATTTACCAGTTATAGTACAAATCTTAAATTTAGACGGATAGGTCCCTGAACTTTGATTTCTTGTTTTTCATTAAAGCCCTCTTAAACTTTATTGTAGTAGCACTGTTCCAACTAGGTCAGTTAGCATGTAATTATTTCCAAGTCAGGCAAGATGCAGGGCAAATTCACAGTATATCATATAGAAAATAACAGAGTAGAGTTCGCTACTCAGAAACAATGCCATACAGTGTTTTTAAATTATTCAAGTAGTTAAGCATGATATTTGGGGACAGTCATGCAAGTCTGATATTTTCTGGATATGTCTGGATTTTGTTCCACTTTCTCCCTGCTAGGTGAAAAGAACAAAAATAAACCAAATAAAAACTATGTCTGTCACGTCTCAAAAATTGAGATTGTGAAGTCAGTAATAAGAGTTATAGACTGACAATAGAAAAGTAAATTTTAACTTCTAATTTCTCTCTTCTGCATTCTTTCTTGAGATATGTTGTATACCTGAAAAAGGGTTGGGAGAGAAACCACAACTGTGTCTTTTTATTAAGGACAATCCATTTTTATTAAATTTGCATGAAAAGAGAAGTAAAAGCTTCATGTCACTCAAATAATTTCACTAGCCAAACTACAAGCTCATAAAAGTTAATCCTCCTGACAAAATTTTTAAAGTACCTTTTCATTTTAATAAAACTTGATTTTTTATGAAGCCTTACATCTATAAAAAGTACAGGGAGTTTTTATTATTGAATCTCAGTGATTTTATTTTAATGAATTCTTACATGACTAACCTCTTCACAGGACTTGAGTTATTCCTTTATGTCAGTGTTTCTTTTCTATTTGATTATACAGTGAATTATCAATAAATAATATTCAAGGATGTTAATTAAAATAAATTCAGATATGACCATTAATTTATTTGAATAAGGATGTGACTGTAATTTTTTTCAGGTGATAAAATTTTGAGAACTACAAGCCTTATAAATTAATTTCTTAATTAATAACTGAAGGAGAGGAAATGGTGTGGTGGTCTGGTAGATTTGACATTATCAACTTGCTGACTGATATTGAATAGCATTCACAATGTGTTCCTGGAACCCTTTCATCATATGAGTATTTTTTACTCAAAACTTGCTGTACTATAAGTGCGCCCTTTGAAAACTGGATTGCAACTGGCAAAAGTGCAGTTGGGAAATTAATGGAATCTGCTATGTGAGCTGAACTGGATCTTTGTGACACGGATAAGACTGTGGCTTTTGCTTCTGATTTGCTCTCACAGATTAAATATGTAAAAAGGATGAGGAGAGATAGATGCATTACTTTTAACAGGGAAATCACTGGATTAAGTTGTGTTTTGAGAATTATTGTTAATTTTTGTGTGTGGCAAGGGGGTCCAGAGGATGAGCTGCTAGGAAATACTGAGGGCTAGGTTATTAATGATTTGAGGAGCATGCCTCAAATTGCCAAATCTCTGAAATTTGTACAGAGAGAAGGTGTTCAGTTAGTTATCTAAGAAATGCATTTAAAGCATTCTGAAAACCTCAAATGAGAGATGATTCTGTTACCTTGAGTAGGCAAAAATGCAGTTCTCTTCACTGCTTCATTTTCTTTTTATGGTGTGGACCATAAAATTTTAAAATATTTGGTAAATCACAGTTATTTTCAGTGTAGTGTATATTTTGGCCTGTCTGGACCTTAACCTGCCTAAAAGGTTCATGCTTTTTGCATAGTTGTGGCTAAGTAAATTTACCTTATTGAAAAAGGAATGTCACATAAAGTGGAAGGGTTCAGAGTGCAATGAAATCTAGGTTAATCCACTGAATGGTGTGAATTTGAGTGCTGTAGTCATCTCTCTGGCTGGTACTGGCAGGAGACAAAGAAGAAATGCATTTGCTTCACAGGATAATTTAGCAATACATGATAAGGTTGTCAGTGGTAGATACCTCAGACCGCAAGGCTCCTTCTCTCCCCATTGATGGGTATAGCAAGGACTCTAAACTAAGACAGCAGGTTCACTGTACTCCCGTTATCCCATGGCTGTCATATATCTTAATATGGAATTTCCTCCGTACACATTTCAACTCTGTCTCTTGCTTATTCTAGAATGTATGGCATTTGCATAATGTGATTAGAACCTACATACTTAGTTTGAGAACATATATGTTTTTCTCAGAATTAATCTCTAAATTCCTACACACAAAATAATTTCCAAATTACTACACAGAAAGATGATCTTTCCCACTCTAGGAAGAAAGAGATACATGGTTTAAGAGTAGGACTCTTAAGGAAAGGTTTATTTATGAGTCAGATGTTTCAGAATGTGAAATAATTTTCCATTTTCACAGCAATTATTCTCTCACTATTTTTTTATTTGATACAGCTAGCAGTTCAACGTTCCTTGATTACCCATTTAATTTTGCTATGTTTTAATTATATTGTATGTAACATAATACTAGTTAAAATAAACAAAGACCTTTTGTCTCATTTCCATTTATCTTTCTTAGGCATTTGGATTTAGAATTCCAATCTTTACTCATTTCAGTAAGCCTTCAGTCTTCAATGTGCAAATATGGCTTTAGAATAAGGTCTGAAGTTCAAATGATGAAAATGAAACTACTTTGTGATATAACAAAGTATAAATTCTTGTCATTATGTGTAATGATTGCTTCTTCAGGTCCAAAACAGCATGGTGGTTCTGTGGCAACTAAAACACAATGGATATTATTTTGCATTAAAAAAACAGCTGCTGGATTTTACTGTCCTCTCTGCTTACTAATCAAGTGCAAATCATGATTGTTAATAAAGTTCTTAGTTATAATACATGTTCTGGCTTTAAGCAAGAAAATACATGCATTAGTACTTGGAACAAAAAGGATGTTAAATTAGGGGTTATGCAATCTTTATTAAAAAAAAAAAAATGAGGCCTTTTTAGTGAGACGTAAAACTGCTTAAGCCAACTCAGTTTCTTCTTTCAAGGCTGAAGGAATTTTAGATATTTAGATATTTAGAGTATGCTCTTGTGGTGGTTTGACATTGGCTGGATGCCAGGTGCCCACCAAAACTGCTCTATCACTCCCCTCCATGTTGCACAGGGGAGAGAAAATATAATGAAGGTTCATGAGAGGCAGGGAGAGATCACTCAGCAATTGCCATCACAGGTAAAACTGACTCAAGTTGGGGAAATTAATTGAACTTATTACCAATCAAATCAGAGTAAAATAATGAGAAGTAAAACAAAATCTTTAAAACACCTTCCTCCCACCCTCCCCTTTTCCCAGCCTTAACTTTATTCCAGTTCTCTCCTTCCTCCTTTCAAGTGATGCATGTACAGGGAATGGTGTTGCAAAGAGCTTGTTTCTCATTGTTTCTGCCACTCCCTTCCCTGATGGAAGGATCCTTTCCCTGGTCCAGGGTGCAATCTCTCTCACAGAACATAGTCCATGCACTTCTCCAGTATGGGTCCTTTCCACCTATACAGTCCTTCAGGAGCAGGCTGCTATAGCGTAGGTCCCCCACGGTGGCCCAAATGTGCCAGCAAACCTGCTGCAGCATGAAGCTGCTCTCCCTGGGTCCACAGGTCCTACTGGGAGCAGGCCTGGGTGTGGGCTTGCCACAGGGACACAGCCTTGTTTGGGAATCTGCCTGCTCTGCTGCGGGTGGATCTCTGCTTCACAGTTCAATCTCCATGGGCTGCAGGAGCACAGCTCCTTCACCATGGTTAGCACCAGGGGCTGTAGGGGAATCTCTTCTCTGGCACCTGGAGCACCTCCTTCCCCTCCCTCTTCATTAATCGTGGTCTCTGCAGAGCTCTTTCTCTCATATATTTTCCTTTCTGTCTCTCTGCTGCTATTTCTGAACGTCAAGATTTTTATTTTTTTTCCCCCTTCTTAAATATGTTATCCCAGAGGCACTACCAACATTGCTGATGGCTTCAGCCTCGGCCAGGGTGTGGTCCCTCTTGGAGCTGGCTGGCATTGGTCAGACACAGAGGATGCTTCTGGTAGCTTATCACAGAAACCTCTTCCATAGTCCCTCTGCCACGAAAACCTTGCCATGCAAACCCAATACTTCTTTGCATTGACAGAATCTGTCCCTCACAAAACAAACCAAAAAAGAAACAAAACCAAACAAAAATAAAAACCAACCCAAAACAAAAACCCCAAGCAAACAAATTGTAGATGTTTACCTTCTAGAAACCAAAACAGGTGGAGTGTTGTAGCGGAAAAGGACAACAATGTTAAAGGATATTATCTATTCTATGAATGCTGCAGAAGTGTTACTCCTCTGTATGTAGGAATATTCTTATTCTTAGTAATATATTTCTGAATAACATATCAAAAGCTGGAAACTATTTCCTGTTCAGAAGTACTTCAGAAGTAATTCCATTGCAATTAACCAAAGCTATTCTCTTTTCTGTTCAGTCTACAACTGATAAAAGCCTAGGAAACAGGACAAAAAAAATATTTTTCTTTTGAAACACAAAATAGTTTTAAATGGGCGTTGTGAAATTGTATAAACTTCATTTTCAGTGCACACTTTGTGCTTTCTTGCTTTTTCACAGTTTGCAAATGACAGCTAACCCTTAGTGGCACCTCTACAATGAGAACCTGACAAGTTGAATTTGAAGCATCTGTCTTCAAAAAACAGCTATTGGATTTAAGAAAGTATTAGAAAGCAAAGGCTGGGATTAATTTTTATGTGTGTGCACATGTGAGTGTTTATTAAATATTATAATTACTTGAACTTTTTTCTCTCAGGGAAAGCTTGTGTTGAAATTGGAAAAAAAATAAATCAAGAGTAGTTGGAGAATTATTTTTCAGCTCATATTAAATTCTTCAGACAAACTGTCTTCCTTAGACAGCAACCAGGTTCAATGGATTCAGCTTATATTTTGAAAATAAAAAGCTTTTCTGGAGTAAATTATGTTTTTAAACTACACAAGCAAAATTAGAGTAATGCATCCAGAACTAGCACATGTATTTGAAAAGAGAAAATTTTTCATGGAAATAAAACCAGAAGTCTTTAAAAAACAGAAAATAAAGTCTTACACTACCATAGCTATGAGCTCTCCTTGGAGTTTGTGCTGGTTTCAGCTGTGGTAGAGTTCATTTTCTTCACAGCGTCTAGTAGAGGACTGGGTTTTGGATTTGTGCTGAACATAGGGTTGTTAATATAGAGATGTTATTGCTGAGCAGGGCTTACACAGAGCCAAGGCCTCTTCTGCTTTTGGTACTGTCACAATGGTGAGGATGTTGGGGGTTCATGGGAGGTTGAGAGGAAACACAGGTGGGACAGCTGACTCCAACTGGCCAAAGGGTGTTCCATCCCATATGGTATCACAGTCAGTATACAAAGCTGGGAGAAAAAAGGAGGAAGGGGGGACTTTTGGATTGACAACATTTGTCTTCCCAAGTAACTGCCCATGAGTAGCAGTAAAATGATTCCTTTTTGTCCTTTGCTTGTCTGCATGGCTTTTGCTTTTCCTGTAGCCATCAGCTGGTCAGCAGTGATTTAAAGCATCCACAACAGCAAGACCATAATTTTCTGTATAGTTTGTAAACCAATATTAATATGTTCATATATTATCGCCTATTATGGAGTAGAGGAAAATGGGTATAGAAGGTTTTTGGAAAAGTTTTGTACCTGACAGCTCCTGATTACAGACTTATACTAAGTCTGTTAATTTTTAGTAACTCCATATTCATATTCTGTTGATGGTCTATTGTATGAGAATAGATATCAAGAACTATCATACTGAATGTGGACAACATTATTTCAACTCCTGACTTTGACATTCTGTTGAGAAAGATATTCTGCACGAGTGATGAGGCTACAATCATGCTTTTATGAGAAAAGAGGCACCAGAGCTAAAGCAACTGCTAATGCTCTGTGCAGATATTCCCTTTTCGTATTCAGAAAAACCAGCACATATAGTGTTAAAATACTTAAAATGTACACAAAAATTTGAAATATGAAAGAGAACCTGAATCTGCTCTTCAAGAAGCTGGTGATCACTATTCAGGTTACTGGAGACATAATGATTTGCTGGATTATAGAAAACAAAATGAGAGACTTCCTTGGGTGTAAATAGCTGCCAGCCAGCATGGTTTTAGAACGAGGATCAAGAGGATTATGCATAATTCAAAGGCACAGTTCAAGCAATGCACAGGTTTCTAGCACTGGCAACAGTATCATCTGGCATATGTTATTAAGTTCTATGTTATAGAAGGTGTTTTAATGTTTTTTGTTATATTAAAAACAAACATCCTTAGTGATGAAGGAAAGGTAGCAGAACTGAATTGAAACCAGGTTTCTTTACTTATGAATTAGCTCTGAGATTTGATTATCAGTGTTTGATTAGTAAAACTTAAGGGATTTTTTTTTTAATTGAAATTCAAATGAAATTACAGATCTGTGTATATATTTCTCTAAGAAAAAAAATAAAATAATTGACTGAGTTTGCAGCATGGCAATTATCAGGAAAAAAGAAAAAGCAGAAAAGGAAAGAAAAAGGTAGCAGAGAATAAAGTGTGAGATCATATTTTGACATGCATAGACATTATTTCTCTTTGAGTTTGAAATCCATCATGCAATTCTACCAAGACACTCCCTTGCATTCAAACAAGACTTTGAGATGCCAAGACCATACTGCTCATATACTGCATCTATACATGAGAGGCCTGAACCTAATGTCCGAATATGCTAGTTTACGTCCAACTCAGCAGCTGGTACTTCACTATGTAGCACATTTACTACCATGAACTCAGTCTTTAGCTGCCCTTCTGTGTTGCTGTGTGGTTTATTTTGTGCAGAGTTAAAGGAATGTGATGCGTTCCATCTGACCTTGTGAAAAACCAAACAAGGAGATAAAAACACAGGATATTACATTTCACAGATGCCTGAGTCTATCATCATAATCATCATCAACATCAAACAAAGAAAAATATCTTGGATTTTTAGTAGGATGGTGACACTTTGACAGGGCTGCATTTATCACTAGATCTCTTCAATACAGTGTGTGTTTTAGAAGTGAATGCGGAGATGATGAGGACTTTTCTCTCAAGCCTACATTCTGATATTATCATTGGTTTGTGTGGGTGTGTATACATATGCACAAATGAACTTGCATCTTATTAGATCTCAGATTTATACTGCTCTTCTGCTGGCAACATTCCCAAGGTTTTGACCAGAAGAGGCCTAAACTTGCCAAATACACAAAGAGAAGCAAATACACATCACTAAGCGTGTAGTGAATATTTAAAGTATGAACATACTTTCCCCCTCGAAAACTGGTGAAATGGGGAAAGGATAATTGATTTTTGGAAAATGTTCTTTGCTCAATTTGTTTTATTTTTTTTTCCACATTGTTTGGGCATTACTGGCACAAGCTGTTTTTTTGTTTTATATAGAAATTATTTTTTCTCACTTTGCAAACCATAGCACAACGTTATTGAAAATCTAGATTTGTCAATTTCACAGATTCCTATTTTATACCTTGATATTAAGTTTCAGAAAAGCAAGTCTTCTTTTGATCTTACATGCACTTTTCTATATACGAAAAGAGCATATTTGTA
>JAWWEE010000158.1:20233892-20254347 GCA_035221455.1 Xenops minutus
CCCCCCTTACCTCATTCTCTTTTTAATGAACATCAACTTTTGCATAAGGTATGATTGCCTTATGCAAGCACAGTTTAAGAAGGAAATTCCTATTTAAACTGCTTTACCAGTGGTAACAATTTTTCAAAAATTTAGTTCTGAATCATTAATTCCATAGTTTTTCAACACCATGTTAGTTAAAAAAAGTAATCTTGATTTTCAATTAACCTGGTATTGGTAAAGAGAGCTAACTGACAGACCTGAATCTAACTAAGGACTCCCTTTTGTGATAAGATTAATGAAGATCAGTTGTCATTTACTTTGAAGAAAATGTATTGCTATCTGAATTTGCTAGTAATGTTATTTATGAATTGATTTTCGTGAGTAAAGTTCTATAATTCAGGTTGCCATAAAGGCAATGGATTGATTTTTTTTTCATAAAAAATTTGCAATTGTTAGTGTATTGTCTTCTCTGCTTCCACTTCACCAGTCCAAAATTGTGACAGTGTTGTCAGAGCACACTCAGAGTTGTCTGAACTAAGACATGACAGCAGTTTTCATCATCATAAAGTGTTACCATGATAGGACATACATCTGGCACATAGCCTAAAGTAATCACAAATCTAAAGTAAATAGTAAACAAAAGTAAACATGAGGTGCCAATACCAGTTTCTGACAGCACACTTAAGAAATCCTTTAGAAATTGCAGTGTCAAATTAATTTCAGTACCTAAGCAAGTCTGGTATTTGTATCTCTGTAAACTTCAATTTTTTATAGAGAAGCTATTGGCTTGTCTGAAACAGACTGAGGAGATGAAAATCAACATATTGTCTCTATGGAATTTTCAAAAGTGATGTCCTTGTTTCCTCTGTCACAAGCTAGCATGTTTTCCATAGGGATATAGTTAACAGGGTGAATTTCTATAAGCAAGATTTGACCAGTAGTTGCTATAGAAGCAGAAGTGATGTTTTGAACATCACTGATCACAGTCAGTTGGAAACTTTGCCACATGCTACAAACTGAAAGGGGTGGAGCCATGTCTGTACCTGGATGGGAGAGCTCCAGCTGCCACCTTCCTGTTACAACTGCTGGTAATCACTGACTGAGAAGATGACATTCTTTCCTTTGGCTTGTTAGTGAATTTTTGGCTAAAGGTCAAGATATATAAATTTTCAGATGTTGTGTAATAAGATTTTTTAGAAGATCCTACCCCACTTTCCTCTATAGGATAGATATTTAAAACCTCTGTGTAAGTGCTGACCTGACTAATTTTTTTTTTTTTTTTTTCTGTTAGAAATTCTACCAAATTGGCAGTGGCTAGTACTATAGTAGACACTATGTCTTTTGTGGCTCTAGACTCTTGACTAATTCTTGACTTCATGCTATAATAAAAGCTGAATTCCATCTTAAAATGGCTGTTTAACATTAAAGGTTGAAGTTATACATAATATAGATCTGTACAAAATGTTTTTTTGGCAAATATGGTATGAATCAATTTCATATACATTAATAAATGCCAAGACTGCATTGTGCTTTTATTCAGTAATATTTACAACTAAGTGTCAATGAAAAGAAACTTAAGGAACACGATACCTCAGAGATTAAACTGTGGATTATAAAGATTACTATGTAAGAAGATAATGAGTTTAACTCAGCTGTATAGCTGCTTTATTACCATACTGTTCTTTTGTGATCTGCATAAAATGAATATCAGATTTTCATAGTTTGGTGCCTACACCCCAGTATAACACCAGATTTCACTAATTGGGCTCTACTTTTGGCAGTCCCAGAAGTCAGCTTCGCTTTGCTTGTAAATAGTTGACATATTTTCTTACATCCATAGTAGATTTCTCCAGAACCAGAAGACTTTGTATGTGACTACAATTTGTCGTGTTGTCATTTAATAGGTGTTGAGTTAGTGAATAAACTATAGAACGTCCAAGCAAAACATCACACCTTGAATTGGCTCTAAATGTATAGAGGGTTTTAAAAATTATACTACTGAATATATTCTGCTTCATAATTTTTTCCCTTATATGTCATTTTAATGTGGAAATTGCAACTAAATACTTATTCACTACAGATACAAAAGTTTTGTCTGTAATCCTGCTCAAAATCTCTAGTGTCATATATTTGACATTTTCCCATGATTCTTACAAAGTTCAAAACTTGGTCTGAATTGGCATTATACCATTATTATTATTATTACTATTATTATTTCTCTTCTCAGTCCTGGGTGCCAAAGAGTAATTGGCAGGGTTTATTGGTCTTCTGCACTGGTAGTTACATCGTTTGCTTTCCCAAACTGCTTTATTCCTCTCTTGGCACGGGACAACGTGTGCCCTTGGCCCTTCATACAAACACATGAGACAGCACCAACAGCAGACTATGTGGTGATAACAGCCAGTTTGGCATCAGAAGAGACAGCATCAGGAGCCTCAGCAGGAGCAGAGAACACTTTTTGTGCTCTCACTGCATCACAAAGCCAACATGCTCTTGGCTTTCTTGTGCAAAGGAGGTTCTTCTGGTTTGATTAATTCTGTTTCAATTTCTCTCCATGGAAATCCTTATTTAAAGAACAGAAGGAGGATGAAAGCTATTTTTTATGCCTTTTTTAAAATGTATTTGAGTTCTGCTATGCAGGTTTGAATTGCAGAAGTATTTTATAAATGTGACTTACACAGTTCTCTATATAGATCAACCACAGCAAGTGAACTTAATAAAGTAGAACAGTACAAAAGCAGAAACTGGGTGAAAAAAAGTGTAAGATACCTAGTACATTCTTTTAATGAAAGACAATATTACAGTGGTTTTTTTATAAGCTACTTAAAATGTGCCAAGTGAAACAACTCATGGCACTTCCCTGGTGAGATTGTTCTGTTACTTAATAGATCTTACTCAGGAAATGTGTATTTTGTATCACTTTAAATTTTCACCCTCAACTTTACCATAAGCAGTGCTTTTACCAGCTGATGATACTCCTATGTGGAATGAACCATTTTAAAAATTAAAGTCTTTGCCTCATTGTTTTTTATAAAAAAAGTATTTTCTTATAGGAAAATTGTGATGGAGTATTAGATTGACTCAAATTCCTATTTTAATGAGTTCATATAATTCAGAAAAACAGTGAAAGCTGCTGAAGACAGTATTCCATCAATTTGTATAAAAGTCATTATAAAAAAAAAAATAAAGTATTGCATATTATTGTTATGTTGCGAATTATTCATACAGTGATATCTTTGGTCTCTCACCAAATCTAGATATTTTTTACCTGCAGTATTCTTCAAAACAGTTTCCAACAATTCTACTTCCATATGATAACTACACCTTCACACCAGTTAAAAAATTTCAATCTAAGAGTGGGGTTTTTTGTATTACTCTTTCATTCCAACACAGATAGTTGAGCAAGGTCTGATCTGAGAATTTATAAGAAAAAAACTATGCAAGTCATTACAACAGAATCAAAATTTACTGTGAGTGAGAATAAATTAATTCTATCCTAGCATTAGTATAATTTCTAGAACATTACTGAGGTGTGGTAGGGTGTGAAGGAGGTCTCCTTTTGTCTTATAACACAAAAAGTAGGTTGCCACATGTGTCTTGCAACATATCTGTAAATAACAGATTGCACCAGTTATGTTGGTGTTCTGCTGTCTTGCATTAAAATGAAATGCAGCAGTGAGTATGATTTATGGCAAACACACCATTTTGGTTTCTAAAGCTGATAAGCAGAAAAGCATCAATTATTAAACTGAGGTGCAGCTTTACAGAGAGGCAAGTAATCAAGATTTGCTTTCACAGGGCAAGAAAGCTGTGGCTAATTTGGTATAATGATGTTTGCCTAACAAAATGGTACATTTAAAGGTCAGCCTAGTAGTGGAAATATGATTTCAAGGGTGTTCCTTTGCTTTTGTTGTACAATTCAACTGGCATATACACAGTAGAGTACTGAGTTTTGAGTGAAATCTTACCATTACCATTTCTTCAAATACTGGTTAAAAAAAAAAGCCCAAAACAAACCAAAAGATTTTTTTATCATTTATTATAAAGCAAAAAAAAGAAATAAAACTCAACAGTTTTGGGAAGGTGCCTTTGCAAAGATGACAAAGACTATGTGGAATCAGATCACATTAAAGTCCTAGATTGCGCCCTAAAATACTGTTTACAAATCATAGTAAATCAGGATTGGCTTCTTGTGCTTCATTTTTTTAGATGGGTTGAAATTATCTTACAACATATTTGTATTTTTCCCCATGCTTCTGCCCCTCCCCTTTCTTTCCTGATCACTGGAAGAAAGAAACAGAGATTAGTATATATATATATTTTTTTCTTTCTTTCCACATAACCAGAAATAAAAAAAAAAAAAAAGTTTTTTGTTAAGACAGATGTTTTGTCTTTAACTCAGTTCCAATGGTTACAAAATTCTTCAGTACTTTCTGTATCAAACCAATATCAACTGTGAAAGTCTCAAAAATAAAGTACTTGACTGAAAGGAAGTAGCACAGAAACATGCCTAGGGGCATATATGGAGCTATAATTTTAGAGGAATAATTTCTCAAGGTTGACAAAATTAACATGAAACCTTTAGGTACAGTAAGCAAAGCAAACAAGGGCAGGGGGGAATAAAATGCAGGGACTCTATAGTTTCTGTAAGAAGTTCACTTTTGTCCTGTATTTCAGTCTATAAGAATTCAGAGTGCTATCTTATGAAAGCAATGATGGATGTTGGATCTAAGATGATATGGAGCAGTCAGGAAAGCCTTTTCATTTCTGCAAAGGTAGTAGTAGTCTGGTCTGTACTTTGATGCAGATCCTTGGGAAAGAACTTGTCTTGCCCTACTTGAGGATTTCTTTGCAATTGCTTTACTGTTTGTGAGCAGCAGGATTTCACATAGTTTTCCCTGAGCTTTTCTCTTCAACATTTTTACTTTGTAAGCATCCCCAGTGTTCATGTATCTTCCTAGAATACTCTTGCTGAATTTCTCTGCTTAGAAAGGTTTTTCCCCCTTATCTAGTCTCAGCATATTTTTTGTTTTAGTATAAGGGTCATTTCATCAGTTATAAGACATCTGTAGTTAGTCTTTGATAAGAACTCCTAATTCTATATTACCTTCTCTCAAGTTTTCCTTCAGTGCTATCAGTTTTCCCTTAGTCCTTTGTTTTCTCTATGAATAAGATGTTTGGTTCCTTTTTGCCTGAAGTTCCAAAGCAGAACACAAAGAAATTCATATCTGAGACACTCAACTATTTCAGCACTTTCACAAAGACTGCACACAGTCTTGCTACTTAATGATGACAGCCCCAGTTCTCTTTCTGATGGCCTTTCACTACTTCCAGCATTAGCATCAAATGTTTGCAAATCTTCAGAAACAGATTTAAAATATTTACAAGCCTTTGAGTGTTTTACATTTACTGTCACCTTGTAACATTATTGATCTTGGATGTGGGTACTTGCCTGGATTTAGCAATGCTTAAAATATTTAAGGTCTGTAGTTTGCTTTGAGTATAACAAAATGAAGGAGTCGTAAAGGAAGAAAGAGTAAACTGATGTGTTTCTAAAGAAAAATAACTTAGCTCATGGAGTGTAATAAAGAGTCTCACATAACTCCCACTGAAAAATCCTTTAGAAAGTAGTTTTCAGGGAGATAAATTGAGGGTCACAGAGGGAAGGAAGGATATGTTAAGAAAGCAGAAAATCTCTTCCAATAAGCAATGGACAAGAGATATAAAACATAAAGAATGCTAGAGGATCTTGAAGTAGTTGTGCATTCCTTAAATTAAAGTGTTTCAACATCATAGTGATAACCTTTCCTTATTTATATTATTAATTCTACAACTCTAAATTTATATATTAATGATAAGATTGTTGCCCATGAAATATACAGGTCAGCTCTGCACTTCTGTCTGCATATGAGACACATCAGGTACTAAATCTGGAAACAGTTTATACACTAAGCCCTTTATAACTTGCTGAAGAGGGTAGATTAGGCTGTGAAAAGTACTTTTGTCAAAGCTTTACTCTAAACCCCAACAATTAACATATCAGTTGCTTCTAATTTCATTAGGAATATAGGAATAAAGGCCTGAAATGTTTCATTTTGATGTCTATATGGTTTCTAATATTGTGCATTCCTACATAATTTGGAACTTAAAACCATTTTTGCCACACCAGAACAATTGAGCGTGAATAAGTACAGTTTTCCTCCTTTCTCCTTTCACATAATATATAGACCTGATGAAGAAGTGATCACTGCAAACAGGGAACTAAGAGACCTTGTAGCCCACAATAATTTAATATGTATTATTGTAGAATCATCCAGTTACATGACTTTTAATTATAATTTTTAGATATGGCATATAAGAGGCAGAAGTTTATCTTCCTAGTGCATAAATCACTGGTTTATTATACAGTTGTTACAAGTGATTGCAGCTGTGATGCTTTTCTTGTTGTTTTTTTTTCTTCCAAATTTGGAAAGCTCTGAGTTTATTCCCATTATGATAAACAGAAATCATGAAAGTGACAAAACCTTTTATGAGATATCTTTTCCCAGTTTGATTGTCAATCTATCTTCTCAGGTCCCACTTGAACCTCTTAGAAAGAGATTATAATATTTAGTATGTGGTATGAAATAGGGTATAAAACTACACAGTTCGGTAAATTTCATTTTCTGTTAGCTTGTAGGTCATTGAATCTCATTATTCCTCTCATTCTTCCAGTATCCATAAATAGTGAACTATGCCACCAGTGATATGAATGTACAATTTTTATTGTAACACTTTCAACATATGCTTAAAAGTACAAAACTGTAATAAGACTGCTTTAAGAACATAGTTGCCTAAAATGGTTCTTATTGGTTTGGTTTTTTTTAGAATGTAATAACTTCCTGAAGTGAAAATAAGTTGGAAGGAAAAAAAAATAAAATAAAAAAGCACTGTGATACAGTACAGACAACGTACAGACAAGATCTCCAAAGTGGTCTTTTGCTATCCAGTCTATCAATGTACAAGTACAGCCTAGCAGAAAGTCAGATACATATTTCCAAGATTTTCTAAACAAGCAGGTTTGAACAATCAGATTTGATGAAACTTTTCTACAACGGGTTTATTAATTTCTGAGTGATGATATTTCAATTCAAATTAATCCATCTTCAAAGTAGGAAGAGTTGATACTTCTTTTATCCTCAGGAAGGGCGTGCATGAAGCAGTAATTACAAAGCATTGCTCAGCTCCTCCACTTACTTTTGTCTTGTGAGGAGATTAATAGCCATCCTTGAGACACCACCTGCTTCCTATTTATCAAAGGGATGCCCGGGGCTGGAAGTTCTGCTGGATGACTAAGGGCAAGACAGGGTTTGATGAGCTAGCAGCACCCTTGGACTCAGGCAAGGGGAGGAAAAACAAGTGCAAGTTTGTACACCTGATCCTCCCTAGCATTCCACCCACTCCTTGTTTGGACCCAGGTTTCTTATTATCCTTCTCAGCTTAGCTGGTTGTCTAGACCTAAGGCAAATAGATCGTGGTATTTCAAAAAACTGTAATTCAATATTATTTGAATGTGTCTCCCTTTGCTCACCTGTCACACCTCGACAAACAACAAGGCTAACTTTCAGCAAACCTTATTGTAACTAGAGTACTGTGAGTCATGCAATTTAATTTTGGAGAGCCATTTTGCATTTCAAATTTCTATTTTCTATGGCTGCAACAGATTCATGCATATTTCTATTTCATTTTAGCTTTAAAGATGGCATACTTCTAAGTCTTTGTTTTCTGTTCAAAGTCTCCCCATTGTCAGAAATACATATTAAAGTACAGAGAAGTGTTTTCATTGGATTTTTTTTAATTATTATTATTTTTGTTGCTGTTGTTTCTTTTCAGCCATTTATTTTCAAATCTGAGTAAATGATTTAACATCTTGGGTGTTAAGTGATTAATCTACAGTTCAGTCTGTCATTTATATTTATCCAGAATATTGAGAAGACTGTTCCTCATTGTATTAATAACACCCGGATTTTAGCTCAGTTCTCAGCTGAACGAAGATGGTAGCATTGGACCCAATAACTAAAGAATTGTGAAAAGAAAAAAAAAAAAATCACACTTGTAGAAAATTGCTATTACTAATGGTTTAGAGTTGATGAAAATAATATTGATAAAAGATTTTAAAACTTCCATTTCCACTTACAGAGAATCCCATATAGCTTCAATATCCTCAAGATTTCGAGTTTTCTATATTTATATTCAGTAAGTTGCACAAAATATTGTTTGAATATTTTTCCAAATTTTCCAGTTTGTATTCTTTAGTTGCAGTTCCACTATTAAGATTGAGCACCACAAAATCCTTTATATATTCACAAAGAGGAACTTACCAAAGTACTTATTCTGATGGTTAAAATAAATGTATCTTTTGAAGTTCAGCTATCTCACTATTTTAACTCCTTAATAGGGGAAAAAATGAAATAATAATGTATATGTTAACTTGATATACAATGCACAAAATATTATTTTAAAATTCTTATTGTAAGTTTTTACAGGTTAAATTTTATATAGTATTATTCCAGTCATGGTATGAAGAGAACACTTCTTTGCACTGTGGAAACTGTCATCTGTTACTTCAACTGAAACAGAATAATTTTCAAAATATGATTACTGAATATTTTCTGCAAGCAGCCTACAGTGAAAATTACTCACAGAAATTATCTGTTTTATTTGTTTCATAAGATGGGAAATAATCATAAGCAGTAGAAGAAGTAAAAAGAATTAGTATTACACTTTTCAAGATTAGTCCTAAAGAAACTAGATTTTTTTTTTTTTTTTTTTTTAACTGTATTGTGAAACCTGACAAGTAATAGGAGCTTAAAATAAAGTTCTCTAAAGGTAGTCAGTTTGGAATAGTGATTTTTTGCAAGATTAATTTCATTTTAAATTATTGTTGTTCCATTAAAGCCTGAATTAATGTAAAAGTATATTTTGTGAAGAATCTTAGAAAGCAATATATGATCGTCCATAAAATCATTAACACTGGAAATGTTCCTCTCTTTCTTCCATGTTATATATGATCATTCATGTAAAGTAGGATAATAGATAGTAGATATCTGAAATATACCTGTTTCCTGTTTTCCTGCTTATGAATAAACACAGCTCTTGTTTATGTCTTTTAAATTACACTCAACTGTGACAGGAAACTTAGTAACAGGAAAGACATTCTGTCTTTCACAACACATTGGAGACACAGTATAATCGTGCTAGAGCCTTTCTCATGACAGAAGTTTTCTCTTGTTTTGATGACATCCAACATGTTTCATGTACGTTTGTAAGTTTGTTTTGGGGTTTTTTTGTTGCTTATTTGGATTTTTTCTTTTTTTTTTTAATCTAGCATAATTTCTTCTTGTAACAAAAAACCCAAATGAGATAATTATGTATACTTTTGGTTTTATCATTATCCATATTATATTACAGTTCATCCCTGGATAATACAAGTACTTAAGTTGTGTAGATTATATTACAATGAAATTTCCTTGGTGAAGCAAACATACACATATATATATATTTATTTTTTGTTACAGTTAGTTAAAACATTACAGACCTATAGTTCAGTCAGGGAAATCTGAGACACAGGATTCCTGCTTTCAGTAAAAAATAAGCCACAAATCAGCAAACAACTGTTTTGATACATTTAGATTTTTTGCTTCTCTTGTAATACCTGGAAAAGACTTCATTCTTTCATTTCTCGTTGTACACAACCATTAACAAATATTTTGCATGAAGCTGTTCCTATAAGCTGAATGAGCTAACTGCAGAGAAGTTATATGTGAATAATTTCCTTTGACTACATCTCTGACATCTGTAATATCTATATTCTGCTTTTTGGATGTTTGCATACTAATCTTTCTTTTACTTGTTTATCTCAGAGATTAAAATTTTCAGTTTAAATACATTAAAATCACTAGGTTTGCCTCTCTTTCCCGAGTTATTAATTATTCAGACATGTATCCCAAGCAAGATCTCTACATGAAACTAAACAACACTGACATTAGCTCAGCTGATTAGAGCATGGTGCTAATAACACCAAGGCCCTGTATGTTTGACCCCTGTACAGACCATTCACTTAAGAGTTGGACTCAATGATCTTTGTGGGTCCCTTCCAACTCAAAATATTCTGTGGAATCCTGGAATTTTGTTTGCACATTAATATTTAACATATTCAAATAAAAAGATATATTAAAAAGCATCTAAAAAAGAAATGGATAATGAATAGGGATATGAAACCTAGATATAGAATACCATGACCTTTTTTCACAGTTCTCATTCTGGACCATATCAGTGATGATGTGATCCAGAATTTGAATTTAGGTAAACTGTTGGCTTTAAAAAAAATGAAGCACTTTATTTGTCATAGAAAAATTTGAAGTACAGGTGAAACTATTCATTAAACTGAATTTGTCAAGTAATTTCATTCTAAACAAAAGTGACACTATAAGAGCAACCTAGAAAAAAATTAGCATGTTGCAAAATTAGTTATTTGCTACTCTTTTGTTTCAGATCATTTATCTTAAAAGCCAAGTAAATGAGCAATTATATCACAAATTATAAAGATGAATAGAGCATAATGAACTTGATTCAATAGACTCTGAATGTTCAATAAAATTGGCTGAAGACACAAGGAATATTTATTAGATATCCCCAGAGGGGTTTGTAAATCATCTTTCTTCAAAGTAGGTATCATTCTCCAATATAAAAATGTATACAGTGCTTAAAATATTCATGAGGTTTCAGAAGGAAACTAAGAAATGTAATGACTCTAATATGCAGTGGTAAGATGCTCACACTGAACAAATGTGATTTTGGTTCAACTCTCCTGTTCCTCAGCGTAAGTGGAATCTGACTTGTCATACTTGTACAGCTGTTCTTTTTTCCTTGTTCTGTCAAAATTGCAGCCACATACCATGAGCAGGACTTTTTGAATGAACATGATTGCCTAAGTGATAGATTGTGTTGCAGGTTTATATATGTCTAAACACAGCTTGGCCTATGTTCTTACTTATGGTTAGCTTTTACATGTTGTTACACAATTCTAAAGAAAATCAAGTTGTGTGAACCCCATACAATAGTATGCTTTCCACCAATAGCAAGGTCCTTTTCAACATCTCTATGGGTGTAGGTTTCTAATACATAACTAAAAGCTTCATTAGCACAGCTGAGCCATGGATATGTCTTTCTGTGGTGGGCTGATGTTGGCTGAATGCCAGGTGCTTACCAAACCACTTGATCACTTCCCCTCAGCTGGACAGGGACGAGAAAGTAAGATGGATAAAATTTTGTAGGTTGAGATAAGACGG
Organism: Xenops minutus; assembly: GCA_035221455.1. NCBI lineage: Eukaryota > Metazoa > Chordata > Aves > Passeriformes > Furnariidae > Xenops > Xenops minutus. Next base: position 20,245,205 of record JAWWEE010000158.1, read on the forward strand.
TTTTACTAACACAAAAGTGAAGAGTTATGCATGCACAAACAAAGGAAAAAGAAAAAGCCTAAAGATTTTATACTCTATTTCCCATCAGCAAACAATGTCCAACCACTTCCTGGGAAGTAGGGCTTCATCATGTGTAGTGGTTGTGCTGGAAGGCAAATACTGTGAATAGAGAATGACCTAGTCTTTCTTCTCCTTTTCTTAGCTTTTTTATCTGAGCAGATGTCATATGGTAGGAATATCCCTTTGGTTAATTTTGGTCAACTGTCCTGGTTGTGTTCCCTCACAGGATTTTGCCCACCCCCCAGCCTCTTGGCCTTTAGGGGATGGACTGTTGGAGAGACAGAGCTGATGCTGTGTCAGCACTGCTCAGCAGTAGCCAAAACACTGGACTGTTATCAACCCCTTTCTAGCTACCAGTACAAACCATAGCACTATGAGGGCTGCTCTGGAAAATATTAACTCCATCTCAGCCAGACTCAATACACTTTATTATAAGATTTACTTTTGCTATGCTCCAAAAGATCTAAAGCCACATGTGTTTGTACTGTGGGGCCTCTAATATCATCCTGTGCATCTACTTTCAGGGCATCTGCTATAATTATGGAGCCCATTGCAATTTCCTAGCTGTTTACCCCGATATCTTAGTAGGGGTAGTAAGTTACATAATGCTTTTGCAAACACACATTAATTTCTATTTACCTAAACTTGTTTGATTTTGTTCACTTATAATGATCTGTCGGTTTTGAGATGTTAGCCTATTCTTTGACTATAGGAAATGCTGAGTAGTGAGTCTTTTTTGTGCACTATTGCCTAAATGTTTCTAGTTAAGTTCTTTTTTCTTTCAAGTCATTTTATTCATATTTATTTATACAATGCTTAAGTTTTTCATTCATGCCTGAAGAAAACAAACCAAAATGAGCAATGTGACTCATGTTTTATAATTTAATGCTTGAGGTTTACAATGAATGTTCTAGTCACATAAGTTTGATTTTCTTGGTGCTCTTTCCAATTAATTTCACAAAAATTTTGATGACTTTGTCATAGACAACTATATTTTTACATTTTTCTCTCTGATAAAGAAAATAATCTTGACCCTACAATTGAAAATTAAATTAATTCAGAGGTAGTAAATTTTTGAAAATTCTTTCATAAATAAGAGCTACTTACTGTTTTTAATAACATTTATAAAGACTAATTTTAAAGAAGAACAGATTCTAATCCTGTAAAGCTTTTTTATGGAATTTGGGGATTTGGGGCTGTGGAGGAATAGAACCTGGGGAGTAAATATATATTAGAGGTTCTTTCTGCACTAGTTGCCAGCTAAAATCCTCTCCTGGATTTTACAGTAGGAGGAAAGCGTAAGTGTATTATCATCAAGGCTTTTGCTCACACTGAAAAATTCTGCCATGGGAGGGAAACTGAAGATGTACATTATAATGCCACAGAAATTGTGAGAGAAAAAAAGAGAATTTTTTCTACATTCCCTTTAAGCAGATTCTGGCTATTGATTATAATTACTGCAATTAAGAGAGCACAAAACCTGTTTTTACTGCTGCCTATTATTTAATGCACTTTTTGGCTTAGCAAAGAAGGTATGCATTTTCTTTTGGCACTCTGATTAGTCACATATGTCGGACTTCATTTGAAAATACATTATCACATGCATATAAAAGTTCATGCAAAAAGCTTAGAAAAGGAATGGGAATGTAAAGTATTCTACTATGAAGAAGAGAATTTTAGGGAAAGAAATTCAGAGAGACAAAAATAATAAAAATTTTGCTGCTTTTTACAAATCCTCTCTTATGGTTCATAGGGCCTCATGACAATAGCAACATTTTTGTTAATTAGTAACTTGTACAGCTCTAATTTCTCCCATTCATATAGAAAAGCTATTATGTTTGTATCGTTTCAATTTTGATGATAAGAACCCTATTGTGTGGACTTTTTTCCTTTGTTTTTCATCTTGGTGCCTTTTGGGAAATATACTAATACATGAAGCCCTGGAATTAAGCTGCTGAATTCTGTCTTTTGACTTTTCACTAGCTTTGAAATCCTAGAGTCCACAGAACTGCAGACTGTCATATGAAAATAAGGCCACTATTCAGTATGAAGGATGATTAATATCCCTGCACTGCTACCCCAAGGAACTGACCTTTGCACTGGTGTTACCTGGATCAGTGCAAAATGCCTAACTCACCTTTCATTAAAATTACCCTTCACGGCCACAGTGTGGCCAAGATATTGAATGGTTAAGTGAATCACAAAATTATCTTCTTTTATGAATAAGTGCAAGCTCTTCATGTATAGTTTTTACAAACAGTAGCTGTGAAGGAGTTGAGTCAAAGGAAATGTGTATTTGTATGAGGAGAGGAACAATGTATAATGTATGAAAATTTTTCCATTCTCTCTCACATGGCATTTCTGTTCTTAAATTGCTCAGCTATAATAGTAACAATTACATGAATCATGCTACATGATTTTAACCTTCTTAGTTGTTATATAACAATAGCTTAGAAGCTTTATAAATCACTTTCATTATGTCTGTGAAACTGTTCAATTATTCAATTTTTAAAGAACAAACTATTTTCTAGGTCTTCTTTCTATTGCTTCCAAAAAATTATCCCAGCAAATCTATCTGCCATACTCTGACATCTACATCTTAACAGTAATGCAATTAGAGCTTGTTAGCTTTGTTTTTTTAAAAAAATTCTGTGTTATATTTATACTTCATTCCCTCCACGGACTTCCACATAAGCAACAGTGTCTGCATGCAGTATTTACATGAGTTATTTGTTTCTCCTTTTATTCCTGGGAAAGTCTCTGTCATGTGAAGTCAGTGGGGAAAAAAAAAAAAAAAAAAAAAAAAAAGAATTATGCAGTTAAAAAGCCTATAAAGCTAGGTTAGCCTGTCAGGTTAAGCCAATACCAGAACAGTCAAAGGCACAAAATATTATTGACTTTGGCTGTCCAAAGGAATCCCTAAATGTGACTGTGATATTGATCAATTACTCCGCATAGAATAGACATAGAGAAAGATCAGCAAAACTTCATTGCTATAGAGAAAACTTCTGGGAAAAAAAGACAAATTTTTCACTATTCAAAACCCTCTTTTTGATAAAATGGCATTTCAATGTAGTGAATTTTAAGTTTCCCATCTAAGGATATCACGAGCCTCTGTATTATTCTAGATATGTACCATAATAAAGTCAGGAATGGAAAAGGAAGAAGTTCTACAACTATGTAGGTTCTAAATATTACTGGAAGCTTGCATGAATTTCTTGACACTGTTTTCAATAGTATGTTAATATTTATATCATAATGGAAAAATTAGGGTTAAAGAATTTGCCTATTTATATTTAGGAGAATAGAAAAGGAATACCAAAGATGTTCAAACTGCATTTTTAAACTGTAGCTGGGCTGACTGAAGAATTCCAAAGGAATAAATAAACACCTATATCAAAAAGCTTAAAATCTTAAGGAACTGAAAAAGCATGGCCTCAGAAGGCTCCTGAGAGAGGTTGTGCTGTTTTTGAGGACTTATATTAAAATTCTGATTTTTTTTTCTGATAGGTATTCTTCAAGGTTTACTTGTTTCATTCTTGATACTGCAGAAAAATTGTGTCCTTTTCAGTACTTTTCAGTGTCATGGATAATTGTGTTCCAAAACTGTAAGTGATCTTCCTAAGATGGCTGCAGCAATTTCATCAGATATTTTAAATTAATTTAAATTAATTTAGATTAAGCTTAAAAAAGTGTGTATGTATATTGGCTATAAGGAACACCTTTTCTCAGGTTGTTTTGTTTTGGGTTTTTGGGGGGAAAATTCTTGGATATTCTGTTTTTTCTATTCTTTATCTTATACAGAGATTTTAGGAAATCCTACCAGTGTTCTATCTGATTTTTCCTCTATCTGAAGGTCTAGATAATAATTTACATCTTTCAGTGTTGATCATTAATTAACACTAGAGTGAGCTCAAGAAAAGATAGACATTGAAGTAATAAGACAGATAGCTGTGCTGCCACACAGCTCAGAATTATGAGCTCAATGCCTAAACTGCGACTCTGAACTGTCCCGAGGCTTTAATTAAGTGCACATGCACTCCTCTTACTTACTTTTTTTGTAATACCTTTTCTTCTGACAAAACATTCTTCTTTTCATTCTTTACATAATAACCACTTTGCTTCAGATCTGTGTCAGGGTCTGTGCCAGTGAGATCCATCACTGCGCAAGGGAAAGTGGAACAGCAGGCTGAGGGCCTCCTGGGGAAGGAAGGTCAGCCTTGGCAGAGGCTCCTGCAGAGCTGCCTTCTCAGGATCACAGGCTACACTCTCAACAGCTGGCTACTCTGAGTGTCAGCAGCCAGATCTTCAGGAGGGCGAGGATACCCTCAGAGCGCTGGCAGTCACTTTAAACTCCGAATGAATTTAGCTAGATCACTTCTGTGTTAGATAAGCTTGAAACTAGCTACCAATAATTTTTGCTGAGTGCCAGGTATGAAGAGAGCTAGAACTTCCTCTGAGCAGGTGAGTTCTAGCTCTCCCTTCTTGTCATGTCCTATCTATGAAGTACATTTATTTTAAAATCTTGGTGCTTCATCAACCCCCTTCTTGTTCCTCTCAAACTGAAAAATTATTTGCTCTCTGATGAAAAAATTAACAACTCATAAAATTAGGTTTGTAATTTGACATTGGTACTGTGTCCTCACGTTACTAGATAAACTCCTTAATTACTCATGAAAAATAAAGGTCTCTCTTGGAACTTCACTCCCCATCAATAGTTTATAGTCACATTTATTTGCACTAGTCCATGTGAAATAACAGTTACAATCATTATCGAAAACACAGGGAGGATATTTCCTTTTTAAATTAGTATTTCATAATTTAACAGTACTCTAAAAATGAATTTAACACTCAAGAAAAGTGTTGACAGCCTTGGAAATTGATTTGTGTATCTACAGAGACCACATCACTAACGGAAGTACAAGCTTCCATCATAATTCTCTAAATATAAGCCAGCTGAATTATTTGCTTTGCTCCCTTACTGGGTCTTTAATTAGGAAACGATACAGGAATAAAACTTATGCAGTTTGAAGCTTCATGAAATGGGAAATAATTTTTTATTTTATTTTAATGGGACATTCCTGTCCCTAAATATTTCATATCACTTATATAGAGAATATTTAATCCATACGCTTTACTTTCTTTTTAGGGACCTATGATAATATATTTTTCATAACTCCAGAAACTGGATATTTTTACTCTGGAGACAATTAGCATAGTATTGACTGCATATAGGTTTGACTGAGCTTCAAACTAGCCAATTGTTGGTTTCTTTTTCAATATAATTCACAGCATACATTACTTTTATTTGTCAAAGCTGTCTATGAGTTTTTTCTAGCAAGCAGATAACCCAAGATCATAACAATGGCTAAGAACAATTTGCTCTTTCTTTACTTTTAAAACCAGTGATTTGCAGTGGAACAATATACTTGTTAGCAATGTAGGACTGAGCAGAATCCATGGCTCTAGAACCTATGCACAAAAGAATTATCCAGTGAATGCTCTGACTATAACATATTGCTGTGGTAGGGCAAAGTTTCATATTTGCAGTAATGTATCAGACCTTCAAAGACCTTAGTTTTTCCCAAAAGCAAATCCAAAAGCCATCAGAGAGTAACAGGTTTTACTCATTTCCAAGGAGGGAGTAGATATACTCAAAAAAACCCAAAAACCAAAGCCACAAAAAAAACCCTCAAAAAAACCAAACCATTTAATTTATTTGTGTATCAAAAAACTAACTGTTTAGTGATCTCACTTCACATTATGACATCTTATTAAAAACAACAGTTATGCAACAAATAATTTAGGTACTTATTTTGACCTATGTAATTATTGCATTAAAAAAAAAAAAAAGCTAAAATTCCTCAAGCAAATCAATATTATTAGTGTAACATAATAAAGTAACCAGAGGTGATAAGAGCATCAGTGACTTTTTTTACTTAGAACAAATAAAATAGAATTTTTAAAAGTATATAAAAATACATAGCCAGCATTTATGAATATGAAAAATTAATTATAATTATGGTTCATATAAGAATAAACATATGCTTCCAACACACGTTTATTTCAATGTTTTCTAAGTCTGCAGTGATGCTTTGAAAAATAACAGCAGTAATTCTCTAAGGCATGCTGTGGGCCGTGGGAAAGTTGAGTTCTAGAGTTTTGAAGGAGATAAAATGGTAGGCTGTAAAATGGGAACAGTAGCATATCTGTATATTTTTATGTCGTGATGATACAAGTATACATATAAAAGATTCACAATTTACCATAGAACAAAAATATTTCACTAATTAATTGTTAATTACTTAATTTTAATTTCTTTCTTATGAAATTGTTTTTTCTAGCCCTTCTGTGAGTGCTGATTGTTCTGCCCCTTCTTGAGAGCAGTGTGTTTTAGGGATACATCAGAGGTCACAGAGAAGAATGTTCCTATTTGCACATAGTAGCTGGCCAGCAAAATAACTAAGAGCTAAATACTGTAATACTCACTTTGTCCATGAGAGTTTAGGTCTTGTAAAACAACTTTATATGTTTTGCATATATAAAAATATTTACATAAACTGAAAATGTGTTTACAAATATGTCCGCAGAAAAACTGCTTAGGAGCAAAGCTGTTTTCATGTGGTGGCAAATGTAAATCCAGACACCAGTCAATCATAAATGGTGTTCCCCAGGGCTCAGTACTGAAGCCAGTCATGTTTAATATCTTTATCAATGACCTGCATGAGGGGATTGAGTATACCCTCAGGAAGTTTGCAGATGACACCAAGAGGGGTCTTGGGTGGGTGGAAGTGGTGATCTGCTGGAGGATAGGAAGGCTCTGCAGTGGGATTTGAACAGGGTGGATTGATGGGTTAAATTGATGAGGTCACTTGTATGAGGCTCAATGCAAAACGCTGGGTCCTACCCCTGGGTCAGAACAATCCCAGGCAGAGCTACAGGGTTGGGGCAGAGTGGCTGGAAAACTGACTGGTGGAAAAGGACCTGAGGGTGCTGTTCAACAGCTGACTGTGTGCCCAGGCTGTGTGCCCAAGTGGCCAGGAAGGCCAATGCCATCCTGGCTGTTACCAAAAATAATGTGGCAATCAGACTAAGGAAGTGATTGTTCCTCTGTACTCAACACTGGTGAGGCCACACCTTGAGCTCTGCATTCAATTCTGGACCACTCACTCCAAGAAAGACTCCCTGCAGCGAGTATAGAGGGCAAGTTGAATGAAGGAGCAAGTGAGGAAGCTGTTGTTGTTTAGTCTGGAGAAAAGGAGCCTGAGGGGAGACCTTATCACTCTCTACAACTACCTGAAAGGAGGTTGTAGAGAGATGGGTCTGTCTCTTCTCCCATGCAACTAGTGACAGAACAAGAGGACACAGCCTCAAGTTGGACCAGAGGACATTCGATCCGGACATTAAGAGTAATTTCTTCACTGTAAGAGTTGTCAGGCATTGGAATGGGCTGTCCAGAGAGGTGGTAGAGTCACTAACGCTAGAGGTTTTCAAGAAATGGCTGGACGTAGCACTTAGGGTCTAGTTGACAAGGTGGTGATCAGTCAAAATTTAGACTCAAAAATCTCAGAGGTCTTGTCAGCCTAATTGATTCTGTGATTCTGTGAAATCAGACAAGGCAGGCTGGAAACTGGCATGACAAAGCAAAGATCTGCTCCCCAGACTGGACGAGTAAGAAGGAAACATAGCCAGTGGAAGCAGGGACCAGTGACCTGGGTCAAAGTCTGTTTGGATGTGTAGGGATGGGGTCAGGAAAGACAAAGAACAGATGGAACAGGACTTGACAAGGAAGATGAAGAATAACAAGAAGAGATTTTATGAGTACTCAGCTCAGAAATGAAAGTGTACCTGCCCCAGATAAATCAGATTGGAAAACTGGTAACAACAGGTATGGGGAATGCTGATGAACTCAGAGCTTTTCTCAGTCTTCACAGCTTCCCACATCTCTAAAATCCCTGAACCTCTGGGTGGAAGTTGGGGGAGCAAAGTCCCTTTGACTGTAAGTGAAGAGCTGGTTCAAGACCACATAGTGGCACTGAAAACCCCCATGGCAAGGGGTTTTGAAATAGATTATCTTTAAGGTCCCTTCCAACCCAAGCCTTTCTATGGTTTTGTGAAAGCAAAGAAAATAGCATATTGTCATGGTATGACCTCTGCAATAGGGTCTGGCCTCAATCTAGAGTTCATTTACTACTCCTGCACTACAGATTATCAATTAAATTGTGTAATCTTCAATAAAAATAAAATGCATCAATACTAAAGTGATGTAAAAAAATAGTACATTATCTAGATTTTTCTTAATACAACTTCTTGGAGTTGGGAAATATTGAAGAATCTAAATAACATGAGACAAAATAATGTGTGTTTGCACTGCCTTATTTCTTCTACCACAGCCTTGTTTCTACTTTGTTCTTTTATATTTCATCCCCATTCATATTGAAGTACATACAGCTTATACTCCTCCCTTTCTCTTTTGTATTGATATTGCTGTTTGTGAAATATGCCAGATTGACCAAACTGAAGATACAGTTCTTGCTTTATTACAAAATAAATGTAGAAAAAGTACATGTGTTTCAGTCACTCTGACACAATATAGGGAGATTATAATGTAGAACATTTAAGACCCTCCTACTGGCCTAGGTTTCCTTCAATGAAACGAAGATGGTGGGGTTTTTTGTGCAGCATCATACAAAATCATCTATTACAGATTTTTTTTTAGAATAAACCTAGATGCCTATTGATAAAGTAGTATACTAACAGGTTTTAACTCTACTAGCTTTCTCTGAATCTCATTTTTTACTGTAATAATTATTCTGCCAATGTCCCTGTGAGTAGAAACAAAATGCATCCTTTTTTATATTCTTTGCAAATGCTGATGTTTCCTATTTAAAGTAAAATCTCAGAGCTGCCTCTACCATTTTTTTTTTCCTGCTTAGCTTTCCACTTCTAAAATACTGCATAAATTTATGGCAAAACTTGTTATTGTTTTTGTCTTAGTTTGAGGGGAGAACTAAGATATCTATGTTGGCCAATAAAATAATCCCTCTCCATTAAATTTAGAAACAGAACTTTAATTAGAAAAA
>JAWWEE010000158.1:20254447-20315390 GCA_035221455.1 Xenops minutus
TTTCACCTGGGAGGGGCAGGTTGTTGTCCCTTGTTTGCTTCTGTAAGACATGGCAGAGTGGCTCAGGGGTTGGCTGGGTATGTGTGTGAATGAAAGGGATGCCTTTTGGATTAATTTACTCAGCATGTTTTGAAGTGGTGGTGCTTTGAAAAGGAGCTCACATGGTATTCCTGAGGCCATGAGTTCAATCTAGCACTGGTCCTTTCTATCTGTTACTTGTCAACATGTGTTGTACTCTTTTATACTCTTTTATACTCCTTTGTATACTGCACCCCAAAACTCTATAAGTAAAAGAACTCTTCTCTACTTTACCCACATACACTGGTCTTGGAAAGTTTTTTTTCCCTCTCCTTATGAAAACAACAACAATGACTCAGCTCTGACAGCTCCCCTCCAAGGAGGCAACAGCACCTTCACATTTAACCTGAGTAGTCATGTCTGCTAATGGGCCATAACAGACTGGCACAATAGGCAGTTGCAATGACCTGGACCATCAAAGATTCCAAAATATCCCAGGACTCACAGAGTTAAATCACCCATTGTGAAACTCCCCACCCTGGGGGAGGTACTGGGCATTCCCACCTGAACCTGAACACGTACAGTTTTCAGGTTCTGGGACTTCTGGGACTTCATCGGATCCAGAGGAGGACCAGAACCTCAACAAGACTGCGACTGCCACTCTTGACAAGACTGTGACCATCATCCTCATTGGCAGGTTTTCCTTTCCTTTTACTTTCTACTCACGGGGACCATATGGTGCTCAGCACAGGGCCTAACCAACTCCAGACATATGTTATACATATGGGGTTTTTGTGGGTTAAAACCAGGTTTTGCTCTGTATCATTGTATTTATTGTAATCTTCTTAATTGTAACACTGACTTGTAATCTCTCTTGAGATGCTCTTAAACCAGCATATCCACTCTCACCAAATCCTGTCCACAGTAGTAACATCAAATCTCTTTATATGAGATGACCTATAGTCTATACGTAATGTGTATATAACAGAGCACCTTTATTCCATGGCAAGCCCAATATTTTAACTTAGTGGTGGAATGGCTGGAAGAAAAGGGAAGAAGAACTCTCTCCCTCACTTAACACAGGATAAAATACCAGACAATCACTAAGATGTTTCCCTAATGCCATGTGCCTGTGACCCGTCCTTCAGGGTCTCCCCACCTCTGGCCACACACAGCTTGGAGGATAATATCCCAACATGAGCAGTGCTGCCCTTAACCTTAGTTTCCCTCACTGTGTTGGCAGAGCTCCTCACCACAGTCTTTATTCTCTGGCCTCTTCCCATTAAATCCTCTGGGTAAGCTACCATAGAAGGAAAATATTTTCCTTGTGGTTGTGTTGTTCTGGTTGCCCACATTCTGAATTTTGTGTTAATAGCAATTCTACTGACCATTGAAAAAACTTCCTCTTGCATTGTAGTCAACTGCACAGATAAAAGGGGCAGAACAACAGGGGAATGAGGACACATGGAAAACCTGCAAAGTTTTAAGTTGTGCATTGAGAAGAATTTCTCAGTTCCAGGTTTCTTACTGGTGAAGGTAATATTTTATTAGCATTAATAGCACTTGGCAGATATGTTTCCTAGGAAAAACTACATCCCTTAGTGTCCAAAGGCATGACCAGTAACCATGTGAAGAAATCTTCACACTCTATAGTGAAACAGTAGGTTTCCCACATACAGTACATTCTACATCTTGATAGAAAAGACACCTTTCATCTCTACAAGCTCTACAGTTAAGACAAGCCTGAGATGTGGGAATTCAGCATCGCAGTCTAGCTGAAATGAAAGTGTCAAGGGTTATATCAGTACATTTTTAATAATACTCTCTTACCTTGATCGATCCATGCTGTTCAATTTAAAGTTGAGATTAATTCTCCCAGACACATTATGGTCCAATATTAATACTTGAAAGTGTCTTATAAATGCTTACTTTCATATTTGGCATAACCATTGTACCACTATAGAAAATGCTTCTATTGACCTTTAGATTAAAAATATGTTGGATAATCATGATTGACACATTCAGAATGATTCATTCTTGCCAAACACACAGCATAACAATTTTTTAACATTTCTTTTTCTTTCTGACTGCTTCCACTTTCATGATATGAAATACAGCTGTATTATATACACCACCTCTCATTGCCTAACATGGTTTTTTTTTCAGAATTCAAGAAGATTTACATTTGGAGCTAAATGTTTCCGTGATTGCTCTGTTGGATTTCATTATACTAGTGTAGTTAATCAAAGGAAGTTCGACCTTGCAACCATGATTCATTGTATGGTTTTTTGAACTTAGTAATTTATACTGAATGAACATACACATTATCACCAGCGCGCCAGATTTGCTTTAACAGCCTGCATGACACTGCACTGTAGTGCCTTAGTAAACTGCTTACGCCATGTGTACATTGCAGCTGCTTTTTTTTTTTTCCATTTTCTTCCATTTTTTTTTTCCCCTTTTTTCCTTTTTGAGGAATTTTGCTGGGAGTGTAGTCAGTGCAAGGGAAATGGTACTATCTTGTGATCTTAATGACTGCTATTTCATCATACACAGGGATATTTTCAGATGTGCACACTCACTTTGTGCAGCTGGGTGGTCTGCACAACAGTCATTAACAAGAAATCCTCAAATAATCATAACATGCTCAAGTTTGATTGATGTTTATACAACCACATGCTTAATAGTGGAATTCACTTATGGGCAAAAGAATCACTGCTTTTGGTATGGCTGAGAAAAGATTTTGTGATTTCTGTTTCTTTCCCCTAGCCTATCTACACTATGGTTTTGTCACTACCATTGAGAGGGAAAATTCCTTTACCTTCGAAGAATCCCCAGAGGTAAAGATTTAAGGTAATAGCCTGTGTTAGCTAATACTTCCTAACTAACTATTTTGCAGAGTCTTATGCAGGCTGGATATGTATTTAATGTGCTGGCAGAGTTGAGTTAAAGCCTCAGCAACCTCTTTTAAATATCATAAATCAAACACACAGAGCTATTTAGCTTCCTAGAGGTGAAGATGGGTGTTTAGTAAGATTTATCTAAATGCCTAAACACGTCAGATACTTAATTCCTACTGAAATCAAATGACAGTACTTCAAATACCTCTGTAAATCAACATGCTTGTACTTCTGCTAACAATGGATTTTTGAAATGTGTTAATACTAGTACCTGCTTATACCATACTTATATGCTCTGTCTGGGCAGTACATGTGTCAGCTTTTAGTATAGTGTAGGGGAAAGTAGTACCAGCAAAGCCAGTTTTGACAAATGTAGATAAAATTCAGGCACAGCTGGCTGTGATATCTCTGTCTTCCTAATCCTGCTTAAGCACAGCTGGTTCATTACAGCATACTGGGTGGTGTTCACCACTTCCATCACAGACAAAACGCACTGGCTGTTAGGTGTTAGGTGTGACTCTTTGAGTGAGAAGCCAGTCAGTGTAAAGAGGAGACAACAATGCGGATTGTCCATTTTGGATCAGTTACTTGGAGAAAGTACATGTGGCAGGAAGGAAGAAATTTTTAGTCTTGTAGAGGTTTCAGTGTGTTATTCTGTGAAAACAGATGCCAGTTTCTAAGCTAGATTACAGTAATTTTGCACCTCGTAGGTTAAATGGTTATAAATTGGTCAGACCCAATTATGGAAGATTTCCTTGGTGAGAAGTATCCTCCACTTCTTTAAGGCTCCCACAAAAGCTCATCTGACACAACTCCTTTTAGCCTGTGTCATGTAAGTATATTACAAAGTGAGAAGTGATTTTCACCTCCTCAAGCAACCCTGAGGACAAAGGTTAGACAGCACAGCATAGAACAAAATCAATTTTGAAGAAAACTATTGGATGTCTGTTGCTACTGTCATCAGCCTTGTTTGTTACTGCCTAGGATGAAACAAAAGGTACCCAAGAGCATCAATTATAAACAGGGAACACAGACAAATAGTATGCAAATATCTGTCACTGGCATTGTCTTTGTGTCCTCAGTGTCACTTATCTGCCCTACCAACAGCATATTGTTAATTCATTCCCCTGTTTAAAAATGAGATTGTATTTCATGTTGGCTACGTGATAATCACAATCCCCTTTTGTGTTTGCTTTCCACAGACATTTGAATGCTTGTCTTTTACTAGCACAAACAGTCACAGAGCACATGCTCCCCTATCACATGCAGCGGCATTCACTAAAACTAAATGTCATATTCGTATCTTTAATATTTCTTCTAGAAGTATATGCTTGTTGTTCCACAGCATGAATGGAAAGATTACCTTGTGACTTATCTGGCTCATCCCAACTAACCCATCCAACTGAATTAACAAATATTTGCACATAATGGTTTTGAGTTAATCAACACAGTTACTTGTTAAAAAAAAATAAATAAAAAAAATCCAGTAACAAATAAATCTGGAAAACTATGAGCTATTTGCAAAAAGAAGGCAACAGGTGTCTGATGAAATATTCATTGAAAATTATTCATCAGTCTCAAACTGTAGTAAGTGTTAAGATAAAAGATTTGTAAACTCATCAAGCATTCAACAAAATTCACCAAGATTGCTACTTTTTTTTTTTTTTTCCTTTTTGGTCATGGCACATATCCCTATGAAAATATATTCATTAATTTGCAAGATTCTACATATTTTATGTTTACTTTCTGAGTTAACAATTATTCAACAGTTAAAGCAAATCTATATTACCAACAGATCTGTGCTCTTCTGTTTTATTGCTTTACTTCAAAGACATTAGTGCTGCACACAGATTAATAGTTCTTAGAACACAAAGCTTAATTTCTTCCCAGTGCACGTCATTCCAACAACAGAGAGACCTATCCAGTTCTTCTGAGAGTAGAAAGAAATATTATATAAACATTTATTTAGCTTAATCATCCTTGTAATTTTTTAGGATGAATTTATTCAAATGTAGAAGTTTTGTTAATTCTACTAAGTCCTAATTCAAGGGTATACATTGTCCTCATACAGGGTGTTTAGCTATTTGCTTCTCGCAAAACTTTACCCAAGTTACTACGTAAGACAGCTGAGAACTTTCATGTGGAAACTAATAGCGTAAAGATTCAACTACACAGATAATTCCTATTGCAAGTGACTTGACTGCAATATAATGAGTAGAATATATGTTTTTGGTGATTTAAAAAAGAAAAAATATTCAAATAGACCATAGAATTCTTGACATTTCAGACCTAAACTGGCACTCAGATAGGTTCTTTTCTGCAACAGAAATTTCATCAAAAAAAGTCTGACTACATAATTTCCCATTCTCTCTACAGGAAGTGATTTTATTTTATCATAGGTTAGAAAAGCATTTATAGGGGGACAGATAGCCTTCTTAGATGGGTTTCTTTAGCAAAGCCCAGTAGATCATTTTAAAGATTACTTCTTTAATAAGAAATCCTGCACAGAGTGAAACACTGATAGCAATGGATTCAACAAAATAGTACCACCCTTTTTTGTAAAACACACAAGGTGTTATACTGTTTTAACTTTGATATTGGTGAATAGTAAATAAAATGTGTTAAATATATGAAAATAATTTTTTTTAAACCTATGCATTGTGAATATACAGATTGTTTCAGGCAAACACCCCCTTTCCCCAGTTCTTCAGAAATGTGACTTCTGAAATCTACACATTAAGATGAGGCAGGGAAAATCCCTCTACTTAATTTTTTAAAAATATATTGATAGTGTGGGAAAAAACTATACCTAAATATTTGGAAATATGCTAATAGTCTGTACACAAACCCTAAAGCAACAGTTAGTAACTTAGCAGATGGATATAGTAAAAGAGGGCTAATAATGCTAGATCTATTGCATTGAGTGCTTTGTTATTGCCACCACTTGTGTGTTTTGAAGATGTTCTAATATTTTACTGTTAATGACAACAAGATCTTGGAGCTGGGATCACTCCAGCATTGTCTGTATTTACTAGGATAAACGTAGGCCACATTCTAGATACATCCAGAAGCAGTACCTGTAAAAAGGCATCTTTCCTAACCATCACAGGTAAGTGCTAGTTCAAGTCACAGTATTTCTAGGCACTTGAGCACAAAGTGTATCAGTCTCTTGCTCTCTCCCTCACTCATTCAGGTGTTTTTATTTCATTAATGTCATCTATAAAAACAAAATGCTTACCAAGTGCATGAGGAATCCTCGGGTAGGATGCATCATCTTTACCCTGTCCCACCTTCAGTTATTTTGCTATTTGACTCATAATACAAAAAATAAACCCCACTTATCAGAATGAGACATTTGAAAATAGACAACTGATGATACAGAAATATATCTTATGAAAAGTCTTATCAATATTGGATTCAAGGCATCTATGAATGACCATTTCAGAAAAACTCAGTTTCATTAAGAGTCTTAGTTCAAGGGGAGAACTAAGATATCTATGTTGGCCAAGAAAAATAATCCTTCTCCTTTAAATTTAGAAACAGAACTTTAATTAGAAAAAAAATATATATGAAAGGATAACAGTTCTTAATCACAGGACACAGATATATATATGTCTATCTATATATCTATATCCAGAAAGAACCAAACAACAACAGTTTGTAATAAATCCCTCCACCCACCAAATGACAAAACCAAACAGATAAGTGTCTTTTGGCTGCGCCCAAAAAAGGGAAAAGATGCAATTATCTCCACGGACAGCAGGTGGCGCTGTTGCACCTCAGCGGCTGGCCACTCTCTCTCTCAGGGTTGCAGTTATATTTACGGACAGCGGGTGGCGATGTCGTGCCCGGCCGGCTGGCCTCTCTCTCAGGGGAATGGCAGGAGAAGGCGCTGGGTCAGGTCCCGTGGAATAGGTGACAAAAGCAGAAATCCAACCTCTGCAGTGTAGGGAACAGACATGTTCCTCTTCCTCAAAGGCAGTTCGGGGTGTCCACGGGTGATTGGCAAAAAGAGAGCAAAAAGACGCAATCCAGGTCCCAGAGTGATGCTGGACGCGGTGTGTGTGTCCGTCTTCTGTCCTCTGCCGAGCCAGTGAACTACTGACCCTGTGCAGAAAGCACAGGAACCCTCCGAACTCTTCCCCCACCCAGAGCCTGTCTTCCCTCCCCTCCCAGCCTGGGGAGAGATCAGAACAAAAGCTCTGGCTAGAGTTGTTATCAACACATGCCTATTCATTACATCCTTTTTTAACTCTCTTTATCAGCACTAGTTGTTGGCTCCAAGCTTTGGAAGGAATTCTGAGTTTTGAAACTAGAACAGTTTTCAAAACCAAATTTTTTACTTTACAGAAGCACAATATTCTTCATCTAGGGACTGACTGATTGATTCTCCTGGTGCTTTATTCATGAGCTGGAAAAGACTACACTTTTGCCTTCAAAGAGTCCTTGTTTTCACTTTTAAAAGTAGCCATTATTTTGTAAAAAGAGCTGTCACTGACAAAGACAAGATGCCCTACAAATATTAGAGGAATATTTGTAGGGTATCCTGTAGAGGAATATCACAAGTATTAAAGAGGAAGCAAGACCTGAAACAGAACATAAATAGTAGGAGACAGTTTTATTCAAAGTAGACTTTTCATGAGGGTTGAACTCACTTTGAGGTAAAAGCACTCATATTTTAAAAACTCTGTTTTACTGTTACAAACAGTGATAGCCTATCTGCCCAGTCCATCTGAGGAAATGCATTTACAGGGAATTTAGATTGTAGCTGATATTGAGGTGCCCACATGCCTTTGCATGGAGTAGGAAGCTTTCATATACTCTGTGCTGTCTATCCCTGATGAGCGATGATCATTCCAGGAAAAGCCAGATTATCTCTATAAAAGTTAATTTAAAACAATTCTCCTATTGGTGATTCATGTCAAGACAATTTAGGGACTCAGAGACAATAGGGAAGACGAAAAGTTGGTCCTGGAGAAAAACAAATAACAAAATAAAACATAAAACCAATTCTGATAGAAAAAGTCTCCAACATAGCATACTGAGAATGATTCACAAGGAAAATAAAAATGGCTTCTGCTAATTGACTCTGTACATATCAAACTGTACTTTCATGTATATTGCCTGGGTGCAGACTATTCAAAACCAGGTTGTTTTTTTGGGCAGTCTCTGACGGTTTGGGGGTCGGAGGAAATGCAATAGGCATCAGCAGATGTGATCTCTGCCTGTATGTAACAGCTCCTGACAGAACTTATGGCATATGCTGGGAATTACTGTAGCGTGCTATAGTCTTGGCTGCTGTATGGGTTTATATTTACTGCTGGCAACAACAATGATGTCTCCTGGCAAAGCACATCCTGTCTTTGCAATACAGTATGAGTATGTGTTTATTCTCTCAGACAGGTCTCTAATCATCCTTGTTTGGGATAAGATGGCTCTGGATGGGGCTATGTGAACCACTTTTCCCTAGTCCAGATCTCATATACAGTTCCTCTGTGTTACCGGAGGTCTTCTTACGTGAAAGCATAATCAGTCTTGTAAAGTGAGAGAGCAAGTCCTGTTTGTCTTGAACACTTCATGAATACCACTGGGCAGGAGGTTGGCTCACTGGAACTCTTCCAGTTCTGAATAGTTCTGGATGTTACACTATTAAAAACTGAAGTAGGAGTGAGTATGTCCCTCACTGTGTTTTCCTATCACTCCTGGCTGTGTTCTAGCTTTACCAATACAAGAGGTGTGACCAAAAAGGGATGTAAACCTTGTAGCATGACTCTACTCAATGCAGAATTTGCTAGCAATATGTATCACTACCACAAAAGCAGCAAAGAATCAGAAAATATTTTTTCTCGTATTTACTATTTCTTTTCTTATTCCTCAATTTATTTTTCACATTTTTAAGGGGAGTGAGCTGCATTCCTTATAGAAGGCCCAGCTGAAGATAAAACTACATGTGGGATGTTAAGGCTGACTTGTTACTACATTTATTAATTGGACAAAGGTTGAATAATTCTACTTGTGAATTAAATATTGAAACAGTAAGTAAGCAAAGAAGGAAATGGCATGGCCATCCTGTTTGAAGAATTGCATCGCTGTTTCCTGGTTTATGACTTTTTATCATAAAAAGGCATGGTAACTCCTTCTGGGTATGAAATAATAATTCTGTTATAACATGGAATACGGAGTCTTCTGAGTTAGCTTAGGAAATGAAATATAAAACAGTGCTGTGTACTTAATGATGAGCTCATGGTGATAAGGATGTAGCTTTTTCAGATCTCTTGTGCATTGTAATGCTACAATAAAAAAAAAAAAAAATCAATAGTCCTCATAAAATCATGTGCGATTTTACATATTTACATAGTTACAGAAACATAAATAATAGAATAACATCATTTTCTTTTCTGACTATTGGCTGGCTGAGCAGTACTTAAACTATTCCATACTGATATATTACAAACTATCCAGAAGAATGGGGAAACCATATTTACAATAGTTTCTGAGACAGAATAACTAATTTTTAAAGATAAGCGTCATCATTTATTTTCTGTCCTCTCTACCTGCTATGTTCAGTGCACTTCAACACCATTAGCTCATTTCTTGAAAAACCCATAAAAACCCCATGTTAAATTGAATTATAATCAGTCTGCCACACAGAAAGCCATCCTGTAAACAGCTTCTGTTCTAACTTTTATTTCATATGTAGTACAAAGAAATAACAAAAATTGATGAGTTATTCCATTAGAGAAAATGAAAAGAAACATTAAATTTAACCTACTATATTAAAAAAAAAATGAAAGATGTATTTTACCTTTAACCTAAGAAAAGATAGTTTCAAAATAAAATTATTTTGCTTTTCATAAGTAGTTTTAAAAATAAATCATAGGTATGCAAACTGTAAGAAATATAACTAGATTTGTAATTTATTGAAAACACCAATTTTTAGAATATGCTTTAAAAAGTATGTCTTTAATAGTTTGCTCTGTCATAAACACAAACAACTTGAAATACTATTAGTTTTTTAGAGAGGGAGACTTAACATTTTACCCACCTGATAATTTTCATTTCATTAGGTAAAACAGGAACAGGAAGGATTTTAGTCTTTCAGATCTAAGTTGCTAAATCAAGGAGATTGCATACTTCTTGAAAGACAGAAATAACTCTGAAAATATAGTTCAGTAAGAGAGTAGTATACTGTGCAGTTTCAGAATCAACAAAAGAAAACAGAAAACAAACAAACAAACAAACAAAAAACTATAAAAGAACTGGTAAAAGAAAAAGAATGGAGGTTTCTTTTTTTTGCCCTTGTTAAGAGTAGACACTGAAGAAGTTTTGAAATTTTATTAATTCCTATAATAGCTTGAAAAGATGCCCCCTAGCACATAAACACCTATAGAATAAAATCTTATGTGTTTTCCTAGGAGGGTGCAGCAGAACTAGGAAATGTGAAAAAGAATGGAAGAGATGACAGCAAAGCAGACTAGATTTCCTCTTCCCAGAAAAGATATAAAATAGGGGAAATATGATAGAAATCCTTACAATGAATACTATGAAGAAAGTAAATAAAAACTTTACTTCCATATTACAAGAAATTGAAATTACTAAGTAATGTCCCATGGTAAAAATAAAATAATAATAAAAAAAATTAGTACTTTTCTTTGCTTTTGCCTTAGAAACTCATTTTTGTAGGTTCTCTGAAGTCCCAGAGTACAAATAGACACAAAGAAGGCTTAGACAAAGCTATGGAAGACAGAAATATTGATCACTACACAACAGAATAATATGGACGCAATTCCAGTTTAGGAAGTTCAAATTACTGATTAATAGAAGAATATATGCAAGTAAATATGAGTCGTCATATATTTGGGCTTTTTCATCTGTTCTGATATTTTGCCCTCACTAGTATAAGAATCCAGAATAGGACACCTATTTGTAATGAAATTTTATCTGAAAAAAGATTATTAGTTCCAAATTTCCAGTGCCTTCTATTATATTTTCTTAGGACGTGAGCATGCCTTGTGAGTATTTGGGAAATTGAAAATAGTTCCACTGATTATAAGAAAAACAATTGTTTTACTCAATCAATCATTTAATCCTTTTCTTTTAAACTAAGAATGTGTGTTTCAAATAGGATTTGTTTATTTTCAATGAGAATTGAAATTCTTGAGCAATGTGCAGACAGTAACTAAGCATGGAGGTGGTGTTTCTTTTCATTCTCTTCTCAGACTACTGACTAGGAATTCAGTATATTCAGGAGATCTCTTGTAGCCATCATGTCAGAGACGAAGCTTTCTTATATTGCTGTTTTCTTATAGCAGATGCTGATAGCACTTTGTAGAGATTCTGAGAGTTCTGTGGGATATAAAGTAAACACATTTAAATGGAGAGCCTTTCCTAATGAAAAAAAGGTTCTCAGATAATTTTCCAAAGAAAGAATTTGAAAAGTCTTTCTTCAGTACTAAGGACATCCAGTAATGAGTAAGAAAAAAAAAAAAAAATGAGAGAGAACTTTTCTTGTAGGGTTTGCTTGTGTTTCATCCTTTCTTTGTAGACAACTAGGCTATTCATTGCAGGTGTCAATTAGAAAAAGTTTAAAAAGCTGGTAGTTTCTTCTCTCTTTTACCTTTTTAAGAGAAAATGCATATACTCCTTTTGTAGATGAAGAATTTTCCATGTATGTCTTCTCCCTTTTATTCCATGTGAAGAGCTCTTCTACTAGTACTGCATTTATGATCGGCAGCAGAGAGACCTGCATATGCTCCTGTGGGTCTTAAGTGTTAAAGGTTCTGATTTCTCCTGCATATCAAGCAGTTGTTTGTAAAGTCAAAAGATGACTAAAATGTGGCCAGACAACCTGTTAGTTGTTGCTTAGATTTGAAAGAAACATGCTCCCTCAAGAAGTAAAACAGAATAAATAGACTTATGCTTCTGTATCTGTATGTGAATTTTAAACTATGGTAAATTTATGCATAACAGTTGTGCCAGGCAGACTCTATTTACAGTATTCCTGTAGTTAGCAAGACATTGATATTCTCTGGCAAAGAGTGTTTCCAGAAGAAAACCTGCTAATGTGGTGCCTCTTTCCAATTCATCAATCATATGTTATTATGGTTTGAGAAAATCAATTAAATACAAGAGCTGAAATTATAACAAGTTACAGATTTTTTAATTATTTGAAGAAATTTGCAAAAGAGCAGTGTCAAAGTAAGCATGCTAAAAAGAACTAATACATAGCATTTAGAACATATGAATTTGAATGTTTTACAATGTGGTTAATCATGACCATAAGCTAAGATCTTTCTGCCACGTGAAAGAGAAATAGATACACTGATTCTAAAAGTCTGATCCTTCTTAGTCCTAACAACTGGCTAAATTAAAGGAAATATCTAGAATTTATGTTATGATAAAGTGATGAAGACATGGAACTTAATCTTTGTAATCAAGTCCTGGATTTGATTGTATTTGTCTACCTGTGTTTATCAGAGACATTCTTCTAGTGACCTTTCACTGCCTAAAGACTATTTTTTTGCAAAGTCCCTACTACTCTTATAAAAAACTTTAGAAATGTATTAGTTCATTAATGCAGATTAGGCTATATACAAATGTGATGTGATTGGATACAAACATCAAAATCCCAAAGTGCAAAAGGAATAAATAGATCACATAATAGGAGAAAAGTGTATCAGAAAGATATTAAAAGATCAGCAAAAAAAAATTTTTGTACTTGTATTAAAAATTATTGATAAATCTATGGAGTGGGACACTTTCAAAATTTAATTACAACCTCAGGTGGAATGAGTCTGGGCACTAAAATTATCGTTCAGACCTCTCATTTTTGTATGTGCATTTCAGACCCTTTACAGAAACATATTATATGTATTTACAATTCTACATTTCTTCTGCAATTGTGGCAAAATAAAAAAGTGAAACTTCATATTCTTTTTCATAGCGTTACAGGTGTGGATATACCTTATCCTCTGATATACTGAGCCAACTTTCATTCATGTAGCAATGAACGAATATACCTCTTATCATTTCCTTACCAAATTGCTAATGCATTTTTAGTTTTTATTAACCACAGATTTAATATTATAAAGAAAAAATTTCTTCTCTAATTTATATTACAACACAATTGTTCAGATTCAATCAAGAACTAGGTTTTGATCCAGCAATAAGACCATCATTGTATGTTTTTACCCAGGATTCCAACTTAGAATATTGTATGGTTCTGTGCTTCTGTGATTGAACATTTGAATGCTGTTTAAAAAGCTGGGCATAGAATCACTTAAGCATGAGATGAATCATACTGAAAAACACCACACCATACAGATTTAAAAAAAAACAAAAACAAAAACAAACAGAGAGTTTTAGGAATTATTCAGATAGATCAGAAGCTGGTAAGACCGTTGCCAGAACAATATCAGCATGGCTGAGAATTGCCTACAGTATCCAGGCAGAGAAATAGCTTTATCCAGGGTAAAGAAATAGCTTTCTGAAAGGCTATGTGTGAGTATAGTCACTTAAAACAGATTAGCTATGGAGTAAGATGGGGAGTAAAAGAAATTCTTAGGAAGTCAGAAGGGCTGAGCCATGAAGAAAAACCATGACACAAAGTCAGGAAGAGACATGCAGAGAAATGAAATATGTAGGTAGATTTATCTACCTACATTATCTGCGCACATTTGTGCGCAGATGTGAAGAGATGTACCTTAGTGAATTATTCATAGGAAGAGAAAGTATTGCACAGCTTATCAACCTTTGAAATGGGGAAACTGATCTATTGTCAGATCCATGGATGGTGGAATATTTCATGAGATGGGACTGTGTTTGGACATACATGTAAGTTAGTTGTCTTGTCAGAAAATATTTATCTAGTGTCATGTGACTATATTATACCAGTATTCTACATAATAGTTATTCTAAGTACATGTTCTTTGCAAGACTGTTCTTTTGATACTAAAAAAAAATATATTGTTCTTTTACTATTTGTTGTAAAAATGCAACATTGTTTAAGTTTCCTTGTAGTGTTTCATTAACCTACCATGGTTTCCACAAGTCACTGAAAAATAGTTCAAATAATTATTATCAGGAAAATGGTTAGCTCAGCTAAGATGTAACCATTCAAATCTGTGAATTTGCATTTAGGAAAACTGGGAAGGTGTGGCTAAAAACTAACAAAGATATTGGATTTATTTTCTGAGAATTTAATGCAAGTACATTTATTCATAGGAAATTATGGTGTGCAAAACATCCTCTAGTTGAACTATGCATTAAACTGAGAGAAAATATTATGCCTAAGCTCACTTTTGAAAATTTACCCTTGAGATGAGCATAATGGAGGCTTTCAATAGCTGAGTAATTTTTGTTTATGCATATTTTGTGCATTTTTATGGTACTGGTTTTATTTATTTAGGAGCAATCTATGTTTTGGGGCAAGATGGATAAAATGCAATCAAATAATTTTTTTTCATAGCACTTATTCCAATCTTCATAACTAACCTGGCAGTATTTTATGAAGTTGGGTAATATTAAATTAATTTTAGTCCGGTAGATATGTCATTTTATAAATGTATCTTATGTAATTTTTCTTTCTTGCCACAGAGTGAATGAGTATCCTGTAATATCACTAACCTCTCTTGTGCCTCATAACAGAAAATTAATTGTTTAGCAGCTTTATACTTATTTGCCCTTTAACTACTCAACTGTGAAACAACTCACAAAATTACTTCAATTTAGCAGCCCTCCTGTTTGACATAGAAATGCCAGCGGACAGACAGAAGGTATAAGGTTAATCCACTTTGATATGTGAATGAGAATTCTCCCTTTATCCTCAGCGATACAATTGAAAACAAAAAGTACATAATTTCAACATCTATATTTAGATATTGCAGTTGTAATATATGCATCAAATCATTAGTAACTAAAATAACACGTTTTTAACTCTGTGAGAGCATCTTGACAAAGGCCTCCTCTGATTTATAATAGATACATTTATTTCCAATGAGTACATCTAAAAAACCAAATAAAGTTATTCCCAATATTAAGACCCCATGGTGCTATTTTCTTATTGGGGGAGGAGGGTCACTAAACTGTTATTTCTGACTGTTTCTGACATGTGGTCTCACAAGTGGCTAAGGCAAATATATGCAAGGGGAAAAAAAAAAAAAAACAAAAAGAAAAATTAATTGGCAGTTTCTTAAACCACTGATATGCTAAGATCTGACATGGTGACAACTTTTTGCTTAAGGTCACTTCCTAAATAACTATTACAGGTTACTAACAGAGATGAGTTTCTTGTCCAACTACATCAGCTGTTAAAGTCCTTGCCTCTTTTCTACATGTGATTTTAAGTGTGCAGCTTCTAAAAAAAAATGTGATAAAAGTAAGCATTTCTCATCTTGGTGTATTTGTTCCTTGGAATCTTTGTCAGAAGTAATTTTGGATTTCCAGGTTAATTTGCAGCTCAGTGAACATCTCCATTTGGAAGAGAAAAAAATTGCAATAATTGATTTTAATTTTTATAAACACTGATCCAAAAATCATACACCCAACTAGTGATATCACTGAAGTAGCAAGCTTTAATTATGGGATTTTTTTAAAGATTTCTTATCTATGAATGCTGTTTAGATGCAACTTATGTTGATTGGTAGTTCAGAATGGATGAATTGTTTCCTAAACATGGACTTCCAATACAGCGATTAATTTAATTTTAGGCAATTTATAGTATTAAACTTATATATTCAGTAGGAGTTATGTAAACCAGGAGCTAAAAAGAATATATCATGCTGTGGTAAATAATAGCTTTTCCTTCCTGAAGGTCTACTGAATGTATCATAAGGTGCCTTTGAAAAATACATTTCCTTCTCTTCATGTCTTCCAGAATATTGTCTACAAACCATTCTACTTTAAATCAACTGTTGTTTGGCTGGTACAAGATAATGGCTTGTGTATTTGTACACCTGTATATTTTCTAAGGATGCATTTCTTATTTGGGTTGAATAGTTGCATATAAGCTTCAGGACTGGTTTTGGAGAACCTGTTATCTGCTGACTTTCCAGATTTTTTGTAGCATCAGATGTCATTTGAAACTTGGTAGAGTTAATAACCATTGCAGAGATGGTTTCCATTTTCCTTACCAATTGTCTACAGTCACCAAGGACTGGAATTTATTTATTTAGCTGGAATCAATTAATCTCTGTTGTCATAAAAAACGTCAGTAATGCAGTTAACCTTTGGAGAAGGTATGTTACTTTGGGGAACATACAGTGTATGAAATCCTTCGGTTTCTTTAAAAATTCTGGTAAAAGCTCCAAGATACATTGTTGGTGAACACAAATGAGAATGTAATTAAAGGCTGAAATTCCTATAAAATAATGTATTACATGGAATGATCCAAGAAGTCAGAGTAACTTATGATGGACTTTGTCCTGAAGCAGACTTGGTTGTGAAAGACAGATCTTCATAACTTGCTTTTCTTGACAATTTTTTGAGATGTGATTTGGTTATAGTACAGAGCAAAACAGTCTGGGTTTTGTGTTTTGCCACTTCTTACCGAAGGGAGTGTTTCCTGGAATCATTGGTTGCATTTCCTAGCACCTTTAATTGATATTTCCTCATGAATTGGGAAGATTTTCTGTTAGTACTATGACTTTCTGCTTTGTTGAGGAGTGCTAGTTTGCAAGTACTCTCAAATTACTGATGATCTGAGCACTATTCATTCACCAGTCCTGGATTTATTTATTCAATAATATAGATACATGATAAGGTAGCAGTTTCAAGACCTTTTTAATTTATTTTTAATTATTATTATAACTTTAACTTCTTTTTTTTTTCTTTTTTTTTTAACCTCATGTTCCCAAGATCCAGGTAATGGTGTCTAAAGACAATGACAGTGCTTCAGTTTGTTTTGAGCAGCAGTTAAGAGAAACCAGTCGACTCTAGTCAAAAGTCCTGGGAAACATCACAGATGGGAGGGCAGATGTAGTATGCAGTCCTCTGTCCAAAGGTATTTTTCCCTTTATAATGTCCACCATATCAAGTAGAAAACCTACAATAATATTAGTTGTCCATTAGCATAACCTCTGAAATAAATAAGGTAGGCTTTTAAGAGAAGCATGATTTGTCCAAAGGAGTAATTATCAAGAGCACTGAAATGCCCTTTTCAGTGATATCTGTTTGCTCATACATTTTGTTGTATCTTCTGAGTGGGAAATGCTGTCAACATAATTATCATTTAGGCAAGGAAGAAACTAATTCCATGCTAATCTAAGAATTATTTCATGCATTATTTTGTGGAGGCTAACTGCACTGTCCCTCAATTACCGTAAGACAGTTAGTTGATACTCCGTGTTTCAAACCTGTAATTAGTAACTCTATATGCTGAAAAGTGTAAATGAATTCACTTCATTGGGTGAGCAAGAGCTCAGCAGTGACTTTACTAAGAAGCCAATATTATGAAGCCATCTTGGAAGAAAAAATGTAATACAGAAAGGCTTTAACTTTAAACACTTAAAAAAAAAAAAAATAAATCAAGTTCAATGAACTGAGAGCAGCACTGAGGACAAGGATTTGGGGTTATTTGTTGACAAGAAGCTCAACATGATTTGGCAATGTGCATTTACAGCCTAAATGTAAATCCAACAATACCCTGGGCTGCATCAAAAGAAATGTGGACAGTAGGTCAAGAAAGGTGATTCTCCTGTTGACCTCTGCTCTTGTGAGACCTCACCTGAAGTGCTGAGTCCACTCTGAGGCCCCCAACATAAGAAAAACATGAACCTGCTGAAGCAAGTCTGAAGGAGGGCCACAGTGATGATCCAGGGGCTGGAGCACATCTCTAAAGACAGGCTGAGAGAGTTGGGGTGGTTCAGCCTGGAAAATAAAAGGCTCCATAAGACCTTAGAGTAGCCTTCCAGTACCTAAAGTGGCCCTACAAGAAATCTGGAAAGGGAATTTTTACAAGGATATGAAGTGACAGGACAAGGAGGAATGGCTTTAAACTGAAAGAGAGTAGGTTTAGATTAGATGTTCAGAAGAAATTTTGTACTATGAGGATGGTGAGGCACTGGAATAGATTACCCAGAGAAGATGCTGATGGTCCATCCTCGGAAGTGTTCAAGTTCAGTGCTCAAGGATTTGAGCAACCTGGTCTAGTGGGAAGTGTACCTGCCTATGACAAGGGGGTTGTAATTAAATGATCTTTATAGTCCCTTCTAACCCAAGACATTCTATGATTGTGTGATCCTAAGTTAACTCTATAAGCGACATTGTACGTCCCAGGCATGGTACCTTCCATTGAAAATTTTCCTCAAATTTTCCGTCTCAAACTAAAAACTGAACTCACATTAAAAGACAGGACAATAAAAGCCATTGTCTAGAAGGATATAAGGATATATTGGAACCTCTGCAGATCCTGACTGAGACAAAGGGAAGGATCAGGTTCTCATTTTCTTGTTGAACAAATCAAAGTCCACAAGTAAATCTAGAAAACTCTGCATTTAGCAGCATAAATTTGCCATTATACTTTCTGAATTTGAAGCCAGATAAACACTACTCTAACAGAGATGTTATGTAGTTATTCTTCACTTAATTCACAAGCACTGGTATTCTCATTCCTGATCTGTCTGTTTAATAGGGCAGAGAGGGAGAGAAAGTACAGCAGGTTTATTCATGAAAACTGTGGGATGCCTTGGTAAAGAGACCTGATATCTAGATGGTGCTAATTTTGGTGTTTCTTTAGGGAAGTGAGAACTAAGCTGAGTCTGAGTCTTGGTCTACTGCTTTCTTTGAGTGAATTCTGAATAAATTGTGGGATAATTTGCAAAAAAAATCAAATATGCTTGGCTAACTTCTGTGTTTAAGTTTTCTAAACATGAAATTCTCACTGAGTTATAAGAGAGAATGTAAGTAAGAAGTAGTTGCAAAGTGTAGCTTAATCCAATGAAAATGAACTGTTATTTAAAACAAACAACACCCCCCAAAAAAACCCCAAAAAACAACAATAACAACAACAACAACAACAAAACCCAAACAAAATCCTGCTTCTTAAATAAAAGAGTTATCTGGAACAGTAGTGTCTTTCTAATTTGTCAAGTTTCTGATAGTCTTGTGCTATTTGCTGCACTAAGTTTTAGTTAATTTGCTACAAAAATTATTGTAATGGCACACTTGCTTAGCTGAAGAGATCAACATCAGTCTCCTAAGTGAAAAGCAGAGTTCAGTTTGTGAATTCTAGGGTCTGCATGGCTTGCTGGATTAACTTTGCTATGGGTTCTAGGCTTTGGTTGAAATGGAAGTAGAATGATTGGAATGGTTACTGTAAACTTTTTTTGACAGGTAAAATACCTACAACTAACAAAGTCACATAGTCCATATGACCATAGTCCATATTCCATAAATGGAATATGTTGAAAAGCATGAATGCTGCAAAAAAATATGAGAAAGGCTGAAGCAGATTGCAGAGGATCATATACAAGTCAGGTGCATGCTCCGTAATAAGTGACTTTTCCAATTAATGATGCCTGTCGCATAGTGTAACTTGTCATTTTCCATTTAGTTTGATATCTCAGTATAATCAAAGAATAAGAAAAATACTAAGGACGGAAAATAACTTTAAGATCATCCAGCCCAACAATTAACCCAGCACTGCCAAGTCCACCACTAAACCAGACCCCTAAATGCCATTCTACATGTATTTTAAATACCTCTAGAGATGGTGACTCAAGCACCTCCCTGGGCAGACTGTTCCAGTGCTTGATACACCTTTCAGTGAGGAAATTTTTCCTAATATCCAAGCTAAACCTCCCCTGGTGCAACTCGAGGTCATTTCCTCTCATCTTGTTCCTTGTTACCTGAAAGCGATGGACTTTCCATCTGACTACAACTACAACAGTTGTAGAGACTGATAAATTCCCACAGAGCCTCTTTTTCTCCAGGCTAGACAATCCCAGCTCCCCTAGTTGCTCCTCACAGGACTTACCCTCTAGGCCCTTCACCAGCATGGCTGCCCATCTATAGACTTGCTCTAACACTGCAATGTCTTTCTCATAGTGACAGGCCCAGAACTGGATGCAGTACTTGAGGTGTGACATCATCAGTGCCGAGTACAGGGAATTTTAAATTTTGATAATTTTATAAATCATGATTTTTTCTCATATTTGATGGTGGTGTACTTCCTCTAAAAAGGAATATTCTGAAAGAAGTCAGACCTGAAACTTAATTTAAAAAAAAAAAAAAAAGAAAAATCTCTATGAACAAAAAGTAAGCATGCTCCTTTTTATTTATTTATTTATTTTAAATGTGATTAATTTTGAGGTGGCTGTGTTTATTTTACTTTAAATACTAACAGATTGGTTTTTAAGAGCTTGTTATATATGTATATATATGTACATCTAATGAATTATGGCATGCAACTAAGAATGATTTTATTTATAAATACATCATTGCATATACAGTATTATATGTGTTGTAGAATCAAACTAAAATCTTTATTCTTAACAGTACTGAATTGATGGTGGACTTTATCTGGTGAATCCTGTGTCATCCTCCCACCCTCCATGATTGGTTTCTACATTGGTAATGCTGAGAAAGGTCAGTAACACATATCTTCGCAAATATCCCATCTAGAGTCATTTAGCATGCAGTTTGCAGATGAGTGTACCCTCTTGTATTTGTGGTTGTGTTTTCTGAGCTAAGAAACATAATAGTAGGTATATTTTTATAAGTAGAAAGCAGGGAAAAGTTTGAAGCATCTAATCATAATCTGTGAAATTCTTTGCTAGAAGGATTCAGTAATTGACATTCATATTTTTCTCATAAAATAATTTTAATAGCATTGGGTAATTCCAGATCTTATACAAAATGTATTTTATGCATGATCAGATCAAGATAAATTTTGTGCTTCTGGGTATAGGCAGACCAATATAAGAGCTGAAAAATGTACATGCCTCTCTCTCCTCTAATGATAGATATCTTGGAAGATATACTAATGGTGTCATATTTTATTTTGACAAATTTGGGGGGGAAAGAGAGATGGAGGGGTGGATATTTCCCCTTTTCTGTATTAAGTATTGACCTAGGATTGTGGGGGAATGATTTCAGGTGCTAAATTAGTTGTCACGATATTGTGGCATAAACTATGTTAGAACCTGAAAAAGAAAAGAAGCAAGGTATAAATAAAATAACAAGAAGTTTGATTAGGCAAAAACTTTATACAGGACAAGTAAAACATAAAGGCATGGTTTCTGACATTTTATTGTATTTTAAATATTTTGACTACTTAAAAGACTTATTGCCTAACAACTATATTATCTTCCCTTATGTACAGGAAAAATAAGCATCTGTGCCTTTTGCAATAATGGGTAAGGAAACTGCCTTCTTCTCAGATTCTCATACTCTAACAGTAGTCGGAGGAATGCTATCAGTAAAAAGGAATGTAATGATCTCTCAATTCATCTGTGTTTTCTGTTCAAATTAATGCAGTGTTGGAGGAAGTAACCGAGTTAAAAAGTACCAACTCAAATCGCAGACTGTTGTTTCTTCCTTTGAGCCCAAAGGTGTTATGTGTTACTCCCCCGCTTCTTGCAGCTTCAGTGATGTGAAGAAATGTATTTTTATATAGAGAACACAGGATCCCAATTATGTCAGTCAGCTGAGGTAGTTTAAAGCCTTGAGTCAGTTGCAAATAACAGATAATAACATTAAAGTCAGTCTCATTACTCCATGAAAATATGATGTGTTCCTATTCTTATAATTACATTTCTTCCTATACAATAGTCTCTGAGATCCTTAGTGTAATCCTCCTTTGGCAAGATAAAACCAGAGTGGTCAGAGTATCCTAAAGTATCTTTAGACTTTTCCTATAATACTGTAAAATTCTTCTACTGAAAAGAAAAATAATAAAATTAAATGTTCCAGTTTCTGTAGGTCTTACTGCTCTAATTAGTCTTGGTGCTCCAAGACTTCTGATGCTATTGCAATTAAGGTACTGGATTTATGTTTAGGAAATTTCACTTCATTTGTAGCACTCTTTCTAGCCTTGTCCTCAGATCATGTCTAATTTTTTTCATTTATAAGTTTGCTCTTCCTAATTCCCACATGATTCAAACTTTCATGTACCCATGCTGTTCAGACAACACTAGTTAAAACCATGGAGCATCATATCTGTTAAAAACGTAATTTATATGTTGTAGAGAAGATTAAACAGCCTTGGAGTGTAGGAGGATGGAGCCTAAACTGAAATCAGTATTTCCCTGTTGTTTCTAATCCTGACTCTCTTAAAATTTCTCGGCATGTTGTGCTGTCTTCAATATTAAGCATTTTTTCCCTTGTTTTACCTCTTCCTCTTAACACCATCTGAATCTGACCACAACCATATGCCTTCCAAAATCCAAAGTCAATTATAGGTTTTTTCCTGTTTGGCATATGACACTGGTAGTGTTGAAACGTCACCACAGCTGTACTGATTTTATGCATTTGGAGTGAAGAAGATGAAGATTATTTTTTTTCATTATTACTATGGAGATATATAATACATGTAGTACAAAGTTCACAACACAGTGCTATGTAAATATTCAGTTTGAAAGTACTTTTGTCTTTTATCAATGCCTGAATAAGCTTTTTTTAAAACCACAGTGGTATATGCAGGCTCTAAGAAAATTGCTTGGGATCTCAGTGTCTCTGCTAAAGCAACATTTAAAGAGAGATGGTAGTCATAGCCTGTGCCTAAACACCAACCTTAAAATTTTATTTTGAAAATACACATCACAGTTCATTTCACAGCCATGGACAGGCATGCTTCCTACCTTTAAAATAAAATAAAAGAATAAAAAAATAATAAAACCCCTTCAAGGCTAAGAAAATGGGAATTATTCTTCTAAAGACAGATGAAAACCAATTTTCTACTATTTTTCAATAATCATTGGTCTTATTGGTACAAAAATTTCTACAGATAAGTTTTAGAGCACCTTTATTCTACACCGGTCTACATTACACAATATGGAAGCTTCAATCACTGTAACTCCCTTTATTTAGAGCACTATTTTTTTTTCCTTGTTACTTTCTTTCCCTTTCTTTGCTCTTCTTTCTTTCTCTTCTTTCTTTTTTTGTTTTCTGAAAATGCTCACTGTTCATAATGCTGTCTATACATATTATGTTAACAAACAGGTAAAATGCTGCCAAAAATCTGAATACTTCCCAAGGACTTACTATAATACAAGTGTTACAAATATCCCAAGTCATAATGTTCATACAGTTAAAGTTAAAAGAAGTTGACTTTGAAATTCACATATTATAAGAATGTTCTTTTTATTGTATTTGCATCCTCCAGAAAGTATCAAGAGATTCATTACACCCAGCAAAACCAAGATCTACTTGAATTTCCTCTTAAAATTAGAGTAGCTCTGAGTTTTAAAGGCCCAGCTCTATTTCTGCATCAGTCAATGAATGCATGAGGTGAGGAGAAAGAACAAGGATCTCTGTATCTATAATTTACTAAAATTTCCTGTAGAAGATGGAGGGAGAAATAGAGAATTGACTTTACCTGTTTGTGTTGAAATGAGTAAATAAATAAATTAAATGGCCAGAAAGAAACAACAAAAGTGAGCAGCTTATTCAAGAGTGAAAGCAAAACTATTCTTCAGTGTTTGCTTTTGCCCTCTCTAACCTTGGCTCAACACTGTAGGAGCTCTTCAGCTTTCACAGCCTGCCAGCCTCAGCTTAGTTCAGTGCTTCCATCTGCTAGCAGTCCGTGAGTTTTCCATATCTCTCTACGTGGTACTTTTCAGCAGAGTTTTGCTAGACTGTAGCCTGCTTTTATTTTCTTTTGTGCAAGTCAGTTTAATGTATTTATTTATTTTGATTAAAAGACAGTGGAATTAAAAATTACCTAAAAGAAACCCCAAAGCTTTGTCTCCTAATCTTCAGTGAAAATCATCTATGTCCTGCTCTCTATCTGGTCTTTGTATTAAGGTTGAATGAATGTCTGCATTTGAGTCCTTCTGTAGTTTACTCTTGGGAAGTTAGACCCCTCTTTAATTTTTTTTAATACAGATAAGGAAAAAAATCATGGTACAGAATAGGCTGCTGTGACTGCTAAGGAAATCCAGTTTCTTGTGCTGTAAGTACAACCAGGAGAGATCCTGTAATAGGGTATGCTCCACTGGGAAGTCCCACTGCACTGAATTTTGGTTGTCTGACAGTGTGTCATGTCAAAAGGCTTAGTGGTTTCCTTTGAACAAATAGCAAACCCTGCATGGGTTTCATCACTCTCATTCTTTTACCAAAAAAAACACCCAATCTTCTTCCTACTTCCATTACAGAATACTTTAGGGGCAGAAGATGGCCCTGTTATTATAATGCACAGAAGAGTCTATTAATGAAAGAACCAATTCCTACCACCATGGCATCTTAAAAATCTTAATAAATTACAGCAATAATTTTCTGTTAGCCCTGCTACTGATCCCATTTGGGTTTAAAGTTATGGCTCGTTATGTTTAGCATCTGCTTTATGCACACTGTTTTCTCATTATGAATAAATCAATAAATCAACTAGGGGCAAGACGCTTTGCATAGGTTTGGAGTAGAAACATTGAAGATTATGTTAGCTAACCCATGATGCATCAAGTAACTCTTTTCATATTACAGGCCTATCCAGGAAAGAGAGAATACTCATAGCATCAGGATATGAAAAATAAGGCATCCCACAGACTGGAGGAACAGTTTGGCATTTCTCTGAATCAGACTTCCAGGATATCTGCAGGCTTAAAGTAAATATGCTTAGGGATAGGGTTCTTGGGATGTTTAACTCTGTTCTAAGTCTGTGTTGCTTTCAGCATCTGAATGGAGGAGAACATATGTGAAAATGACCTTCCCCATCCATACAGAGGACAGTGATTCCCCCTTTGTAGCTGGCAAGTTATCAGGACTATTCTGGCTTCTGTGGATGGTAAAAAGCTGTAGGAGTAATAATAAGAATTTTTGTATGTCACATTTCCAGGGATAAAAGATTCTCCCAAAATTACAGTTTGTGGTTTATTTTTCCCTCTTCATTTCCTACCCCTCAGAGAACACTGGGATGGTTTTTTTTTTTTCCTGAAACCCATTTACAATATCAAAGAAACATAATTACTATGTTTCTTTCAGGGACATTTTTAATGTCCATAAAATAAAATTCTGTTTGAAATCCACATATGAAAATACCACAAGCAGTCCATTAAAACCTCTTATACTTGCAACTGAAAAGTCCCATGAGAGTTTTCTGTACTGTTGCTGTCACTTCTTCTCTCTGTTCAGGTGACATTTTGTTTCATTGGATTCGAGAAGATCAAGGCAACTTCTGACCTTGAGTGGTCCTTGTGGTTGTGAATTAGGAAAACAACTACAGCTGCCTTGTAAAGTTCCACATTTCCTGGAGTTTCATTTGTAAATTTAGCAGAATAGGAGAGAACTTGAGAGTCAAGGAAGGAAGAGCACTTCTGGGAAGAAGGGAGGCTGTGAATGAGATTCTGAGTGTTAATTTTTTTCTTGAGAGTGAACTAATACATTTAATAACCTGTGAAAGCTTATCCTAAAGCTAGCTTTATCTAGGCTTTTCTTTACATAAAATATAATGTAATTTGCTGTTCGTAGCAGGATGGGCAAGAAGGTGGGATATCTCATTTCTTTCTGCTCTTCTTATTCTCTCTTTTGTTTATAAGCCACATTTTTCCTTAGGTTAATAGCTACTTCTAAATTTCAAATTTAATATATTGTGTGCTTTTACCTTAGAAAAATAAAGAAAAAAATTAACCACACAACAAAACCAAACAAAAACACACCCCCCAAACAATAAAAAACAAACAAACAAACAAAAAATCATAGAACATTATTTGGAAATCATTTCTCTTCGTAGTATTATTTATGTGGTGAGGTACTGGCACAGATTGTCAGAGAAGTTCTGCCTGTCTCATCCCTGGAAAGTGCTGAAGGCTGAATGGGGCTTTCAGCAACCTGCTTTAGTGGAAGGTGTCTCTGCCCATGGCAGCGGAGTTGGAACTAGATGATCTTTAAGGTTCCTTCACACCTAAACTACTCTGTGATTATCTGAAAGGATTCATCATATTTTATTTTGTTTCAAACAAAAGCAGAAGTAAACAATTGAAAGCAAAGGAAACTTTACTCACGACATCTGCTTTTGCTAGACTTTTTGATCTTTTAACAATGACAATCTGCTACTTTAAAATATGTTAGTATTTTGCATTTTCTTTGGATGTCAAATTTTGTGTTCCACAAAAAATGACAAGTTTCTCCCATAAAATAGCTTCTCTGAAAACTTCATTTATTGTCATAAATATTTTGTGTAGGCATGAAAGCCTTCATCTGCAATATCCCTCAGTTTTTATGTTTCTTTAACTTTATTTCTTTTAGTGTTAACTTTTACTCAGGACTTACTTTGTTCATGTAATAAAAAAAAATGAACAGAACTGAATATTCTGCTCCTTCTGCTCATTCACTTTAAGAATTTGTGTCCAGTCCCTCAGGGTCTCTTTGGGGGAAAAAAATATTACACAAGTTTAACAGAATTTGTGCATTATTTTAAAAATTATTTTAATAGTAATTAAGTTACAGTGTCCTCAAGGCTTTGAAGAATTTCTCATGGCTTGGATTAAAAGGTTCATTTGAAAATTCTTCAATTAATCAATAAAAAAGTCTCTCACAGGCAAACCTCTAAATATATGTGATTTATTTCTAAAATAAGTTTTACACCATTGTCTTTTGTGCTTGGGATGCATTCCTGAAATCAAAGCTTTAGTAACCCAATTCAAATCAAATATATAATCAACCAGAGGATAAGTAAGACAGCTTGTATTAGAGCTCCCCTTGGAAATGTGTGGCTAATGTGTGGCCCTAAATTTAGCTGTTATGGGATGCTATTGATCCCATAGCTTGGATAGCTATGTCCAAGTGTTTCTGCTGAGAATTGCCTGCTATACATGTTTGATAGAAGTAGGCTAATATTCAAATACATTTACCACAAGTACTAGCTCAAACTTTAGGCAGTCTAGAATACAACCATTCTTCAGTCCCAGATGCTTGTTTTTCATTACAACTCAAATAGTTGTCGTTCCTTAGAGAATCAAAGCAAAAGTTAATTACAAACTGGAAATGTTTTTAACATCCTTTTGAAAACAACAAACAAACAGAAAATAATAAAAAAGGCCCTGCTGACTTTGAATTAAATAGCATACATTTGAGCACCTGAAAAGTCACTTCTCATGCCATTTTATTCTAAAAGTTGAGAAAATCCAGTAAGTGTCTAAGCCCAAAGTTTTTTCTTTGGAGGTTGAAAAAAATATATCCTCAGTGCATCTATACTGCAAAATCTATTTCTTTTTACCCCCTTATATTAAGACTTTCCATTCAGCCTAAAGGGATCTGATTCCCTTCCAGATTTCCACTGCCATGAGGCAGCAGAGCTCTGTAGAAGTTGGCCATGAAACTAGCCTTCCAAAAAGAGAACCTGGTACATATATGTATGTGTATATGTATGTATATATATTATTTTCAGTGCAAATAAACAAAGGCACTGGGACTACAGAGACAAATAGGAGTCTGAGATATACAAAGTGCAACTCAATCAAGGCTTACAGTGTCATATCAAAAATTAAGTAATCAATCCTTTAAATCATTTAACTTTTTAATCAGCATTCAGATGCTTTCAAAGGACAAAAACAATCCGGTGAACTCCTGATATTGCTGTTTAGAGAGAGGTAACAAAGAATATTTTCAAGCCCAGTAAACAGTTTTTCAAGGGAACTTTGCCTTGCTCTCAATATATTTTAGCTAAAACTACAGATACATGGACACATTCTTTTGAAAACATATGAAGCAAGAAATATAACCAACTAGTCTTGATAAAACAACTTCTTTTTTTCTGGAAACGCAGCATCTTGGGGAAGAAGTGCTTATTAGGCAGGTGAGCAGTAATTAAAGAAAAAAATTCTAAGGCTCCCTCGTATGATGTTCTGTACTCAGCCTTCTTCAGCCTTTATCTCACTTCTACAAGTTAAGAGTGTTCAGTTTTCTGAAAGGCAATGCCTGGTAAAAAAAGCACTAATTCCACCTATTTTCTAGTTTTATGTTTTATCTAATACTTGCCAAATATAAAAAAAAAGATCCATAGCGTTTGGAAAAAAAAAGGTCTATGTATATTTTTCAAATCAATTTTCACAGGAAATTTTTAATGAGTTAATTTTAGAAAAGTTGTATAAATTTTGACACTAGACAGAAGAAAGTATCTCTGGAAAAAAAAGTTTTGTGGAATAATTTAGAATGCTAGTAAAAAAAGTGTACATAAAATAGAATGTTACTAAATTCATTGCATAAAAGATATCTAGCTTTAAGATACTAAGCTTATTTCTCATTTTAACTTGTCTGAGTCACAGAAAGAGGTGGAAATCTTCTGCAAAATATTTCTCTTCGTTTTTTTTTTTTTAAATTCTTTTAATTAAATTAAATTTTAATTTTACTTATAATTTTAATTATAATTTAAAAATTTTAATTGTAATTTTAATTATATTTTTTAATTATTATTTATCCTCATGGTTTGTTTTGGGGTTTAGGTTTTTTTTTTTTTTTTCACTCTCTTCTGCATGTAAACATTTTACAGCCATATTTTTATCTGATTGTAATTATAAAATCAAAGAAAGTATATATCTCTCTTAGCAGTCCTAAGTAGCATGAGACAAATGTTATGTTTAAAATAATAATAATAATTGTCCTGGGGTTTTTGACCAATATATTGGTATGGGTTGTGACTTCTTCATTTCTGTAGTCTGAGTGATACCCATGAAATATTAATCAGCAGCTCTGAGTACTGATGAATAATAACCACCTTTCCCTTAAGATATACTCATTCATTTATTTACACTGTCTTTATGCTGGCATGAGTCATTGTTTGTTTAGAAAAGAAACCCACTACAGGAACCAACACTTCCAGTTGTTGAGACAGACAAATTCAAAGTTTGTGGGTGCACTTTTCACAATGATAGTAATTAAATTTTAGACTATCTACAAAAGAAGTAGTGAATTCATCATCTATACAAGTGGTTTCAAGCCTGGATACTTTTCTAAAAGTTTCACTATTAGGGACAGTTATATGAAAACATTCATTTGTGTAGTAGAAGAGTCCCCAGCAGGTGATTCAGTAATTTCTTGCAGCTTTTTTGGCAGATAATCTCTCTTGTGCTATATCACATGAAGTTTTCATTGTCCCTTATCATAGCCTAAATGGAAACATTGATGAAATTCTGACAACACTCCAGCCTTCCTGAAGCTGAAGTCACCATATTCCTAGAATAACATTTGTTAAAGATTTGCTATATTGCTACTTAAAATCCTACTGCTGTTCCAAATTCACTTTTGTTCCCTACAGCACAAGCTCAGCAGGAATTAGAAATTCTCAAAAAAAAGAACTCTACAAACTTGCTGAATTTGTAGGTGCTAAAATTTTAATAAACAGCATGACCAGAATTTAATTTCCTTCCAGGATTGTTATATGTATTATTTATTTCCAAATAAATCAAACACAAAGTTTTTAAAAGCCAAAGCATCTGAAGCATCAATATTTGATATGAAACAGGACATAGACTAATAGGTTCTGACTCTCTTTGAACAGCAATGCTTGTATACCTCTTGGTCATGTCTGGAAACTTCAATATCCATTAACACCTAAGGATCTGGGCATTTTGGCTGAAGCTGAATGAAAACAAGTCCATTATGATTTTATACATGTAACTATATTAATATATTTATTAAACAAATGTAGTTTGTAGTAATATTCTTATACAGAAATTCCCTAGATTCTGTTTGTTTGGGTTTTTTTTTCTATTTTCTTTTTGCAAAGTGTCCTACAGCATAATCTAAATTCAAGATATTTACTACTTACTTCTTTTGCTTTCCAAGATCATCTCTACAATGCTACCTCAAAGTCTGGCAGAGACAGTTCCTCTCTCCTTTATTTTCATTCCTTGGAATCTGAAAACAATCTACTTAGAGTTCTCCAAAATTACAATCTTTTTCATCTCTAAGGTAATTCTAAATCTTTGAAATCCTCCTAACCCATTTCTCCTTTCATTCAAGGCACTATTTAACTGTCCATTTATTTGTAGCACATCTCCTGATAGGAGCTCAGAAGCAGTTGCCTGTCATAAAACACTGGGAGACCCTTGAGAAGATGTAGAGATGGGAATTGTAATAACTCCTCTCTTTGATGAGAGCACATTTGGCTCTCACACTGAACAACCTGGGGAGACTGTGATTACTAACACAGCTGTACAATCACCACCTCCTGAGAGATGGGCACCGTGGCTGCACACACTCTCCAGCAGTGACATGCAAGGGAACAGAAGTGGTCAATTCACAACACTTTACTCAGAAGAAACAAGCCAGGCAGACGCCTTCGAGCTGCTGTCTTCTTAAGAGAAGTTGTCCCTCAGAAGGAAATGGTGTCAATGCTACTCTGTAACTCACAGAACACCCCTCGTCTGCTTTCTGTGAAATCAGAACATTAATGCTTTGTTCTAAGCTCAGCTCAACCAAAGGAATTTTTCCTTTATATCAAAGAAATAAGATGTTAGTAACTACTACACTGCATTTTGACTGCAGAAATAAGGAAATAATATTAATTGCCTCTACTAAAACCATTGTGAAAATCAAGAAAACAAAGCTAATTTAGGGGGAAAAAAAAAAAAAAAGGATATAACCTTTCCCGCAGCTGACTACTTCAACAAGGCATTGCATTCCATTTTCTCAATCACTGGATAGTACAAGTGCAGACAATATAAGGGATACATAACTGAAGTCATAAAACCATCAGTATTTTTTATATCACAGTTCAACACATACTCTGGATTTTGTTACACTGAGTGTTGTTTATGGATAAAGAGGATTCATGCTTAGTATGCAATTATAACCAAGAATTTATAAATAAATTGTAAAATTTTAATAATAATACAGATGTATTTGTTACAGAGAAAGTAAGAATAACAATGCTGTTAACATAGGTAACTTTTGCACCCCATTTTCCTCATGTTATGCTGTCTCATGTTACTGTCAGCTCAGTCCTTCACTGCTTCAGTGGGAAGTATGTGTACTACAGACAGCAAAGTTGTACTTCGTTAAAGTCTTGTAGGCACTGTTTTCTATCATTATTATGCAAGAATTATTATGGTATTTGATGACACAATAAGAAAAGATGCTTGAATCAACCTAGAGAAATTTTTAAAGCTGAGCATATAGTGACAGCTATCACAAAATATTTATAAAACTACTAGCCATAGGGATGCTGATGTCTTTTTTTGCCCAAACTTTTAAAATTACACTTTTGTCTTTTCCTTATTTTCATGCTTTAAGCTCAGCCAGAAACCATATATCACGCAGCTACTCACTCCCTCCCCCATCAGTGGCATTGGAGAGAGAATTGGAAGGGTAAAAGCTAGAAACGTAGATTGAGATAAAGACAGTTTAATAGGGAAAGCAAAAGCCACACATGTAAACAAAACAAAACCAGGTGTTCAGTCATTCCCAGGAGAGCAAGACCCCCTCATACACAACAGTTATTTGGGAAGGCAAATGCCATCATTCCAAACATCTTCCACTCTTTCCACTAGCTGTATATACTGAGCGTGATGTCATATGGTTTGGAGTATCCTTTTGGTCAGTTTTGGTCAGCTGACTCACCTGTGTCTCATCCCAGCCTTCCATGTACACCCAGTCTCATCACCAGTGGGAGAGTATGAAAAGTAGAAAAGGCCTTGGCTCAGTGTAAGCCCTGCTCAGCAGTAACAAAAACATCTCTATATTATCAATCCTATATTCAGCACAAATGCAAAACACAGCAGCATAATAGCTGCTGTGAGGAAAATTAACTCTCCCCCAGTGAAAACCAGCACACTTACAAAGATGATAATCTTATGCTACTCCAATCTTGACAGCCTTCATGCTACTGCAACAAATTTCCTTACTATGACCTCCAAAATAGTTCTGCTTTTCATACTGATCAGTGAAAAATAATTGACCTCTTCAGAAATACTATTACAGGTAAATAAATAAAAAGACAGATCTGACAAGCTCATAAATTAATTAGAAAATGTGGATGAAAATGGTTATTTATTTATTCCAACTGAAGCTTTTCTCTCCTCTTTGTATTCCAGGTCAGGCAACCTACTTAAAACAAATAAGAATTATCCAAACCTTATCAGCAATATATAACCTAGATGAAACAATGATTCAGATAAATCATTATCCTGTGGCATGGGTTATAGTTCTGAAAAGAAGAAATTCCTATATAGTACCAATCATTTTGTCAGCTTTTTCTTTTCTCTCTACCCTAGAGGCCCACATAATATGCTCGCAACCAGCACAAAGATGCTTCTGCAAGATGAACTGTAAACTTCAGTGAAAATATATAATTCAGCTTGCTTCAGATTTCTATTTCACACTTTCAATGGGGCAAATTAAAACTTGTTCTAAGCAAGAATCAAACTCCTAGGGCAGTGTTTTCAACTGAACATACACATATAACCGTTTTTCCTAAATGTAATGTCATATGCAGAGTGAGATACATGTCACTGTTGTAAGGAATGAAAACTGAAAAACATGGCAGTGAGGTATTTCACCTGAATGAAGCTGTGCTTTGTTGGAGGTTTTTCAAGCATAAGCGAATAAATATTTGAGTAAAAGTTTAGCAGAAATTTGTTTTATCTTTTATACAGTTTGTCTACAGCAAAGAGACTTGATAATATCTTTATTTTGTTTAAGATTAATTTTATTTATAAAATTCATTTTTTGAGAATAAAGAATCATGAAATGGTTGCCATTACTTTTTGAATAATTGTTTGAAAGTGTAAAGGCTCCTTACAGGACACCAGAAAATCTGTGCCTGCTATTCTTTCCTGTCTAATTTTACTTGTTTCTTTTCTCCTTGAGTGCATATTAAATCTAGTCTGGTCTTTAGTTCCACTATTAGATAAAGCAAAAAAAAAAAGTGGAAAACCGGTGGCACTTTCCTGCTTGATGAGGCTAATCTCTGTATATATGGTCAAATAAGTTCATCAGAAGGCTGATTCAGAGCACTTGCATTGATTTCTTCTTAGTTTCCACCACAGACTTCTTTTCTGAGATATATAAAAATACTGTGACTGAGGTTTCACAATTTACATGACCAAGGTAGATTATAACAAACAATGTAATAACTACTTGCCTTACAAGCAGGGGGTCTTTCACCATTTGCAAGTGCCCACGTCATCTGCCTTTTGCCCAAAACACTTTTTTCCTTCTTTATTTTCTCCTTTTGATTCAATTATTGTGTTGTTCTGTGGCTGAAGCAACATGAATAGGTTAAATATTTATGCTAGGCATTTTGGAGATTGTAAAAATAGTACACACACCAATTCAAAGGAGACTAGCTTTCGGGAAGAGACCAGTGATAAGAAGTTGCACATTATTGGGATTTTTTCCTAGCACAGCTATGAAGAGGTTAGCTTCATAGAATCTGAAATACAGTGTAATCTAATGGCTGTTTTGTTAGCAATATTTCAGCTGGACTTTACTTGCCTTCAGACCAGGGTTCCCCAACGCATTGTCAGCATCAATGCTGGTTTAGGAATGTCCCCTGCTCAAAGCACCACCTGTGATCCACTTGTGTGAGTACCATTAAGACAATGCTGCTGCTGTGAATGGAAAATTTTGGGAAATATGACTAGTTTTAATGCCTCTGACATTGAAAATTCTATAAATAAAGGGCACTATATATAAATTTGATCACTATATAGGTAAGGAACTACCTTTTTACTTTCCAAATCCATATCACATCTTTATGGCAGACTGCCCATACTAGGGAAATGAAGCCATGAAAGCAGATATGTGTGGACTTTTCTTTTTACCCACACACTTAAAGTGGGATCATTAATTTTTACTTTAAATAGGAATGAAAGCAGATTTTGATGTATAGGGTTGTTCGACAAAGTGAAATTCAAAGGTTCCACTGATCTTTAAAATTGAACAAGGCAGCAAATGTAATACAATGATAATTTTATTTTGGAAGATTAATGAATGTAGTGTGTATGTGACTTTCCTAAATTGCTTCAGCCTAGGCCAATACAGCCTGCAAATAACATGTTGGGAAATATTATGCTCCTTAGGTGAGCTATCCTGCAGAGTTTTTGTGAGTTTTTGTTTCTTTTAGATGGTAGGTTTTGGAAGGCTTTTGGGTTTTGTGGTTTTTTTTGCAGGGTGTGATCTGTTGTGGTGGGGTTTTGTTGTTTTTTTGTTTGTTTGTTTTGTGGTTGATTTGTTTGTTTGATTGTTTGTTTATACTTTTTTACATGCTATTGAATGTAATTACTGTAGACTAAAGTTCCCAAGTACATAGTCTTCACTGGTAAACCTTGGGTCAGAAGTTTCCACTTCAGGCTGTTCACTTCTGCTTACTTCTCAGTTCTGTGTCCCTCCAGTTGTTATGATGCAGTGATTATATATAGCAACATGCTATTGCCAGATCAATAACACAATAAAATGCGTATCCTCTTGCTTTTAATTTCTTCAGAAGGTAATTTTTTATCTATATCTTTTCACAGATTCAGCTTACAACTGCAAAGAGGAATCTGCAACATGCCTTGACATTCAAACAGTAGAGAGATGTTTAGAGCTTTAAAATCAAAGCTAGCATAGTTTGAAACTATTGACTGCTCAGTTTGGTCTTTGTGCTCACAATATTGCTCAATAGAAAGAAATGTAATACAGGTAAGAATCTATATAAAAGA
This sequence comes from Xenops minutus, assembly GCA_035221455.1. Taxonomy (NCBI): domain Eukaryota; kingdom Metazoa; phylum Chordata; class Aves; order Passeriformes; family Furnariidae; genus Xenops; species Xenops minutus. The sequence goes on from JAWWEE010000158.1 coordinate 20,289,159, forward strand.
TTTTCTGCCTTTCTCTAGGGGTAATACAGATGCAGTGTTGGAGACATGTAAGGAATTTGAGAGGCAAACTCCATTTGTCATTTGCCTTTATCACATCACTAACAGTCTGTCCTCTAATCTACCTTAACTTTGACCACTACAAATGTTCCACAATTTTGAGAAGCTCCAAATAAGTAGGATTTTTAACTCAAGTAAATAAAAATTAGAATTAAAATATTGTTTCATCTCCTATTGATGTAAAATCCAAATTCAAGAACACACTGATCTGAAAAGTAGTATTTTTCAAAATGACATAAGGATATTTGGGATGAGATTTAATAAGGTAATCACTCTGACTTTTCAAATAACCAAATTTTGTATTTTCTTTTAAAAAAATTATGAAAAAAATCAGTTCAGGTGTAAGAGAATTTTTTTTTTCCCCCCAGAAACAATGAACAATTTATATAGTGTTAGCAATTAAATTAACCCAAAAGGAAACACTTTATTTTGGTACATTCAGTATAGGCAAGCAGTAAAGATTTAGTCAGAAAAGGTAGTCACTCGTACTTAGCGCTCATGTTTCTAACTTCGGAAATCTGAGATTTGGTAAATATTCAGTTGTCTTTATTGATATGGGTAAGTTCAGTTAAGTTTTGTCATTATCCATGGAGGCCCTATGGGGTATTCTTTGGAGGTGGGGATGAATATGTCATTGAAAGAGATTCAGCAGTAGACGAGTCTCTTCTGTCCATTTCTTCTCAAATTATTTAGAGTATTACCATGTCATAAATAATTTTGGTAGGGATGAGATTTTTTTAGTGAATTTATCATGCTAGAAAAACAAAGTTGGTCTGCATTTTTGACTCAATCTGAGTTTGCTTGAATTTATGAAAAGATCATCTGACTATAAACTTCAAGCAACATCCTATTTGGTTTTTTTTTCACCCTGAAGTCTTGTTAGATATTAATAAAAGAAATGGGACAAGTTACAGTTTCAAAGTCAGCAGTATATCTCCTTAGAATTATGACTGAATGAACAGAGCCTGTTTATAGAGATATGAAAATTAAATAGTTCTTTCAACGTGTGTGTAGTTTTCTACATGGTTTTCACGGTCATATTTGGTGGAAAGTTACTCTTACAATTTTAGGCTTCTCACTTCATCTGTTTCATAATGCTTTAGCTGAAATTCTGTTTAAATCTTTTTATTATACTGCACTTCTTTTTGTTCTTTAACCAGAGATAGACAACCCTAATTAATAATGTGTTCACACTCTTGGAATCTGAGTGTTTAAACTGCACCTTTTTTTTTCCAGCTTGTTTGCTTTAACCATCTCTTCTTCTTACTGCTTCAAATGATTCTTGAGCAGCTTCCACATATGCTTATTTCTTTCTTTCTTCTTCATCATCATTTAATTAAATTATGTTTGTAGGTGTATAGGAGGTATCTTAGATCATGAATAACTTGGCAGCAGAATGCCAAAGGGAATGCATATCTGTTTTTCTGCTCAGCCTTTGAGTTCTGCTTTTTTTCTTTTTTTTTCTTTTTTTTTTTTTTCCCCTTTTTGTACCTATATAGAAGCAAAAAAAGGTTGTTTTTTAATCAATTTCAAACCAGCTTCTGACACCAATCTCTTTCAGGAGAAGACTAATACATATTTAGAAAAATGTCTGATTTCAAATGGTGTGACTATCTAGTGTTTTGCAAGATGTCTATTTTCCTATGTCAGGGGTTAGAATGTAATGCCATGATTCTATTAAAGGCATGTAAACTTGTAAGGAATACCAGGCTCTACCTCAGGGATCTGACTTGACTGTAAATAATGAAGAAAAATGAAATTAAAAAAAAAAAAAAATATTATTCCTGTTTGAAAGACAAGGTTTTGGTAAGATAAGATAGTTTTCTCATTAGTAGATGACAGTAGAACTGAAGTAAAAACTTCATTTGAATTTCTTGGTCTTCAGATGGCACAACAAGACCTAGATGTAATCACCTGATGCACATTTACTGAACTTTAAACGGAAATTTATCTGACCTGACTGTTTCGGTATTTCAGGCCTGATTGTCCTTTAACCCTTAGCTCTATCACTGATGCACATTGTGCAAGTTCACTGAGAAGTAAGGCAAATTAAATCAAGGTAGTTGCATTTCTTGTGTTGATTCTGGTAAGAAAAATTATTCCGACAGCTACATCTGTTATAGGTCAGACTGATTTACAATATTAATAAATGTTAATTTTTCCTGAAAGGAGAGTGGAGTGATAAATGGTATCAAAACTGTTTATAATAAGCAAAACAAAAATTATGTGATGTCTCTGTTTGCATATGCTAACTTGGTCTCTGCTTGACAAAAAATTAACAAGTTCATGACAGTTGTTTCAATTTAGCAGGTGTATAAAGAATAACTTCATAAATCATCAACAGTATAATACGGTGACCAAAAAAATTCTTTCTAAGAAATTGTTTTGTTTTGAGTCTCTTGTATCAGCTTTGGTTTTCCAAAAAGCTGACAAACACAGACACTGCTACTGAGTCTTTAGCTTGATAAGCTCAAAGTATTATTTTATATTCCTTAAGATCACCCTTATTAATTTTATAATTTCTTTTAGTCTCTCAGAAGAAGACACATCATGACAAGTAGCTAACATACTCTGATTTTGATTTGTAAAGGAAGCCTTAGGCCTCCTGAAACCACATTGAGAATTTCTTCTCTGTTAAGGAAGCTTTCTCAGACTACACCATTCCAGTTTTATTGGCCAAGAAAACATTGAGGTGCTGCAGGTCAAGAAAATCCAGAAAATTGCAAATTTCATTTATATGTGACAGAAAAGTGATATCTGCAGAAATAGTTTTCATGTAATATACCCAATGATTAAGTTGTACCATATGGAATTTTTTTATTATTATTTTTTTTTTTTTTTTTATTGGAAAGGCCATCATGAAATGCTCCTTTCAGGAGTGCTGTACAAAGTCTCTTCATCTAAAATTTTCTTGTTGCCTTCAAATATTCTTTGACCTTTTCAAAACAATTCTGAAGTCCAGGAATGTATGGATTTAAAATAGTGCAATTTTGTTATAACTCAAGTTAAACCTTCAGTTTTACAGAAATTACATAACTTGAGAGTGTGACAAGGGGAAGAAACAGTCATGCAGACAAATTTTGTTGGGGTTTGAAAAAATCTGCTAAGTTTTTGCTTGTTTGTATATTTAGATTTTTTTATTAAATAGAGAAGCAGCTACTACCTTAATGGTGCCAGCTGAAACGGAAGCACTTAAGCTTCAGCTCCTCTGACATTTTGAAAATTAATGAGGGTTTCAACACATCATTTCTGCTGGTTTAGATGTGTATGTTTGCATAGTCTAGTTAAATTTCAGATGAGCTCCCAGATCACTAATGTTTATCAATACCTGTCAACAGCACAAACTTTCAACATATTTCATTTCATCATTTCATTTCTAATGCCTTTCTGGAACATCAGCGTTTGTTTGATCCACATGTTTTCTAAGTGTTGTAGTCTGTGCTTTCATCACAACATTGAGTATTTTATTGCACTGAATGCTCTACAGAACAGAATACTAGTGAAGCAGAAAAAGAAATGTCCTACTGTATCACATTTCTCAAAAGAAATCTGTTTTGATGATGGAACTGAGACTGTAGCCCTTATTTGTTTTTTGGTTGACTTAATACAGTTTTCATACGGAAGAGAGTTTGTACTGAAAAATGCTGATTTGCAAATAAAAAAAATACCACCTTGTGAAAATATGCTGATGGTTGTTTTTTGTTTTTTTGGGTGGGGGAAGGGTGTTTGCTTGAGTTTGTTTCTTTCATTTGGTTTAGGTTTGCTTGGTTTTGGTTTTTTGGCTGTGGTAAAGAGAGTTTCATTTGAAAATTCCTCTGGTTTCTTTACTAAGTATTTCAGCTAAAAAATCTGGCTAACACAATTCCCAGCTCTCATAATATGCAGCCCCAGAGAGGTAAATGGCCAGGCAGCTCTGAGAGTGAGCTTTAGGCCATCCCTAAGCATTAGGATCTGAAGACACTATTTATATATTGTGGTTTAGTAAATCCAAACCATAAAGGACTGTCACACACTCTGGTACAGAATTTGGAAGACCTACAAATATTAAATCTTTTCAGGTCCATACTTTTACAAACTCTTCTGGGTGTTCTGAGGTTTGGTTGGATTTCTGCAGCAGTTGGAAAGCAAACTATGAAATCATCGTCAGTAAAGAATGAACAGCCTGTCAAGTCTCAAATGAGCATTGTTTAATGGTGAAACTTAAAAAAAATAATCTAAATCAAACACTTGTAATTTATTGCCAGCTGTAAATAAAATTCAGATTTGGTGGGGGATTTCTTTGTGTTTTTTTGATTGTTTTGGTTTTTTGTTTGTTTGTTTGTTTGTTTTTGGTTTTTTTTTAATTAATCAGGTCTTTTAAAACTAGATATAGAGTACTATGTGATCAGATGAAATCAGAGATCTAGGAGAGAGACAGTACAAGCAAGATGTATGTCCTGGAGCAGTAGAGACATTCCAAGGCAGTATATACAATATTGCAAGAAGCCAAAGGTACTAATAAACATAGAGAAATATAGGTTTTCAGGGGACATAAAGCATTTTTGGGCAGAGTAAGAAAGGATGAAGAAAGGAAAAAATAAATAAGATTTATTTCAAAAAGGAGATAGGTAAATAATACTCAGAAAAATTGCCCCTAGTATTTTCCTATGAGCAGTGCAATCCATACAATATTATTATTTATGAAAATGTATAAAAAAATCAAGTGGGACACCACTAGTGCCTGATAGAATCCAAGCCACAACTAATTCAATTATTTTAAGATTTTGTGCTCTCTGTATGAACTTTTGGAAATGTGTTGAACTTCCCACTATTATCTTTTGACATTTAAAAACAAAATATCCTTTGTCAGTTCTGGATTTTACACCAACAGGCTAGAAATCTTAGTTATCTTAAGAACAGAAAAGTTAGATTTGATATTATTGATAATCCTCTTCTTTGTATTAATAATAGATACAATTACTGCAGAATAAACAAACAGGAAATGGTTCATGTAGAAAAGAAAAAGCTCTTCAAATACAAGTATTTAATTAATAGAAAAGACTGAAGAAATATTACCAATTACCATATGACATTTGTTGGGGGGGGGATTGTCCTTGTCCCCATTTCACCCTAACTGTCACAGGAAAGGAGTTTTTAATGAGTGACACCATTAGGCATGTAATATACTGACAAATAATATTACATTTGATCAAAAAAAAAGTAGTCTGGTCCTCTGTGCTATTTTCTAACTTGATCTTTTTCTTCTGCCAAAGGGAGCTCTTGGGAGTTAGAGGATCCTACAGTTTATTTTACCAAAAGTCTTTTCTAAACCATGACTCATTTCTGAATGTATGCTGCTCTTTCAGAAATTGCTGCAGGGCTATCATCTGGATTTGGCGCTCAAAGCCTTTAACATTCAGGTAAAGGAAACAGTTCTCTAAGTTTGCAACTTTTCAGGGCAAGAACCTGTTTCCTAGGGTATATCAGAATAACATATATATCTCTGCTGTGGATCAGTTCTCCAATACTATCTGATATTTACTGTGCTTGTTAAATCAGCTTTTTATCAGGAGAACAAACAATACAACTAAAAACAAGGAGACAAGAAGTAACTCTTAGAAATAAAAACCAGCAAAAATCATAACCTCCTGTGCTTAACCTGAAGGCCAATGGAGCTGTGAGGATTGATGGGCATAAACAACACTACATGAACAAGCTTCTGGTGCTGCAGAACTGGCTGCTAGATTTTCAGAGCTAATGAATATTTTGGAGTGAAAAACACAGAGCCAAACTACATGCATCTTCATTTTGTTTAGTTTCATTAATTTTAAGTGCTATATTAGCTAAGAGGGATGACCCATCTTGCTGAACTATCTGGGAAAGTACTCAGTGCTAGGCAGAAACACCAAGAAGCAGCTGTGTGTTTAATTTTAATGTGCTTAAGTGTTTAAACAATGTGTTTAAGTGTTTGGGCATTTTATTTGTTTTAGTTTCTAATGTGAACAGTTGCAAACATTCAAATTGGTATGAAATTTCTGCCAGAAATTTTGTTGACAAATTTCAACTGATATAGGCAACATATCAGTAGGGTATGTTGGGTAGGCATGAAAGGGTCTCCTGCTTTGTCCAGTGTGAGAATTATCCTTCCTTTCCCTTTTTCAAACACTAAGGGGAATGTCCAGTGTTCTGGCCTCTGTAAGATAACCAAAATTTTTTAGTGGTATCATCACTGGCTCAGCTATACTGGAGAGTGCATGTCATGTTAACCCTATCTATTGTAGAGTTAAAGGCTTCCAGTGTCTGTCTGACAGGTGGAAAAGTTTCGCCTACCCTGGGCAAAAGGGTAAGACTGAACTGTTCATCTGAATGAATTTCTATTTCCTTTTAGCCATACAGAAGAGGTTTAACAGCATATTGCAAACACGATTTTCAAGAGCAAATCTTTTGGAAGAGACTACTAAAATCTAACCTGCAGTGACTTTTTGATTTAAGAGTACTGTTGCTGCTGGCAGTACAGCTGCATCAGTAGTAACAATCCTGGGAGCCTTGCTAAGGTGACATTTCCAGCATGCAAAGGGGCAGAGCTCAGAAAGCAACCAGCAGAAACAGATAGCTACTTTGGCTACTAGTGATGGTATTTACAGAGTGGAAGAACTTGTATGGTAACTTTGTTATGTAAGTTGACATATACCTGCACTTTAAATGGCCTTTATTTCAGACTTATAGAATGGAAGAGAACAGGGTTGATGATTCATATAATGACTAAATTCTAGAAGCACTAAATGTTGCTCCCCTGTCACAGATGTAGGATAAAATTAGTTAGTATTCCAGATTCATCTAGTAGTGGAAAATACAATATTTTTAAATTACTAGCAACTGGGCTGGCAGACTGTAAAGAGGTGAAAAACCTGAATGATTAATGTCAGATGAGCTTTAACTTGTTGGGTTTCTTTTCAAGGTAGATTTAAAGAAGTTTGAAGAGAAGTGGTAGAAACTGACTTGTCATTTCATACTTCTTCCCTATAGAGAGAAACTTTTCAGTCTGGCACTGTCACAAACTCTCATGTAAAAATCTCTTATAAGGCTGCAATCCTGCGACATTCTTAAATATTTGACATTGATAAAAGAAAACACTTTCTTAATTATTTATCCATATGTCAGAAATATGCAGAAAAGAACAGAATTATAATTTACTGCAGAGTCTTTTTTATTCCAGTGATCAAAAGAAAAAAAAAAAGGGCATATAACAAATAAATAAGAATTTTCCCATCTGCTGGCACTTCATTTAGTATATAGACAAAGAAGCACCTACTATGCCTTTACAACATTTTTCATACATTAGATGTTACACATCAGTGACAGGATGGTGCTGCCTCCTTGTTCAGTGACATTGGGGCATTTTTCTTTCATAGTGCTTTGAACTTCTCTTCCTTTTCTTACAACATCAGACATTAACTGGATATTAAAAAGTCCAGCTTAATTTCATTATGTTTAATGTCCTTGAAAACTTAAGATAAATGTGTTAAAGAGAACAGACAAATATGAATTTTCTAAGTGCTAGTGTTCAGCCTCTGGTGCTCTGAGCATAAAACTGATTTTGGAGACTCTCTTTTCTCATTCTCTCTCTCTGCCTTCTTATTGTCATTCTTGCCAGCACACAATATGTTCTTCTCTGGCTAATCTACTTAAAGTGTTATCAAATTTATTCTACTCACTGTAGCTGTTTCTGTCTATTTTTTGTAACATCACAGATATGCGGCCAGTTCTCAATATATGGAAGTCACCTCTATTAATTTTAAAGAAGTCCTTAACCACCACTTTTGGATTGTTCTCCCCTTCAAGCTTTAATGTAAGGAACAGGAAGACATTGCCATCACGCTGCTCATTGAAAACTTAAGTACTAGAGCTGGGTACAGACTAAGGTGTTTTTCTGGTTGGCTGGATGGATTCGTCAAGGCCCCAGGGACATCACAGTCCCTGCAACCTCTACCCTTTAGCTGCTTGTGCTCCCCCAGCTCTAGCCCATCACAATTTAGTAATGCGCTTCATCTTCACAGAAAGGAATTTCTTCCTAAGCTCTAACGTAAAACTACTCTTTCAGTTTAAAGCCATTTCCCCTCGTCATATCACTACATGCCCTTGTAAGAAGCCCTTCCCCAGATTTCCTACAAGCCCAGTTTAGGTAGTGGAAGGAAGCTTTAAGATCTCCCAGGAGCCTTCTCCAGGCTGCAGAACCCCAGCTCTCTCAACCTGTCATTTCCCTCAGGACCTAAAAACACATCAGGTCTCATGGACTTCAGGTTCCTTAGATGGTTTCAAACCTGACCTTCTCCAATAGCAGAAAATTATTATTTCTCCCAATCCTTGCCTTTTCCTCTTATGACTTGGCCGGTGTGGCTGGAGTGCTTGTCCATGAAGACCAAGGCAAAAAGTCATTAAGCATCTCAGCCTTCTCCATGTCCTGGGTAACCAAACAAGTCTCCTGTTTCCTTGTGTAGAGGTCTCTCGTTTTCCTTAGTCTTCCCTTTACCACCAATGTACCATAGAAGCTTTTTGTGTTGCTCTTGACATCCTTGGCCTGATTTAATTCTGTGTGGTCAACAGATACCAGTGTGGTTGAAGCATCCCATGAGGACTGGGGCTTGAGAACAAGAGGTTGGTCCTACTTGTCTATAGAGGACCTCATTCACTCATCTGCGGCAGTGGGCCTGTGAAGAAAATGAAGAAACCAGCCAAAGCGCCTTAAAAACTGAGGCTTTTACTGTATTGTAAAATGAATTCCTTGCCTTTTTTCCCCTGAGTCACCCGTCTCCTTTCCAAAACTCCTTGAGAAAACTCTTATCTCCCTAGCCTAGTATGCAGGAATTTGTTCTGGCAGGACTATATGAAGTCCCCCTATTGGTCCTTAGCTAACCCTTTCCCCACTGGTTGTTATCCCTCGATTTCTATTGGTTGTAACCAAATGTCCCCTAAAAGCCTTTATATACACCTGACCAAGTGAATAAACTCTTTCTCTGCTTTCCCCTCTTGTGGTCTTTGTATCTCTCTTTCCCAGGGCATCTCAGGGACCATGTGGCCGGGGTGGGGAACAGAAAGGTGGAGCATTCCACCACGCTGTTGCACTCATCCTTCCTTGTTGGCAGCCTGTAGCAAACCCCCACTGTTGGGAACATCTGGAAACTGTCTATCAACAAGAAAGATGTTAACAGGCCAGCCGGCCTTGGAGCTGTGGAGGGAGGAAAGAAACTCTCTTCCCCAAGCCTTGAGAATTCACAGAAGAAGAGATAATTCACAAGACTTGATTAGTAAATCACTAGCTTAGTTTAAAAGCCCTAATTGTTTTAGGTTTGTAATTAGGTTGTAATTATCTGTAAGAATTCCTTTGCTTTTCCTCCTCTCTAAACACTGTGATATGTAGCCACATGTAGCACCCCCTCCCCTTCCTATCCAGCACAAATGTTATCTTGCTGCACCTACTAATCCTGTATATTGTGAAGCATGCTTTCAATAAAAGGTTTTCAGTTATTGCCCCCTAACTGGGAACATGTAGATTTTTGACCGTCACACCCCACTATAACGTCAGCTGTTCCTGACCTGCCTTTAATTGTAACCCATAAACTCTTGGTCAGCTCCTCCTCAATCCCCCGGTTAAAATCCTTACACTGCAGTTGGTCAGCTGCTCATTGACATAGAGGGTGAAGTTCCCTCCTTGTCTCCCCTGTCTGTCCTTCTTGAAGAGCCTGTGTCCTTTCATTCCAACACTGCAGTCACAGAAGCCATCCCACTACGTCTCTGTGATGTCATTAGGATCGAAGCCCTGTCATCACTCACATCTCTAACTTCTACAATTCCCCATTCTATGTGCATTTTCATAGAGGCATTTAAGTTAGATCCCAATGAAAGTTACTGACTGGAATGACTTTCTGCTACTCTTCAGATGTTCTCCTGCAATTCCTCTCCAGGCCCTAGGCATGTCTTGCTGGCCCTGGCATCAAACTGGTAGGAGAGGCATAGATTGAGATTCCCCTCCCATGCCAACAGACCCTGGGACCATCTGAGGGCTATCTGTCTGCCTCTGACTTCAGCACTCTGTTCCAGAAAGGCATTTCTGTGTGGTTGTTTCTTGCAGCAACAACCCCCATAGCTGAGGCCAGAAATGATGGCAAATGAGTGGTTATAGTGATGCTGGATGTGTAAGGATTCCCTCTGGCAGAAAAAGTCCTTAGGGACTAGTTGTGATACATCTATGTCTCTGCTCTTGATGGCAGGACCTCTGGCCCTAGGTTCTGAATATCATTAGGAGGCTTGGGGTTTTTCTGTTTAATTACTTATTTATTTTTCCTACAGAGGCTGCATACGCTTCTGAAATAGAAATATCTTTTGTTCACAATAATATAAATAATAGCATATATCACTGTGCATAAATGCAATACTGCAACTGGATAATTGCTATTCTTTACTTATCTAGCTCTAATATAAGGGGATTTTTTTTCACATTCAGAGATAAGGTAGAATTGTCTAAATCCAGTAGCACAAATAAGTAGAATGGGATTTATTTTGACCAGAGGCTGCTTCTGAAAGACTGACTGTGAAGGTTTTTCTTCTTGTTTCTGTTCTTGCAATGTGATGGAAAACTACTAAAATGAGAGGGACACTGTTTCAAGGTCATTATGAGAAAAGTAAACTTAATACTAACTTTGTAATATATTGCACAAATTTGAACTGCTAAGGATAACAGCCATTTAGAACAGCCTCAGCCACGAGTTCACTTGACAACACAAACTCCAGGTTTGCTTTGCTTCTATTTAGCACTCTTACAGATTTGCTGATTTTGACTAGAATAGCAAGACGTTGTGGGTCACACCTTGAGCTGATATGAACACTTGAATTGGCTACTGCTTGAAGCAACTTTTCATAGCTGACACCACCTTATGGTTTGAAGATCTAATCTGTGCACTTCTAGCCTTCTATGAAAATGCCATGAATTATTTATTTTAAAAAGCTGAAGGAAGCTACAGGCAGCTCTGGTTTTTGAAAACTATTCAGATCTGAAGACTAGTAATGACTTAAATCTTCATCTTAAGGTCAAATTTTAAATCTTTCCAAAGCCTTTAATGACAGGCCCATTATTATATGATTTTTTTTCAGATGTTTTGTGTTTAATTATCTTTAAACAGGGTTCCTGTGACTGTCTGGGGAAAAAAAAAAAACAAACTTGAAAAATCATAATAAATGCCTGTATTGAAGTGTGAAAAAGTAACATTTCTGTGAATGAAGTATCCTGAAGTGCACACTTCATTATGTATTCCAAAAAAAAAAAAAAAAATCACCATTACTGTTATCAAAACTCAGTGAACAAGAATTTACCAAATATTTGAATACCTCTTGGAAAGCTTAACAAAATTGTTTTTGAAAAATTCTTGACAAAAGTTTTCTGGAGATTAAAAATCATCTCTGTCTAAAGCTATCTGGTTTTTCACCTGGTTTATTCTCGGTTAACACATATGAACAACCATCTCCAGATTGAACCTCAATAAAGACAGAGGTCTCCAAATCTTTCTAGTTTGCTGGTGGTAAAACTGAGAAGTATCACATTAGGTTTGGCATTATTCCTTGGAATTACACATTCACACTGAAATAGATATTATGTATGTGTGTGTGCAGACGTACACTTGTGAGTGCAAATGCATATGTACACATATGCAATACACTTCTCTCAGTAAAGACAAAAAACATTTGTTTCTGAGTTGGAGAAACAAATGTGTAACCAGGATCCTATGCACTCAGTTTATGCTATGATTCTCATAATCACAGTTCTTCAACAGCTTCAAACACGAATGTCAAAAGGTCATTACAAAACTACCAAGATATGTCTAAGTTGAAATATCTCAAAAATTATTTTAATTGAATTACTACACATGCTTAATTTTAAATATTTATTGTTAAATATTTACTATTTTTAAAAGTCATAGGTAAAACAGCAACTCATAAGCATATAAATACAACTAAACTACCTGACAGAAGTATCAGATGTATACAACTCATAAGATGATCAGTACAACTGGAGTGAATAGAGAAGCACCACAGAATTTAAGTCAGTGCTGCACAGGAAATTAATATGGTACATAGGATATTAAAAAATATTATTTTGTATCTTTTGTGTATTGGATGCAAGCAGGTAATTTAATGAAAAAGATCCAAAAGTGGGAGAGGGGAGAGGAAGGAGAATGTTTTAATTTTTCAAAATTAGTGTATTGGACTTTCTACAATCAGTTTTTCCAAATTGTGAGTATTAGATTTTCTCCACTAAGGTACAACTACATATTTGTCAGTGATAAATAGGAAGCATAAACTGTGTAAACTTCAATGAAGAAAGTTCATTATCTACTTCAGACAAGTGTTATAATCAATGGACTAAATCCACTACTGATAAAATTCAACTTTAATGATTTGCATTAGAGATTAATTTTCCTTATAGTTTCAAAGACTGTTAAACTGGATCAAGTTTTTGTGGGAAGCTGCTTGTTGAGTAAATACTTCCTACAAAACATATAATGGGTTTTTGTGCTGGGTTGACCTTCACTGATTGCCACATGCCCACCAAGCCACTCTATTATCCCCTTCTCAGCAAGGTAAAGGAGAAGAAAATGAGATGAAAATGAGCTCACATGTCAAGATAAAGGCAATTTAATAAAGACAAAGCAAGGTTGAGCACAGAAGCGAAGGGGAAAAAAAAAAGGATTTATTCTCAACTTCCCATTGGCAAGCAATGTCCAGCCACTTCCTTGGAAGTAGGGCCTCAGTACACGTAGCTGTTGCTCTGTCAGACAAATATGTTAATAACAAATGCCTCCTCTCCTCTCCTCTCCCTCTCCCTCTCCCTCTCCTCTCCTCTCCTCTCCTCCTTTCTCTCAGCTTTTATTGCCATGCACGGTATATGGGAAGGGATATTACTTTGACCAGTTCAGATCAGCTGTTCTGGCTATATCCCTTCCCAACCTCTTGTCCACCCTCAGTCTCCTGGCCTTCAGAGTCAGAGTGATTAGGCAGAAGTTGGAGAAAGAGCAAAGAGCTTCAATGGTGTGTGACCACTGCCCAGCAATATGCAAAACACTGGTTTGTTATCAATGCCTTTCTAGCTTCCAATACAAACCACAGCACTGGGAGGGCTGCTTTGAGGAAGGAAATAACACAGCCAATACTCTTTATGTCATACCACTTTTTTTTTTTTTTTTTTTGAAACCTTATACATTCCCTAAAGATCATTGGTTTAAATTGGATGACAGTGGAAATCAGGTGACATATCTGGAGACTTGCTCTGTGCACAGTGATTTTTTTTGTGGTCATTAGAATACTAATTTGATGTCCCACAACAATTTTGAAAGTTCACAGGGAACAAAGGATTCATGAAACCAAGGGCACTCAATATATTCTGCCATAAGGAGGAGTCAAAACTAGCAATTGCCTCTTTCCACCTGCAAGCAATTGTTTTAAACACCTAGTCTAGAAGGAGAGGCTGAGCTAATTACATGCTGCATCCTAATTTGACAGCTTTCCCCTTTCTGTATGTATTTCAATTACTCTTTTAAAATAGAAAGATAGTTGTTACAGTCTGCTTAAATGTTGCAGAAAGAACTTCAGACTGAAATATTTTCCCTGAGCAAAATTAAAACTCACACAAGTTATCTGTTGATACCAAAAACTGATTTTATTAATTTCTAAGAAATGCAAAAAGAAGAAATAAGAAAAGATTGGAATAAGCTAAGATTACTTTTAGAAGCAAAGAAATGTTACCACCAAAAAACTACCTTTTGCCAAGTTGGTGTGGGGGGGGAGTGAGGGAAGAGGAACAGTTTCTGCCTTTTTTTTTTTTTTTTCTCTGTCTCTGCTGCTTTTCAGTGTTACCTCTTCTAGCAGCGGGGTGGGGTTTAGCAGCTTTAGTTCCCCGGCGTGCAGCCAGGATGTGGGTTTTGTCAGTCATGAAGAGTTGTGTTTGCTGACCGTGCAGGGTCCTGATCTAGCAGTACCTTTGTGCTTTAAAAATATGGTAATGGTAGAAGGATAAGATATAACTCACACGTGTGGCGTGTGGGCTTTCAGTTTATTCCAGGCTAGCAGAGTTTCAGTTCCCGGCGGCAGGCAGGCACCAGGTGGTTGGTGAAGAAAAGGTGGGAGAGTGAGGGGGAGGTAGAGAGAGATTTTTGGTTATGGTAACCGATCCTCTCTCTCATTCCTCTTCCACCCTCATTTTCTAAAGTTTTACTTCAACTTTTTATGGTGTTCAGAGGAGGTTTATATGTGGTTTTTGGCATGTAGCTCTATTTAGATGTTTTGAAGAGATTACAATAGCAGGATCTTTAGGCAGGAAGACTCCAGCGGAAAGCTCTTGTGAGAACTCCTGGCAGGAGAGCTGACAGAGAATTTTTTTTGTAGGAAGTTTTGACAGGCAGAAACAATAGAGAAAAATTATTTATTGCATTTCTATATTATCTGTGTGCCACAATGGTGAAGCAAACTTTCCTTGGTATTCAATTTAGTATTGCAGGTATTTAGATTAGGTTACACTTCACAATATTGTATCAATGATCGGTTTTAGCCCCCTGTTTTAATATGTGCTTCCCTTGCTTGTTGAAGGTTCTGCTGTGTTTTCCTCTGGGCCTTAGAATCTATTATTTTTATAGTATTTGTATAGTGCAAAAATTTAGCGGTAGATGAGATCTTTATTTATATTTAGTGCTTGTATTTTTAAGCAGTACTTCAAAACTTTGAAGTTAAACTGTTACCACTTTCTTGATCTGCTTGCAAGAAAACTCACCATAAAATTTATCTGAGCTTGCAGGTTTTCAGTCTTATGAGTTCTGGAGCTCACACCTACTTCCTCTACATTTTCTATGCTTTCCATCTTTTACTATGTGATTCATGTAAATTATTTAGTCTTACAGTCTTCATATAAGAGTCTGTGAAAGTCTTAAATTAATGTCAAACTCTTTTGGCAAAGTAAGAAATAAGTTGTGGAAATATTGACAGGGATAGAATTTTATCAAATTAATTTTCCACCCCTTCAAAAATTAAAATCTGAAGAGATGAAAGCTCTTCATAAGAATAAATTCTTGCAAAATAGGGAAATAATAAAACAATCAAAAATATATTAAAATAATTAAAATAATTATGTTTTTATTAAGTATGACTTTTCTGCATATCATACAATATGTAAGCACAAATAATGAAAATTAAATACAGAGAAACTGTGCAAGTATAGTGAGAACTCCCTAAACAGAAATAATGGAATTAACATTTCCTGTATGACTTGGAGGAGGTTATATTTTGACCTTTACAACACAACAAAACTCTTACCTATTCTTTAAAGTACTTGTTTGAAGAAGTGGCTTATGTTTTGATGGGGGAAGGACTGTTAGTTGTTTTTTTTTTTTTTTTCCTTTGCTCCACAGGAAAAGAAGGCAAAAGTATCAATTTTATACTTTTATATATATATACATTTTTTGAATGTAAAATGGTACAAATAAAATAGAGCTCAGAACTCCCTTGGATATGGTTTATAAAGCTTACTTTGGGACAAAGTCTAATTCACAGAGTCAAATGTCTAAACTACCACTGCTGCATTCACCTACTGTCAGCATTTATAATGGGACAAAGGACATATGAAAAGTTATTATTCAGCTTTTCTTCTGCATAACTCAAAGATACAAACATAATTGTACAATGCTGTAAAAGTTAATGCAGGAAAATAAACAATAGAAAGAAAATATGAATCCTGTTACATTTAGATAGATACTTGTTTTATACCTCTAATCTAGATTTGGACCACACTGATGAGACACCAGAATTTCTAATTAAATTGAATGTTTTAAATTTTTTAATAGCAAACTTAGAGAAAAATAACAGTGAGAAAACAATAGGAGTGTAAAGGTAATTCAGAAAAACCTTCACAAAATCACAATTGCAATCCCTGGAGTAAATAAGAGGAAAAGAATTACCAAGGTACTCTTGCTCAATAAAAATTGTTCTGAGAAAGATGTTTTACAGAAGGAGGAAATGTAACATCAGATGTTTAAAATTAATAAAACAATGGTGCTATCTATTACTAAAGGCTATGAAATTAGTAGTCAGCCATAAAATTTGTATTATAGCATTCTGCTTAATAATGCCATTTCTTGTTTGCATGCACTTATTTAAAAAAAACAGTTCTCTTTTCATACAGCATTAAAATAACATCAGGTGTTATGAAGATATATTTCTTAAAACTAACATAATTGAAATCAGTGTTGACTCAGTCAATCTGAGTTCATGCATATGTCAATTATATAATTTCTCTGTCAAGCCACTACTTGCTAAAAGGAAGACAGAAGCAAGGGGAAGGAAAGAAAGATTTATTTAAACATTCTAAAAAAAATTTGGTTTTATCTAATTGTGTAATTAATTTCTTAAAGAGACAGAAACCTCCTAGTGTGTTTGAAAGCTGGTTATTCACTACTTTAAATATTCAGAATGTTCATGAAAGAAATTACAAATATTTCACTTAAACTCAGAGATTTAGAAAAGATTTGAGTTAAATGAAAGAACTTGAATAATTAACTAAGCTTTCAACTGAAAACCTGTAAAAGACTATTTATCATTTTATATATCTACACTTTACATTTCTCTTACATGTCAAACCTTAGGGCTTATAAATATAAGAAAACATTCAAAGCCCAAATAAAGGCTATTTATTCCAGTCTGAACTAATTGTTCAACCTCCATTGAAGGCACATCCAGCATATTTGACTAACTTTTCTTATGGCATCTGAGTAAGGGTCTCAAAGGCAGAGTGAACTGACAAAAAAGCACTGGATAAAATATGACCACAAGTAGGTAGGAACATCTCAATTAATGAAGGCCTGAAACTGGTGCCTCTTAATTTGATTTTGTAACAGTAGGAATTAATTCATATCTCAATCTTGTATATCATACACACCTTTACTGCTGAGAAATTGCCCCGCCTTTATTCTTATCCAAGGATTATGTCTTGAAAACAACAAAACAACCTTTTTGAATTAAGAAGATGTGCCAGTCAGAAGGACTGAGTCCCTAACTCAGCTCTGTGCTCATCTGAAGTATCCTTTTTCCTTAGTGAGCCAGGTAAGGTCTGACATGAGCCTGATTTCTTTACCTTTGATTACTCCTGAAGCAAAAAGAAAAGTGGGTGTTTCTTTATCTCAAGAAGGACATGCAAGAGTGAAAGACAGGTTTTATAAAAGAACTACATAAATTCTGAGAAAGATATATTACTAAATGGATGATGGATCAGTGAATGGAATTTTTTATGCCCGAAATTTTACAGATAGCATTTCCACAGCAGACAAAGTGTCAAATAGCTTTACCTAATTTTTGGCCTGATATATTACAGTATTTGATGGTGTTTTCTCCTGGGGAAAAGAAAAAAAAAAAAAAAAAAAGATGCCACTCACAAAGGTTAAAGAAAGTGAAAATTTCTTTACTCACAAGTTTTCTGGAGAAAAACAGAAAGTTTCTATTTAGAAATTGTTCTTAATGAAAAAAAACCCAAAGAATAACATTCATTAACAGAACTAACTGGAAACGATTCACACCTCTTCCATTCAACAAATCTGGAAGACTGTTTTTTAAAGTTAGTCTTCTCATGGCAGAAGACAGAAGAGGTTTTAGTTCTCATTGGCCTTTTGGACTATCTCGCAGATAGAATAAAAGTCATTTAAGAAAGACATTGATTCCTAGAAAAGCTAATAATATGTAATTAAAGAAGTAGCAAATGGGGAATAATTATTCAGCTACAATATTTTCACACATGCTCTCTGTAAATGTAAAGGAGTCACTTGGCAGTGTTTGAAAGGCATTTGAACAATGCTCTTAGTAATGTGATTAACTTTTGCTCAGCCATGAAGTGGTCAGGCAGTTAAACTAGATGATAGTTGAATGTCCATTAGAACTGAAACATTCCAGTCTATATTATTTAATTCAATTCAATTTGGTGTGATTGAATTCCATGCTATATCTTATGCTGTTACATATACTATTATTTATACTGATTCTAATTTTTCAAGGAACAGTATCATTTACAGTGATCACTTTTTTGCCATTTTAACTTCTCTGGAAAGCACCTCATTCTGCATTTAATCATATGTATATGTTTTCTTCACACAGACCTTCTCTGTACTGACACAGCAGAACTGAAATCTTGATTTGCCTTTCTTTCAGCAGAACTATATGTCACAGAACAAGAACGCAAGAGATAGAACCCTGTCTAGACAAAGTTACATTCCAAAATCTTTTCCAGATGAGCCTCACAAATTTGAGCCAGTGAGGCTCCCATTGATTCACTGAAAGACAATACTACAGCCTGTTAAAAATCACCACAAAAAAATTACAGATTTTATGTGCTTTGTGTACTTCCAAAATTGTATGTGGGTGTATCTAAATCAAAAGATGTCTTCCTTAATGAAAATCGAAAGGTTTTCTTTAGCTTTATCAGAAGCCAAAATAAAGATATTAATTTTAACCACCAATTATTATGCTAATCATTTTTCAGGAAGACCTAATGACCTAATCATTAGACCATAATTCTTTACTTTATCGCCTCTCTCCCTGCAGCTGTTCACTGCAGTAGTGCAGTCTACCAGTAAGGCACAAAGAAACTGCTGCCAGAGGTCAGCTCTCTGCAGCAGGGGAAGGCCTTAGTGCCAGGCACCATGTAGAAGACGCAATTCTCCAGATTTTTCTCTAGTACTTTTTAGATGCTTTACAAGTGTGTAATAGATGTCTCCTTATTTCCTTATATTTGCACGGTGATTTGCAATGTAAGGATTTAAAAGAATTTCATATTTTCAAGGAACCCACTTCATATTAGTGAGACAGACTTAGAGTCAAAACAAAACCCAGGTGTCACCTGTCATAGCTGAATCCAAATTATGTTACAGTTTATACTTCCTAAGCTCCAATACCTCTTTCTGCTCTATCTTAGCATTTATTATGATGTGGTAATGACTGTTTATGGTTCAAGGTCAGAAAACTGGTCTTCATGTTAATTTTACCAAAGTGATCTATAAAACTTAAGTAGTTGTGGGCATTATTGAACTGAAATAAATACTCTACAGTATTAATATTAATTGAATGTAGATACTGGACACTTCAGTAATGTCCAAATTATTAAACCAATTAAAATGTACATCAACAAAAAATAAAAAATAGCATTATGATTATAATTTTGTGGTTAAAAATTAGATAACCAATGAAAGAAGGGTCCATCAAGAGCTATTAAACATAATGTTGAAGACAAAGTTTGACGTAAGATATTAAATTCCATATTGTTGGAAGTCTTATAGTATAATGTTCTCAGTTCTGACACTTTTTTTTTCATAAGAATTCACAACTGTCTATTTTCAGAAACAAGATACTAGGCTTAATGGATCATGAATAGCTGTTATGTTATATGCTTTAGCAGAATAAATCAGTCTTAAAGAGAAAATTTTATGCAGTTCTAAAATGCAGCCTTCCCCACCATTACTTGTTATGCAATTTGATACAGTAAATGAAAGCAACTGCTTAGTTTGAATCTTCAGAAGAATGTAAATACGCATGTTTTTAATTAATTGACCCTGAGATTTAATCAGCATACTGGACTAAAAGAATATTCTTTGTCAAGCATGCAAATAACACAAACAGAAAAAAAAAAAAAAAAAAATAAAAGAGAGAGAGAGTAAAAATTATTTTCTTTCCTTATCATTCCCAATTTTTAAAATAGCATGAGTGCTAAATTGCAGAGTTGTCAACTTCTGGTCTACTCAATATTCATGTTTACAAATGAGAACATTGCAGAATGGACTCAACTTCCTATCATTCATTAGCAGTGATAAGTGACAATGGAGGGTGTGTTTATATTCTTTCCCTTTGCATTCAGCCTTGCATCTTTGCCAAATGTGAGCATCCCAGTGAGTGCACAGTTCTCGTAGACTTGATATGATTTCCCACATATCCTATAGCAATAATACTCTGAATATATCTGCTGAGAAGTGTTTACCAATACTCCCAATTGAATAATATAGGGAAGGTTAGGGAATAGGAGTTGAAGCATATAGATTCTTGGGTACCTCTGAATGATAGTACTTATGTGAACATCCCATGGCACATGTAGAAAGTGTTAAGTCCTGAATACTGCTGTAATTAACTGTAGTTTTGTTCCCCGTTCCCACCAAATATTTTACCTGTTGCTGATATGACATTCTCTTTCTTTGCAAATTTTCTCAAATGTCATTTAAAATTTGCATAGATTGTCTCACTGACTTTTAGATTCACCTTTTATATTAATAAACAGATTCAATTGACAAAACCAAAGCCACATGAAATTAAAAAAAAAAAAGATCAGTTAAGTCTTCAATGTTCAAGTAATATTTAGGTATCATTACAGAACAGATTATTATCAGCTATATATCAGATACATGTGATCCTAAGTATCAAATAATATGAATTCAACATATTTATACTGAGTAAAATAACTAATCATTTCACTCTGTCATCTGTGTAGTGAAAGACTATGGTGAAAACATTTAAGTAAAAAACAGGAAATGTCACTGAATTTACTACTGATGATGATGCTTTACAAATCAGTTTCCACTATTCAACTGCTTAAGCTTCAGCAAATCCAAACTTCTTTTCTAATTAACTCAGACCTCCTGACATGGTAATCTGTCTTGTAATGAGATTTTACTTCTTTACTCTATCTTCTAAGACTTATTCTGTGTTTATTACGATGGCAAATCTTATGCCACCATGATTACCTTTTGCTACAGTATAAGCATATGGATTCATAAGGAGATAGATTATTTTTTATTTTTCCCTTTGATTTTATGATTTGTTGATTTTTATTTCAAACATTCTGGTAGGACACCCTTATTTTTTTCTCCTAACCATTGTGCTTTTCAAAATGCACACTGTAATCTATACCTACCCCCTTCTGTAAACAAAAGTGAACTTGTACTTTGAAATGTAGTTGTTACAAGATCTTTCAACATATTTTGGTTAAGAACAACTATAAAGTGTATTTCCAAACACCATTTCTGTTCACTAGTCAAGTACTTAAAAATAAACAGCTGAAAGAGATAATTTGATATTATTTGTTATACATTTGGTTAACTTATTCTTGGAACAATTTAATCTTGAACTATTGTTATTTTTCTCTTCTTATCTGTTCTTTGATTCCAAACAGGAATGAAACATGAGATTTGTCTTGTCTAATTTCAAATGTCTTAAAAATTATCTCAATCTAAGATGGTTGTTTAAGCTCTCTTTATTGAGAGAACTAGACATTGTAGGCAGACAATTTGTCTAAACTGTCGTAGATGCTCATCTTCAATGAGATGAATCACTCCCTGAAGGTGTTTATTTCTCTCCGCTGACTATAAAGGAAGACTAGATGACTAGTTTAGATGACAACTTTTAGTTGTCTGATGTTTACTGAGATGGATGCAACACAAGGTGCCCTGAAGCATTCTGGTTTATGAGGCACTAGAGTATTACTTCTTAGAATACCAGATTTCCAACAAAAATAGTCTACATCTGCATTTCCAGAGACAGACCTACCTCCCCTACATGTCTTATTGATGGTTTGGTACAGAAAGGAGAATTTTACCCAAGACTTTGGATTCAGTGTTCTTAAGCCATATTGTTGAGAAATAAGTTATACAAATAGAAATAAATTGCAAATATTATAAGAATATTGTCATATTTTCTTGATGATTAGTCCCCTTTTGACTCAGGGTTATGATAATACTGAATGGGTCAAAACTGCCTTACTAGTTTACTATTTGCCACCAACTCACTCTTAATCTTAGCTTTCCATCACCTACAAATCACTTTGTTATATACAAACTTTAAAGTTCACACCTTGTCTTTCTTGCGAAGATGTTGGCATATGGTTCACATCTATAGAGGAAACCATTAACTAAAAATTCTTTATTTTGTCTCAATGTCATAAGCTTTAAATATTTATCCTGCAAGTTTTTATAATTGAGATAATATCCTCATGAGCAATACTGGAGTAGTGTCGTTCATCTACTGCTGGCATGATGCAATTTCAGGGAAGGCTAACAAATGTCTCTGATAGAACAAGCACTTCAGGATGCGTACAGCAAATGCTGGAGACTGACAGAACTCATAGAGCTGCTGCAAAGGGCTGCTGAACTTGAATTTCAAACATTGTTAAAAAAAAATCACACAAAACAAAACAAACCAACAAAAAAACCCCAAAACCCAACCAACCAACCGAAAAAAATATCTACAGAAAAAAATGCAAATGAAACCAAAACCAATCTCTTGACTACTTATTTTAATTTTAACAGGATTTATATTGACCTATGTTTACAATACTGTAACTTTTCAGGTATCAAACACCACCTTCAAGCAAGAATAAACCATATGCATTGGCTCATTTGACAGAATTATTTCATTAATCCAGATTCTAGGTCAAATGAAGGGAGAGTGTTGTAATGGAAGGATGCAGGCTCTTTAGGAAGGACAGGCAGGGAATACAAGGAGAGGATGTCACCTTGTATGTCTGTGTCCAGCTGCAGTGGATGGAGCTGTGCCTGAGGATGGCTGAGTTGCTACTGAGAGCTTATGATTCAGGATTCAAAGGATAGCAGGGACAGGTGACATTATAGTGGGGATCTGTTACAGGCTGCCCAACAAAGAAGGATGATCAGAACTGACCCTCTATAGACAGATAGGAGAAGCAATCCCTAATCCTCATAGGGGACTTCAACCACTAGGATATGTCTTGGAAGGACAAAACAGCAAGGCATAAGCAATTCAGGAGGTACGTGGAATGCATTGTTGATAACTTACTCCTCCAAGTGAAAAAGGAATGAATGGGGAGAGATGCTATGCTGGACCTTCTTCTCACCAACCAGGAGTGCTGGTGGGGAAGGTGAAGCTCAAGGTCAGCTTGGGCTGCAGTGATCATGAAAGGTTAGAATTTGAAATCCTTGGAGGAGCGAGGAGGGCATACAGCAAGCTCACTGTCATGGACTTCGGGAAAGGAGATTTTGGCCTCTACAGGGTTCTGCTTGGTGAAGCGTCATGGGATCGAGTTCTGGAGAGATGAGGAGCCAAAGGAAGTCGATTGGTATTCAAGGGTTATCCCTTCACATCTCAGAAGAGTCCCATCCCAACAAAGAGGAATTCGGGCAAAAATGCCAAGAAGCTTGCATGGATGAACAAGATGCTCCTGGACAAATTCAAACAGAAAAAGGAAGCCTACAGAGGTGAAAGAAAGGACAAGTATCCTGGGATACATATATACAGAATGATTGTCCGAGCAACCAGGGATCAGACAAGAAAAGCTAAAGGCCTGGTAGAATTAAACCTTGCTGGGAATGTCAAGGGCAACACAGAAAGCTCCTATAGGCATATTGGTGATAAAAGAAAAACTAGGGAAAATGTTGACCCTCTCCAGAAGTAAACAGGAGGTCTGGTTACCTAGGACCTTTTCCCTTTTGGCTTTTTGGCTTTTTGAGTACCTTTTGGCTGAGGTACTCACTGACTTGTCTCAGCCTTCACCAGTAAGTGCTCCAGCCACACCAGCTGAGTCACAGAAGGCAAAGGCAGGGACTGGGAGAACAAAGAACCACCCACTGTAGAAGATCATATTTGAGACCCTCTGAGATGCATAAGCCCATGGAACATGATGAGTGAGGTACATCCATGGGACTTAAGGAGCAGTCGGAAGAAGTGGCTAGGCCACTATCAATTCTATTTGTGAAGTCATGGAGACCAGTGAAGTTCACGTGACTGGAGAAGGGAAAATATAACCCATATTTTTAAAAAGAGAAATAAGGAAGATCTGGAGAAGGATATAGGCCATTCAGACTCACCTCAGTGTCTGTCAAAATCATAGAGGAGATCATCCTGAAAGCTATGCTAAGGCACATGGGAAACAAGGAGGTGACTGGTGGCAGTCAATGAGGGTTCACTAAGGGCAAATCATGCCTGACAAATTTGATGGTCCTCTATGACGAGGCTGCAGTAATGGTGAAGGACGGAAGAATGAGTGACATCATCTATCTGGATTTGTGCAAAGCATTTGACACTGTCCCATATGACACTCTTGCCTCTGAACTGAAAGGCATGGATTTGATAGATGGATGACTCAGTGGTTAAGGAATTGTCTGGAAGGCTGTACTCAAAGAGAGCTGTCACTGTCAAGTGTTCAAGTGGATACCAGTGATGAATGGTGTTCCTCAGGGGTCAGCATTGAGGCAGGTGCTGTTTAGCACCTTTTTCATTGACATGGACAGTGGCACTGACTGCACCATCAGCAAGCTTGCTAACACCACCAAGCTGTGTCATGCAGTCAGCACACTGGAAGGAAGAAATGCCATCCAGGACCAAGATAAGCTTGAGAGGTTGGTCTGCATGAACTTCATGATGTTCAATAAGGTCAAGTTTGACTGAGAAAGGTAAAACTAACGTGCTAATAAGACTTGCGCTTTTTGCCTCTATTGGCTGCCCCTGGAATGTCAGAGGGGAGCCATTTCTGACTCACCCTGCCTGTGCAAACTGTTGTACCATGACCCCACTGCCACGCCATGCTCTCACTGCCATGCCATGCCCATTTGCCTCTCCAGTTTGCCATGTTCCAGGTTGCTCATGCTCCCTGGAGCCCTTTAAATATGCCCAATTTGTTCTTGGCCCCATCCCTGCTTGCCTAGTTGGCTGCCGAAGTTGTGGATGCACCATCTCTGAAAGTGTTGAAAGTCAGATTGGATAGAGCTTTGAAGAGTCTGATGTATTGTTAGATTCTGCCCATGGC
The DNA here is from genome assembly GCA_035221455.1 of Xenops minutus. Taxonomy (NCBI): domain Eukaryota; kingdom Metazoa; phylum Chordata; class Aves; order Passeriformes; family Furnariidae; genus Xenops; species Xenops minutus. The sequence continues at coordinate 20,314,033 of JAWWEE010000158.1, forward strand.
AGAGTAGGTGGTCTTAAATGTTCCCCCCAATGACTGCCATTTTCAAATACACTATGAACTATATTGCATATACATGTCATGTAAGTCTGTTTTTCACACTAAACTTTTTGTGACCTTTAATGTTTTTACAACTGCTGCCAAGAGATACTAAATTAAAAACAGTACTTCTAGGCCTGACAAAATGGTTAATCATAACTAGATTAATGATTTTGGATGTATTAAAACTTTAAAGTTTTAGGAGACTCTTCAACTCTAGGTAATACTCTCGTGTCATTTTTTACATTGATATTTCTCTTCTTTCATCTGGATAGGACTGAAATTAATAATCAATGATGTATCGTGTTTTCATCAATCTGTCACCTTGCTCTGAAAATAAGCCAAAATAAACTAAATGAAGGTATCATAAGCTGAAGACCTTATATGAACTTCTGAAATGTTTAACATTCATCAATTACTATCAAGGTTATTGACTTTATTGCTGTAAAAAGGCATAGCACTTTGATATAATGATGGGAAACGATGCATGTGCAGATTAAATATTAAAAATAGTGGTCTTGTACATGAACTGTGCTCTTACTGCATATTTCAATTAATTGAAGGGTAGTAATGGCGCTCAGAATAGCTCATTTGTTAACAAGCTACCAAATAAATTATCAATTATGATGACCATCAGCGTGATGGTTCAATAAGGCATATTGTTACCCTGATTTGGTTAATTATATAAAATCAAATTTGCAATACAAGTCTCTGAAGGCATTTCCATTTTTCAGGCACAAATAAAAAAGTTTAGAAATTACTATTATATTTTTCTCAGAACCTTGCAGACAGCAGTTTTTCAGTACTGACCTTTAAGTTATACGATGAAATAGATGCCACCCATTTTAATTTCAAAAATGATAGAGTGGCTAATATTCTCTGTTATGCAGATGTAAAACAAAAAACAGGTCAGCATCTGCTCAACTGCTTTAATAATTGCAGTTGAAGCACTTGTTTAAGTTTAAAAATACATATCAGTACAACATACTAAATCAAATTTTACAAGCTCTGTTTTCACCCAAAGCAATGAGGTGACTCAGCTATAGTTCTGTTGAAAAGATGTGAGAATGCATCAGAACCCATGAAGATTATAAAATACAGTCTAGAAGGTCATCTTTTAAACATTCCTATCCTCTACAGGAAGAAAACTTGAACATTACTGAATACAATTCTGACAATTCATTTTAAATATCCATGGGGAAATAGCATTCTGCAACTTAACGGAATAGATTTATTTTAAGACTGTGATGCCGTAGGGTTTTCATGAATTTGTAGATTTTTATACTTCTATGTAGTTTCTTGCATTCAGAGCAGCTAACAAC
>JAWWEE010000158.1:20315490-20332147 GCA_035221455.1 Xenops minutus
ACCCCAAAACCCTATAAGTAAAAGAACTCTTCTCTACTTTACCCACATAAAGTTGTCTTGGAAAGTTTTTTCCCCTTCTCCTTAAGGCAACAACTGTCATACTATACTTGGGGTGTGGCCTATCAAGTAAGTGAAACCAGCATCATGATCAATGTTAAATTGCTGTAATCTGGTATCTCATGTTTGCTCAGGGAGATTGTTGGTTTTAAGTATTGTTTACCTGGAGATAATAACAAAAATGCCTATATACATGCATATATGTACATAATATCACACACGTATGTATACAATATGTCATGACATGTACCTAAGACGCCCGGTGAAGCTGCATGTACTTATGTGTGCATGTAGTGTACTTACAAGTATATTCTCACAGTACTTAGGTGAATATGTACCAACATTATCACAGAATTGTGATAAAAGTCAATGCATCAGCAAATACTCTGCTTAAGGGCCACCTTAGCCTTTCTGTACAGCTGCACTCTGGAGAGCTCACCTCCATTGAGGTAAAATGTGGACAAAGTTTTCACTTCTTTTGCATGAGGAGCCAGATCTAGTTCCCATTAGGAGACATCTGGATGCATTATTATGAATCCTTAAAAAGCACAAATGTAACTGCTTGATATTTAAAATTGCTTCAGAGGAGAAGGAAAAGGTGATGGTGCTTCACCACTGTCCTTCTCCTGGTGATTCTAGCAATCAGTCCAGTCTGTCACTCCTGTCCATTTACCATATATTAAGTCTCACTGATGAACAAGTTGATAAAATTCTAAACTTGTGGGCTAGGCCTCTTCCCTTCAAGGGAACTTAATCCTGAAAAGTTGCCACTTGAACTGTCTCTTCCCAATCACATTACAACACCTTCAAGTGCTAGTTTCAATGTGTACATTTCAGTATTTCTTTAGATTAAACCCAACTAGTCAGATTCTGCTTATGTTTCTAAAAAACAATCTTTCAATTAGCAGGAGTGAAGTACAAAATCAGAATAAGGTGCCCCAGATAACTGTGTAAAGAGAAGTTTCCATAGAGAATTCTCCAGGAATGACAGAGGAGCCAAAAAAAACCCCAAACAAACAAAACAACAACAAAAAAAACCCCCAACCAACCAAACAAAAAACCACAACAAAAAACAACAAACAAAAAAACCTGCCAAACAAACCAAAAAACGTTGCATTCAGTCAATCAACACCCAAGAAGTCCCAGGCTGAGTGAAGGGATTGTTAATATCCTAAGCTGACAGACAAGTAATTTGAAGCTCAAAGAGGACAAATATTTTGTCCAAGTCTACATAACCCTGGCAGAGAGGCACAGATCTTGAGTTTGGCTTGTTACATCTTCTAAATTTTCCTGACAAAGAAAGAATCACTAGTGAGATGTTAGATATTCTGAAGAGTGACTGTCAAAGCATTTTTCTTAATTAGTAGTTTTCCCTTACTGTGACGGGCATGTGCCAATCTCAGTTATGGTAATCCCTACATCTTTCAGAGCAGTTCTTTAATCTCCCAGAACCTGACTGCTGCTTGTCATTATGATTTTTTTTTTTCCACTTACTAGTGAAACGCCATCAAATTTCCTGAGAAGTCTATATGTAGATTTATTGTTGAAGGGCATTGATCTTCAGAATTACAGAAATCGCCTTGTTTCAGTGCTTGAAAAAAGGGAAAAGGTCCTCTCATACCTCTTGTCACTTCTAATAGATGATAACACAACGTATAATACCCTGAAAGAGAGAAATCCACTATTGGCCTTTATATCTCCTGCTGTCATCCTAAATTCCTCTGAGACCACCACAGACATGAAGTTTTGTATGGCTGACAATACAGGAACAGAAATATTCTGGATATTGGTAGTCAGATATGGAGACTTTAATTTTGTTACATGAATAATTTCAGATAAAGTTCATAGTGATTAAAATACATTATTACTTGTAGACAGCTCTTTCATAATGAAAGTGGTGTCTACCCATTTCTTAATAGAAAAATATTAATCTCATTAAAAAAATTAAAAAGTCATTACAATTGGTATTAAATAGCCCTTTTTCATTAAATCTTTTCAAAGCTGAGATTACAAATACACTTGTTCCTGGAAACAGGAAAAGTTGAGATACTTTTTACATGTCCCTAGGATACCTGGAGTTGGTCATGCACCTTTACCAGAATGAAAAGAAAGGAAAAAAGAACACAAAGCACCACCATGCCATCTCAAACACTGTATTTTTCATAGATGCAGATTCAATTATCCTCTCTCCAAGCACAGTCAGTTTCTCATTAATAGCATGTAAATACAGTAAATACAGCTGCTAATGTGTTATTCTCTACTCATTTGTTGCAGCTGATTAAGGAGAGAAATGTAAAAGGTTAATTTTCTAATTACATCCTTCCCCAAGGTAAATTATGCATGTTATCACATCCATTGACACTCTGTAATGGGCACTTTTTATTATAGAGTGATTCTCTATGAAACTGTGTATCTTCAAACATTTTATTTTTAGTAAGCAAGAGGATGGAGGAAAGGAAAAAAGAATATGCATCCTATCAGAATTTCTTAACTCTTTCTGGAGAGCTTGTTGACAGGATATTAAAGCTTGCCAAAAAAATCTCTTCTCCCTTTCTTCTTACAGCTTTTTTGCAATTTCCATAAAACTGTATTAAACTGAAGAGAAAGAATGAAACTGAGCTAAAAAACACACTTATGTTGGATACCCCTCAGTAAAAGTTTTAAAAAGCAATGACATCTCAAATGAATATTAAACAAAAATTTCCTTTTTATACAAATTCATGTCTTCCAGGGAAGAGCCACCTGAACTGACCAACTAAAAAACCTTTTAATTGCCAGCCAAGTGCTGACCACAACTAGTCTGAAAGCTGGTTTTCAGACTCCTTGTGCTTTCTAAGTAAGGGTCAATGCATTAAGATCAATAGTCCCCCCAAAACCAAAAAAGGATTGTTTTCCTGGGTTACCTACTATAACTTTCGATTATTATCTCAAATGATGGAACAGAGAAGCAGCACGTACACAAGTGATCACTATCCATTTAAGACGTTAGCCTTGTTTCAGACTAAAAACAGGTGGTTTATAATTGATAAATTTGTAATTTATTGAAGATAAGAAGTTACACAGAGGGAAAAGCAAACCTAGACAGGGTGAGATGAGATGAGATAAAAATGATAAAGATGTTTGCATTAGTATTTTCCCTATCTCTGATGTATATGTTAAAAGAGTAGAGCAAGGGATATATGAATTTCATATAATTTGAGTCAAATTAAATCTTAATAATATAGCAGAGCTTTATACATATATGTGAATGTATAGTTATAATTTTTGTCAAAAAATAATTTTCAAGACAAAATATTTTCAACAGAATTTTTCAACTACCTCTAATGAACATATTAGGATAAAGTAGAAATTTATTTAATAATCATTTGATCCAAAGTTGTGTGTTTGAAGAACTTGCTAAACAAAATTCAGAGAATTGAAAGTAATATAGAACTTTAGACTTGAAGATTAGTCATAGGAAAAAAAGCTGGGAACAAACTTTGAATTAGTGGAGATCATGGCCTTGTTTTATTCGCACTGAAAATAATCCATTTTTTCACTGGTGGTTCTGTTCTCCTTCCCAGCCTCCAGTATAAAGAGAGTTTATGACCCTTTACTGTTATGTAACCTTTGTACCTCTTCAAACTGTTTTATCACCCTTACCTATGTCTGTTGTAGACTGTGTACTACATCTAGTCCTATGAATTTAAAGCACAATAAACAAAACATTTAGTGTATCTGAAAAGTAGGTATTATTAATGGATACAGAGAGTTCTCCTGAAATAGAGTTGAGTTATACTTAGTTACATCAATAAAATATTTGGCCCTTTCATACTTTTAACATCAAACTATATCTCTTCTCTTTTTATCCTTTTTCTCTTCAGGAAGGAATTGCGAGGAGTAATCTCTGAAGTTTCATATAGTTTGTTTCTCCGATGTCAATTTATCATAACTTTAATACAGAAACATAACTATTTCTTTTCAGCTTTTGATGTTTCATCTTATGAAAATGAGCCTGTATCTTTCTCTATGTCCTCCATTATATGATCCTTAGAATAGTCAAACAGTGGGAAAAAATGAAGATCCTAAACTGGTAATGACTGGTGGAGCTGCAAGGACAGAAGGACAGATCTTATCTCTTTAAACCATAGTAAGTCAGCAACTAAGATGAGAAATAAACAAGAGGGGCTTTTGTTTGTTTTTAATGAAATTAAGGTTACATGAAATGCAAGTGTAAAAGCCTAAATGGAGCTTAATAGTAACTATTCAGAGCCTTTTTAACGGAATGTTTCTGCTCTATGATGCTGATCAGTTGGCTAATTAACCCCAATAAGGTAATGAGTAACAGCTTTTCACAAGTAAGTGTGGATCTGATTCAGCCTTTCATCATATGAGAGTTCTCCCATGAGTCCAACACATTTTGGATCAAGATAAATACAGAAGCAAGCAAAGTCAGACTGCACCTGAAAGGTAATAGATGGTCACTGAGCACTGTCAAGACTCCAGCACACATACCTGAATCTTTACAAGACATCCAGATGTGGAGGCAGAACAGTATGGACTGCTGCTATGTCATGAAGTTATGACAGGACAGACACAATCATCACCATCAGCTACAAAACGGTACAAAAAGATATATCTCATACCTGTGCATAGTCACCAAACTAGGAAGCACATAGGACATGTGAGGACAAAAAAGCTGGTATCCTTTGACTTTGTTGTAATTTCAACAATTCCTGGATCCTACACGTCAACATGAGCCATCATGGTGTCTGCCTGTGGCTTAAAAGACTGAACACCCCTGCCGTGGCATCTGGCAGTAGGACAGACTTTTTGGACACCACATAAATATTAAGGAACATGCAACAGTGAGGGAGAGTGAGAGTAAGGGAAGCCTGTTTTACTCCAGTTTTAATTTTAAATAAAATCACTGTTGACTTCTTTAAAGTACTGCCTTGATATTTGCTACACTAAAATGCTCCAAGAGTATTTCCTACATACATGTATGACAGAAAGTTCCTGGAATGGGAACTGCATCAAGAGCTGCATGAATCTGTAGAATTATTAACTGAGTTAATGAGACCTAAGTTCCAGAGCAAGTTGCTTGCTTTTTGACATTCGGCTTTATATGTTATATTTTGGCTATATTGTGTGAATCTAATACCAAAATTGGCTGGTAAGCAGGTAAACCAAATAAAGAGCGTACAAAGAAAATAGTTCTATGAGGATGATAGTGCCTGTGATTATGGGTTCATTGCTCTTTTATTGCTTCAAGAATAAAACTGTTATTGTATTTTTGAAGAAAAAAAAAGGACCAAAAAGAAACATAAATACCTACAAGAGAGCACCAGACCATTTCAGTTCAAGTACTGAATGTGTGAATGTCTACTTAATTCTTTATAGATCATTTTTTATTTCCCCCCACACACCCCAAGCCACGAAATTTCTTTCTGTTTCACATTTTTGATCTTCTGGGAATGAAGGTGCCACAATAGCTTACTGCCCTTGTGCACACTGATCCACCAACAAACTACTTTAATCCCTGGTGTAAGCATATTCATTCTAATGGAATTAGTCTGAGCATGAATTTGGCCCATGTTATTTATTCATGCAGCAAATTCTATGACTGTTCACCCACCACATCAAACCAAGTATTCTCCCACAATCCATTCTCAGGGCAAAGATTGCTAAACAGTTGGTTCAAGATAGGTGACTGAAGGCCAAGAACCTCCGATATACCATGCAGTCTCCTGTGATTGCATAGATTAGCGGAAAATCCTAGAGAGTTGACAATGCCACAAGAATGGATATCAGTACAGAGGAGAATCTGATATGTTTTTTTAAATTGTTTGCCTTTTTTTTTTCTTTTTTAAATAAATAAAATAACTCTGATGTAATACAAATGTGGATTACATACATACAAAACAAGGAGTCTTTTTCTTCCCCTTTATGTTGTTGAATACTAAAGTGCTAAAACTGCAATCATGGTCATATCATACAATGTTCTCATTTTCAGTCTTATTTCAAAGCTCTCAATTTTCTGTTTTCTTCTGCTGACTAATTCTAAGAATCCTGTGAAAAATCCATTCATCTCTACTGTGTTTTTGTGTTTGTTTTTTTTTTTTTCCTGTCCAAGAAGTTCAGTATATGGAGTCTGTAACATTTTGTTTCAGTAACAGGTGAAACAATATCATTAAAACAATCTCATTAAAATAGCCACCTGATGAAGCTATTTGCATCACATTTTGAACACTTTCTTTAAAACCTGTTCTTGATGCTTGCAATACACAAAACAAAACTGTATGGTATATGGAGACTGAAGCAGTGATAGTGAACCTTAAGAGCTGTAGGTTAGTAGCATTATTCTATCAGATTTCACAGTATAAGATTTATTACTTGTATTTATTATTAAGGGTGTTTTGAGAAACTTAATGTCTATACCACACTATTTTAAATGGACTTTAATTTTAATGAAGCCCATTTTATGCTGGTAGTAAAGCACGCCTTATAATTTACTATTTAAAGACTGTCCAAATAATCCACAATGATTCAAGAAAAAAAAAAAGATAAACAGAGTGCTTTAATTTAGCTAAAGCTGTGGGTCACATGAAACTAAGTTTCCAATGCTCTTTCTTAACTTAAGCTTTGGCATTTAGTTTTCATATCTAAAAAATGCTTGGATTTTTTTAAAAATAAAATTGCATGATTAGTCATGGTTTTAATTGATACAGTCATCACTCAAAAGAATCTGAAATCTGCCTACTTCTATTACTAATTTCAACTTTCATGAGCTTAAAATTGGACAAGGATTCCAGATTTTGTCATCAAAATTCTAAATCTTCTCACAGGATTATATTCAGCAAATATACATTAATGATGCATTACTTTATCAAAATTGGCTTGAAACTTATTGCACATTAACCTTGCATAAAGCTTCTCTGGACCATCAATGGACATAATCATTCTGATGCTGTTAAGTATGAGTATAATCTGTTGAACAGTTTTAGGGTTTAAATTATTTAATTATATTTTATGTCACTTAAAGATTTTTGTTTTCATTCATAATATTAATAAACCAATAAATGCCTAACAGATTTGTAGGGATCCAGCCTGATCAGCAGATCCAGCACAACACATGGTTATGCTTGGTTTTGCATGGTTATTCAAATTTGTTTGTGGTTTTGAAACTGAGAGTACCAATGAGGAATACATTTCTCTTTCATTCTGACAAGCAAACATTGCTCTTTGGGATTATGTCCTGATGGTCAAGCAGATATTGAAGCTTCAACAGTATTCAGTAGTATTATGAAGATTTTTTTATGTGTGTGTGTGAAGAAAGTTGTTTGATTATTTCTTTTGCAGGTTGGGAAACTGTGATGTTCAGTTTGTTTAATTCAGATTTATGGCCACTTCATTCTGGAAAGGAGATTTCTGAGTCAGAAGATGAAGATATCTGAAGATATATGTGACTCCAGTTTGATCTATTTTGAGGATGAGGTGGGAGAACACGCTTGTTTAATAATAATATTATTATATTTTTGGCTTGATTTGTAAAACACAAGGATAAAAAACCACTGTAAATAAATTTACTAAACTTTTTAAATCCTTGAAAAGCTTCAGTATTTGTTTCAACTTATTCTTCAGACTCAGCTGAATCTGAAGCATTCCACCTACTTTCAGTTTTGCATCTTCCTTTTACTAAAATGTTTCCTAAATATAGAACTTCTGGCAGGAATCTCACAGCGAAATGTCCAGTATGTCTTTAAATATAATGGAGATATTCTTTGTTTAGCCCTGCCAAGTGGCTGATTGCTGGCAGCTGAAACAAGGGACAGATGGCCATCCAGCTCTATTTGCACCCTTTTGAGATGAATAAGTGACAATCTGCAAAATACTCAGAAATAACGTAAACTGGTTTAACCTCGGGAAACCCAAGAGCCTCTTAGGTTTCTTTGGTGATGTGTAGGCAGATTTTGTGCTTTTTGATGCAGTGCTCTTTGACATAAAGATCTTAGTGCTCCTCACACAAATGCAGCCCATTGTGGATCAAGCACAAAGATAGCAAACTGATGTGAAAACACTGAAAGGGATTTTGGTCATTGAAGTGCAAGTGATCCTGGACATCATACAGTGCTTTCGAATTTATCCATTCAAGGGCTCTTCACCAAAAGTTTTTTTCTTTTAAGTTAGCACAGGACTTGCTTAGGCCATATGTGGAAACGAACCTTGAAAGTTATTGGGCCTTTGTCCTAGGCACCTTAGCAGAAGAGACTGTGGAAAGAAGTGGAGGACCAAGGGAGGACTGAAAGAAAACCCAGTAACATTAGTGAGTTTAAGTGGATCAGATTTAGACTCCAATTTAACAAACTGCTTCTAACGATGGATTTGGGCAATCCCAGGCACCAATAGAGACCATGTTTATTTGGTTTATTGCTCTTAAATCCTGTACCATTCTGTACTCCTGAGAATGAAGCTTCTTTGCTGGTAAGATAGGAGTATTTAATTCAGATTGACACACTCTAAGCAATCTGTACTGCACAAAAGTATTTATCAAGGACTCCAATCCTTTACGTGCTTCCAGTCTAATAGAGTATTGATTCATCCTCACTGCATTTGGTACTGATTCGAGTTTTGTTTTAAGTAGAGTCACATTCTTTGTTTTACCTGGTTTCTTTGAAGCCCACACCAGAGGAATTACCAGATTCAATACTGCATCAGGGATGTCATTCTCAGGTTCTTCCAAGGTCTAGTCCATTCATAAATAGATTCAAACCTTTAATTTAATTTCTTTTGGGATGTGTAGCTGTATAAAGTTTTCAAAAAAAGTTATTTGAGCATATTACTTGATAATAATTTTATCCTAGCAATGAAAGGGGACAAACGGGCATATATAGAAACTCATTAATCAGTTAATATCTCCAACTGTATGTTCCATAGGTTCTAAGAATGGTCACGAAGTTCTTTTTCCCATTGCCACAGGAAAGTGTTTTAACTTAGTCGGCCCTTACAGCTAATTACTGAATGTGTGGTTCTGTCACCAAACATGATGAAAGAAACTTTTCTGACACCAATTTGATGTGAATGAGTGACACTTCTTTATTACAGAACTGGGAACAGGGGGGAATAGCTCCTCCTTAACACATTTAGAACAAAATACATACAGTTTGTATACTTTATCATTATGTAAGTTTCTATACTTCTATTTATTTTTATACTTGTCATGCCTAGCTAAGTCCTATTCTTCTTAGTTATATAGTAGTTATGGCCACTTGCCCAACTCTTAAACTTAGCCTTTGAAGCGATTGGTCCTTTCAGGTATATAGTCTTATTCTACAACAATCATTGATCTATACTATTTAGCTATGCTAATTGGGATACACGGTGTCCAGACCAAGACGTGAAGGGTGTGGGGAACTTCAAAGCAACTTTGTATGGTCCAGCAACTTCTTGGCAAGATTTATCTGGTTCCATTCTTTCAAACACAATACCCCTAAAAATTCTGATACATTGTGCTTCCCTACCTTTAATCACAACTACTTCTTTTATATTATCAAATCTTGATTATTTTATCAAACTATTTGCAACAGCTCTTATAAAAAAAAAAAAAAAAAGCGCACTATTGTTTGATTTCACAGCTTTATTAGAATTAGAGGATCTGATGAGGATGCCTTCATATTTTTTCCTGGTCCCCTTCACTCATTGTCAGAATCCTCCAGCGTTATAACATTAGCTTCCTCTAATTGACCCTTCCCTTCCCTACTAGAGCATTCATTTTTCCAATGTCATTCCTGCCTACAAATAGCACATTGATTCGGGTCCCAGGGGAGGTGCCTTTCAGACCCCAACACCTCTGTCTATCCTTTCACTAATCTAGTACCACTCTTTTTCCTTCTGCAGTAAAAAGGCATTATTATCCTGCATATTCCCCCAATTAGGCTTATAAGGCAAGATAATAGTTTCCAAAAGTTAGTACATCCCTTCAGAATTCTCTCTGTATGAATCAACAGATAATTTCCAATTCAACAAGTCTGAAGAGGTAAACAGAACATGTACAAAAAACAGTTGAACCTCTGGCCTCACCATTCGTCTTAAAGGCACCTGTATCACTCGCTGAGTATGTGTTCAAGTCTGACCTATTGTAGGACTAGAATCCTCCTTTCCCTTATCTTTTTTTTTTCCTTCCTTTTTTTTTTTTTTTTTTTTTTTTAACTTTGATCTATATCTTCTTTATCCAATCATGCCCCAGTATTAAATGGGGGTGGAAAAGAGAGGACTAATATTTGTACATCTTTCCATTCATCCTCTCCACAGCGTATAATCCTTTGCTTTTTCTCCTTCTCCTCAATACATGGCAATAGCATATGTCCTTCAAATTTACACCTTTTCTGAGTATTTGGATCTTAATATAATGTCATAAGAGCATTATCATAAGAAACCTCATCCCATTTACCCGGTTGGTGATAAAACAACACCAACTGTAAAATAATATTAAATTGCAACCACCCATTTCCCCCATCCTCCAATTCATAAGTTGGCTATCATTGATTACAATATCTCTTAGTTTTCTCATAGATCTCCCCTAAAATTATTTCAGTTTTTTAGAATATAACCTAGAGGGCTCCAGGAAGGGATTGTCACAATATTTCATGCTTCCAGTTTTTTTTCAAGCTTTAACATGAAAAAAATAATAGAATGGAATTTTAAAAGTCTTGAGTCATTCATGTGTGCCAAGTTAAATGGCTAGATTTTAACTAGTCTTCAGATTACTGAAATATTGTTTTAGAATTTTGAAATTTAATTGACATGCTTTCTAATTCGAAAGGTTTGGAATTGTAAGTGAAACTTCTGTAAGGTTTTTTGGTTGTTTTTATTCTTGAGACAAACAGATTTTAAATTGCAAACAAGTCTTTAAACAGAAATTTACCTGAAAAAGAGTTTGGGTAATCCTGCCATCAACAACTTTACTATACTTCTCAACAAAGTTGAAATGCATATTATTTACATAGCTTTAGCATTCTGGATCTTTATGGGTCCTCTGGCAAATGCTATGATGAGTTAATTCATGATTTGCAAGGAAATGATTCAAGTTAAATGTTCATTTCACTTATAACAACAGTGTAAGAGATTACATTAGTATTGCTTCTAAACAATGGATAAATGCCATGAATAGCATTGTGTACAAGCCTATTCAGAGTAATTAACAGGTGTGAATTGTTGTTTGCTGGGATAAACCTCCCACTGTGCAGCACTTTTGTTGGCTGCAGGCTGCTTTCCTGCTGTATTACTGCTTCTTAATTTCACTTTAATGTAAGATTTTACATATGTTAAGTCTTCATACACGTCTATTTTTAAAGTAGGTGAGGCAATAACAGTGAATCTCTTTAAAAAGCCTGTATTTTTTTCTAGCTTCTGATTATCTTGCACCTCTTCAACCTGTTTTGTCTTTCTCTTTCAATTAAAAGGAACAGTTGTAGTAGCTTGTAGGAATATCAATGTGACTCCTTAACTGTAAGAATGAAGCTTGTTCTGCAGTTTATAGAATCAAAAGTCTGCTGCACTGAACTCTTTATCAAGAATTATATAAGTACAGAGAGTACAGACAAACAGTGGGCTTCTGTATCTATGGGTTTCACCAGCTCTGAAGTGGAAATTTTAATTTTGGCATTGAAATTCTCATACTTCTTAGTAAATTCCAGTTGGAGTCATCTGTAAAGACATAAAAGAAGTCCTGAGTTATAAAAGGTTTTGGGGTTTAGAAAGTCAAATAAATAAAAACAATCAAAAAACAACAAAATTTTTGTAGCTTTGACATGAATTACTATTTCCCTATCAATAGTCTGTATCTGAATTCGATATACAGATTTCTATATTTAAATCTCAGACTAAAACTTGTCCATAATGGTTTTTTCTACTGTTTGTGTTCTAAATTTAGTTGAGAAATGACAAGTACAGATATAGAAATCAAATGAATGAATAACTTTTCCCCTCTTATACACAATTGCTATATCACAGAATTGTTTTAAATGGTTTCACATTTTACAATGCCAACAGAAGAAAAATTAAAATGTCATACTATTTGAATTTTTTTTTTTCAGTCAATACCACCAAGGTGTCAATTGATTTAAGTTATTATAGAAATAAATGCCTTTACCATATTTTACATTTTTTGTCTTCCTTGATAATATAACTCTGAACGTTTCTAGAGGTTACACTTCATATGTTTTTAGCCAAAGAAACAATTAGATAGTGTTATCACTTTTATACCATCAAAAATTTCTACCTCAGAGCTGAAAAGTTGGCCAAAATAGGAGAAGATGTGTGTAAACTTTTTTTAATGAGACCTTGGGACAAGCAGTTATCGTTGAAATTTCTGACTCTGCCTCATCATGCTGATGACTTTTTCTGCCACTTTTCAAAATGCAGTTTGAAACTTAAAAGTACAGATAAGTGATATTATTTGGCTTTGGTTTGTGGTGGTTTTTGGTGTTTTTGTTTGTTTGTTTTGTCCTTAAGCTACTTTAATACTGGTACTTTATTGAGGCTGAAAGCCTGATGTTTTTGCTGATGTGTGGGCAGATTCCAGGGCATCTGTTTTTCACTCAAATCTCTGGCATCTAGGAAATACTATCTTGATTTGTAAGTGTATATGGACTTTCTGTACTCTAGTGCAGCCAAAAGACTTATTTCTTGCTCCTATCTCCACACAAGAACAAATATCCTCTTTTCATTATCTGCAAAATGTTGAAGCTAATTAGATATTCCTATTTTATTTTAGATGTAATTATTTGCCAAGCTATAGAAAACTATAGCCTTTTTATATGAAGAAATAGCAAGCCTAGGTTGCTGCTACCTCAGATTCCCTTTTCTGGAGAGAAAAATATATTTATGACCCATTGTCTTTTTTCATTTTTAATGGAATACCATGTGTCAGTGGTTTTTAGACATAAATTTGGTAGAAGATTGTAATCTGGAGAAAACATTCAAAATTCCTTAGCAAGACAGTTAAAATATTGGTATAGGTCAAACATATCTAATTAGGGTGTTGATCTCTTCTTAAAAGATATAATTCTGCCTGCCTAGAAAAAAGTTTTTGTTTTGTTTCATCAGATGGAATGTAATTGCATTGTTGAACTGTTTAATTATTTGATAGTATAGAATCTAATTTAAAAATACATATGATGATACCTTCTTCCCGACCACCTCCGTTCCAGAGTTCAGTTTAGTAACTAGTACTATTATTTATTTTTTTTCCCCAACTACATCTCGCAGAAGTTCATCAATACTTATCTAAATTCACACTGTCTCAACAATTCCACACTTGCATTGGTAGAGTTGAATTATGAAGAGAACCAAGCTGCTTGTTAATTTACAGACTTGAAATCTGTAGCAATCCATTAAGTCTGGAAAATGGAATGCAACAATTCTGTCTGCAGAAGTTACAAAATCTCTGCAGATGTTGATGTTGTCCCACCAATAAGCCCCAAAACGTGGGCTTATTATTAGTGTGCAGTGCTAAGTATGCACTGAGGTGAGGTATTTCTGGTTTTAATAGCAATTTGCGCAAAGCAGGGAGCTTGGTGGTAACCCACAAAGGGCTGGCTCCCTAATCATCAAAACTTTACACTACTTGTACATTTTAACAAACAAGGGCATCAGCATTCATAGGTTGCAGATTGCCTAACTTTTTTATTATTTGCTAGTTTTCACTTTTTTCTCATGCTAATTAGTCCACCGGCACAATTATTCCTCTCTTTGAGTCTGGAGTCTGTTTTGGGTAGGTAGTCAGTGAGTTAGTGGTCACAGTCTTCCACTGATGGAACACTACTGCTCGGTTCTGCTGACTTCACTCCTTGTGGTTATCATCCAGACACTATATTCATCTTGTCTTCCCTCTTACTGCAAACAAAAGATTAGCCAAGCATGACATTCACAATGCAACTGCTTCTTCACAACTGTCTAGCTGTAACTACTGATTAACCACTAAAAAAACATTGCAAAGTTTGACTCAAACTCCTATTCAAATCTTGAGGGGCTTGATATCATTGAATGCCAAAACCTAAACTGTTAGGGATATTTGCTGGCTTGTGCCTCCTGTTTGATCACATCCCTGCTCTGTACTGCTGCCCCAGAAGTGGGGCCATGCTCTATGGCTAACTTTGCCCAAGGGACTGGAGACTCAGATGGATGTTCTCTATCCCTTCTCTCCTGTTGGTAGTGATTCCTTACCTCTCTCTTCCCTTCTATGTGACTCTGGCCTGTCTGCTTAAGTTTGTCCTCAGTGGACTAACCAATGGAGTAGTATTCATTAATTAAAAGTAGAAAATCTAAATCAATCTACTACATTCTTGCTCCCTGTGTTCTTCAAGCTGTAAACCAGTGCTGGAGGCAGAAACTGAAGGGATACTCATCTCAGTTCAGGATTTTTTCTATTTGTGGCTTCTGTGGTTTTTAATATGGCTATCAGGTATTATGATGATGAGTTCATTAAAGAGAAAAAGAGAGGAGAAATTGTTATCCTATCTACTAAAATTCCCTGACATTTTATAGAAAGCTCTACTTTTCATCGAACAGTTTTACTAACATTATGGGACAGTGTCCAATAATCTTTATAATGTCCTTTATAATAAGGATATTATAAAGTCCTTATTTATAAAACCACAAAGAATTCAACACATGACTGATGTTACATATGCATTCCTCAGCTTTTTATATTGACCCTGGGTATTTGTTCTAAATAAGAATACCCAATGTAATGTAATCACTGCCCCTATGAGGATTCTGCAAGCTAATAATTGGTTTTGGAGAAAAAGGTCCTCCTGGATACCCACTTAAATGCCTTAATTATAAATTGCGAACACACCTTATGCTGTTTGCCATCTTGCTGTAAAGGGAAAGTAAACATTCATGCATTCTGTGTCTCTTTTTGAATATATATGTACTGTAATCAGCTACCTGCACTTTCTTTAAGATCAAAGGTTTTGAACTTCTGGAGAGCTTTCATACTGAATAGATTTTCTAATCCCTTAATAAGTTCTATCTTTTGAAGAACTGACCCTGGATAAAGCTTTTGTAAACGTGCCTTTGCTCAACACAGAGATTAGGTATCTAGATTTATTACTATCTTCTGTATTTAGGTTCATAAAAGTTAATAATTTTAGATAATGTCTATGTGTGGATAATTTACAAAAGCTGGCTAGAAAAAACAGGAAAGGAAGCTGACAGAAGTATTTTGCCTTGCTTCTTTTTCACTTTATCTTAGTCTATCAACCCCTTACTTCACCTCTTTATGAATGTGAATATTATATGCCAATTACTGCAGAAAAGATTGGCTATCAGTATTGGCTGATACATTAAAATTATTTAGTCTGGCTTTATATATTGGTTGAGATCACCATGAGGAAATACTTAGTGAAACTATTTCACTGGCTAAAAAATTTCAGAATAAGTCATCTGTAGTCAAAAGCATATTGAATAGTCGAAAATAAGTAAACAATAATTTAATAATTAGATTTTTTTTTCCAATCTCATGGTCTCTCTCATGGCAACTTTTATTTAACAATATTTATTACCTAGAAGTACGGAATAGATACATTTATTTTCCACAGAATAGATCACTTTTTTATTTATTTGTGTATTGACAGTGGAGCTAATAAACATTTTGCTGGTTTTGCAGATTTTGAATGGGAAAACGTATATGTTGGGAGATGGATGGATCCTCTTTGTTGCTTGTGCAAAAAATATATATTTCATAATAAAATACTGGCATTAAGAAAAAAATATTCTGCATTTCATTGTCATCATGTTACATTATCAATATACACAATTTAATTTTAAATCTCATTCTCAATTTTCATTCTCATCTCCTCACTCTCTTTAAATCCTACAGCAGTCTGGAAGATGAGACAAAAGTTGCTGCCAAATACAGTCATAAAGAGTGAAGAGGGAGTGAGAAATTTTATCTTTCATAAAGAGTATTTTTCCACTACTTGATAATATCCTTTATATCCATCATAATACGTAGCTAGTGAGACTGGACACATCTATTGACAAGGGGCTAATAATTGGATTTAGAATATGATATTCAGGGAGAGTGGAAATAGGCTGACTGGAATGTATCTCTGTAAGGATTGAAAATCCTTTCAAGAATTGCAGTAAGTAACCAGCTTGTTGTCATATTTGTAAATAAACAGAATTATTTTTATAATAATTCAGCGGTGTGTGACATTTATTTTAGGTAGAGATATGAAAAACAGCTTTAGGGCTGAACAGTGACTATATAAATATAAACACTGAGACAAGCAGACAGATTTCCTCTCTATATCATAAGTGCACATGTTGTATCAGTGCCAAGCCAGCAAGCTTTATATATCATAGAATATCTTAAAAAAAAAAAAAAAAAAAAAAGAAAGAAAGAAAAAAACCAGCAGTGACCTTACGAGCCTCTGGCATTCTCTCTTCACTGATGAAGAGATGTTTCCTATCTGGACTGCACAGAGAAGGTTTTATGAGTAATTGCTTGGCACACTCATTCTTTAAAGTTGCCGTTGTTGCCATAGGGTTTTCATGAATTTGTAGATTTTTATACTTCTAGGTAGTTTTTCACATATAGAGCAGCTAACAA
>JAWWEE010000158.1:20340603-20355088 GCA_035221455.1 Xenops minutus
GGGAAGGGAAGGGAAGGGAAGGGAAGGGAAGGGAAGGGAAGGGAAGGGAAGGGAAGGGAAGGGAAGGGAAGGGACTTCAAAGAAAGTGTTGGCTATTTCTACCTAGTCAATGGCTCTAAAATAACCCGACAACTTTCTATAAAAGTAAGAATTGGCATGCTCCTAGACAGGTGCTGGAAATCTAGGCCTTATTCAGTCCCCAAAACACTGTCACATTTTACATTTCTGAATCATTGTTTTTAAAATCCATATAGTCCTATGGACTATATAATCCATAAGTCCTATGAACTTATATAGTGGTGTCACTTCAACATCTAACAGTCTTAGTGAACTTGGTCTGTTTATGAGCCTCTTTACTGAGTTTAAGTCAATTTTTACTTCTCGTAGTTGTGGAGCTGCATAGTTCATGGTATACCAAGCAGAAGTTCTGCTTGAACTGGATGTAAACTGGAAGTAAAAATTCTTAATTAAAACCCGAAAGGACTACAGACTCTACCCCACTGGTAAGAAAAGATATTTTGCATGCAGATACAGACTGCATGCTCTGGTTCCAGGTTTTGGATAAGTTTGGTATAGAGCAATGAAATGTGGGTACCACATTAAGAAATGAACGATAGCTTGCTCTTCAGAAACCATCTTTCAAAGCTTATTTCAAGAAAAATATTACTGTAATTCAAAAATTATGTGGTATGTTTATTATACTATTTTTCAGTTTTCATCTGTTAATCTTGATTCTAGGTATAATCGTGTTAGTAATTTTTCCTAGATTTGAGAAAAATATTCAATAAGACTTCATTTAAATAGTCTCCGATCTCTTGTGACATAAAAAAGAGATATCAGGTAATGGAAAAAAATCGGTACTAACCAGCTATTAATCACAATAATAGGGATTTTTTTCCCTTTCATTTTTTAAAGGAAAAGTGTAGTCAAGTCATCAAAAAATATATTCTAGTAACCCTGAAATTTCATTTGTTTTTACCAAAACTTTTTTTAATCCTTGGCCGAATCCTGGTTTTCAGTATTTCTGTAGCAACAAATATCTTTCCTGTCCGGCTGAGCAACTCTAACATCACACAAATATATTCACTCTAGGAAAATTTGATATGTTTCCACAGTTTCTCTCGGCCACTGCAGTTTGGGAAACTGAGAAGAAGATTCTGATTTTGGTTTATTTCTTACAACAAATAATTACAATACAGGTTAATTTCAGATATGTACACTAAATGTCAAGATTAGAAACATTCATAAAATTATAGGTATCACAGGTGAAAATTTGGTTGCACAACAGCTTGTGCATTTGAGTAAAAATGAAAGAAAGAGGGAAATACTACCTTGTAATATTCAAGCATAGGCAATGTTGTACTTCATATTTATAATGCTTATCTGTCAAGTTCAGAGGTAAAAATATGTAGTGAGCTAGATGATCTACTGAAGTTTCTTCCAGACTTATTTTATATGATTAATCTACTTTAAAATTTTCTCTCTGATCTATTCATGTAACACATCTCTGTGAGAATTCTACGTACTTTCTTTTTTTATTTCCTTGGATGTTCTAAAGGAGAAAAAATAGTCTATTTAAACAAGTAAAGCTACCACCCATTCAATTAAAAATGTATTTGAATGTAAGTTAAGCAACAGGCTTTGCCCTTCTTCGGCTGAGAACGAGACAGTTAAAAAGTTCATTATGAAATTACCATATTGATGATCTCCTTGTTCTCTGTGTATTTTAAAAGCCAGAAAGACAAAACCTCTGACAGCATAATTCCATCAGAAACTAGCTTAAAAGACTTTTTATCCTCCACCCACACCACTAAGAGAATGAATCTTTCTCTACCAAAAGTGCTTGTTCTACCTAGCAGTATTATCTTTGTCCCCAGGGTAGTCTCTGACTTGCAACTTTCTGACAGCTTCATGAAAGTTTCCAAATTGTATTTTTACTCTGTTTCAAAGCAGAAGATTTTTGCTGACCTCTAACTGGAATCAGATCACCTGCAGTTCTCAGCCACTGAACTCTGGTGCTGGGAAGTTTTTATGCTAACCCTTTCAAACCAATATTTTGTATTGTCCTCATTTTTAAACCATATAAACAATAGATCTAGGTGTTTGAGTCAGAACGATTGTGTAGGTTTGACTGGGCTAAAAATGACAGTCATATGGTTAAATAACGGTATTTGGAGAATTCAGTGTTGCAAATACTGTGTTAGTACACAGAAAGATGCTACTGCTACTTTAGGGAGTATAGTGAATCCTTTGTGTATGGAAATCACATAATATGACCAGGCTTCTCTCTGAATTTTAGCTGCTTGTGTTCCACTGCATAGATAAAATCTTAAAAGATATAATTTAAATAAAACTGCAGTTTTTCAAAATCACAGAAATTAGACACATTTGTGTACTGTGGCTGTTTTTCCTTGTCCAGGTAAACTAAAAGTGATCTGTTGCAATTAAAGAAATGTTTTGGGTATTTTTCACGACTAAAAATCATGTAGAACATCAGTGATTGAAATTAGCTTGAGTCCAACCAGGACCCATAGTCCAGAACTTGACTGTTCTTGTCTTGGAGCTTAACATTAGTGGAGTAAAACAGGACAAAAGCAGGAACACCATGTCAGACCACCTACAAGATGCTCACAGTTCCTGCCAACATACATGACAAGCAATTTGTCCTAAACAAACTACACATCGTTAAAAAGATTCAAAACAAAAAACTACAGTACAAACCAGACAGTCTTTCATTCATGGAGAGTGTAGTTCTTCATGGTATTTTTTAAATCAAGCCACTTCTTTTGCAGGTTTTGAAAAGCTATTTTTTTCTGTCACATCTGCATGCAAAGTTATGAAACACTGTTTGAATGTACAAATCTGAAAACATTTCATATGACCTTTTTTCATATTGGGCATAATTCTAACATGCACATGAAAAATATTTGAAAGTTAGTACACATATTTACAATAAAAAACTGTATGCTTGAAAGAGGAAGCAAATATTTGAAAATAAAACTTCTGTTCTTGACATTTGTAATAATTTTCTTGCTCTATCAATCATAATCTAGAAATTCATCCTTGTAATTCCCTTCTTCATTTCCTTCTTTGCCATCATATTAAAGTTCTCATTCTTACCTTCAAATCTCTGCAGAATATTTTGTGACTTTATATCTCAGATCTCTCTACATCTCCTTTTTTTTTTTTTTTTTTTTTTTTTTTTTTTTTTGTACTGTATAATTACAGAGGTCAGTACTCCTATTTTCAGGCTTTCTGCCGTGCAATTGCATGTATAGAAAAAAAAAATCATAAAATTTCAGTCTTTGCACAGAGACTCAAACTCTGTCAAAGAGCTACATGTGGACATTTTATAAATAAGAGTATTGTAAATTTTCAAGTCCAAGTTTACAAATATGTCAGCATGTTCACATTTTATTCATTTCTGTCTTCTACACTGAAAATTTTCTGTGTAAAACCTAATAGTACTTGAGATCACATATGTACCAATAGGAAGTTAGACTTCCATAAGTGAAAAATAAGGTGTTTTCACCAAAATGTGAAAGCCAAACTTTTTCTGTGATTTATTAATACAGCAACTAGTGTGCTTTGCTTTTTATCTCAGGGAGAACAGTTCTTACACATCATTAACTCATTCTTTCGGGTGACCAATAGTGAAATACAGTTTTAAAAACAGAGAACTTTATATTGTATTTTAATATGGCAAAATATAAGCATGTCAAACTGGATGGCTGACAACATATAGAATGGTCATATTTAGGACATCAGTTCTAATGTAAGGCAGACACCAGTGACTAAATGTAGATGGTACCAAGCAACCACCAGTAAAACTATCTGCATTTCAACCTACATGTTAAATGACAGGTGCCCACTTCACAATAACAACCCTGCTAGAGAATTTTCCAGCAGATTGCAATTGGTAGTCTCAGAAGAGATACTAAGGCTGAAAAGAGAAACCTAGAAAGCATTACAATTTTTTCATTAACAATGCAGTACTTCAATCTGGACTGAAATACAGTTTAGGTCTCCAGTCTCCGTTACAAATGTATGTGATTGAGGAGTGTATATTTTTTGTCTGTCGATCTACAGGTTGGTCCTGATTGCATAGCTGATCCTGTTGTGTGGCTACAGGCAAAAATCATATGCTCTGGAGTATTCTTATGTCAAATAAGCCATTTAAATATCCAAATTAGGATATTATTCTACATACGTAATCTCTGTAGTGAACAAAAGTGAGAAATTCTTTTGAGCTCAAATTTTGAGTAATTAAATAAGTTTTTGACTGGTCTGACTTTCTTTTTGCTTCAGAGAGAATATGCTGGGTTTACTAGGCTCTATACACTCACTAAATTGAGAGTTTCATACTAGAACCTTTTGATTTTCCACCAGAATGACTATTTTAATTACTAAAGTTAATAGCTGATTTATTTTTTTATTTCCTTTAAGACAGAATCCACTGAACATATAGACATTCAGTCTGATAACAGTGTATCAGAAAGGCTTTACATTGGTAGATCTAGATTGAGTGCTAGCTTGAATAAAATTAGTGCAAATGTCCCTCATGAATATTTCGGGATTATAGGGGAGTTGAAAAATTGGGATTAAATTGGGTTAGGATTCAACAGGATGTATTTATTATGTATGCCAAGAGTGTCTCTTTATAAGCTTAATGAAGTTGAACAGTTTATTTTAGTTTATTTGTGAACTGTTTAGCTGGTTAATAGTCAGAAATGGTAGAACTAGAACCGTTCACCTACTTCCACATAACTGATGTTTGATAATAAGCGTCACAATACAAAATGCTAATAAACAGCAAAACAAATGCTAAATCACTTTACTTTCTTACTCTTCATCCTTTCCAGAAGATCTCAAGCAACAATCTGTCATCTGAATCACTAGGTGGCTTTTTCCTTTGTAGCACTAACACAATAACTTGAAACAGTTCAGTGGTCTATAGCAGTACTTAAACTATTAGCTGCAAACATAAATTACCTCATCAGTAACAATGAAATTAAGACTAGACTTAAGTTTTGTATGTATTTTATGATATAGTAATTTGGTTGGTTTTAGTTATTACAAGTAATGTGGAAGTTTACATACTTTGCCAAATCATTGCTGTATTAGACTCATTTTTTACCTGACCAGGCTAACATCAGACTAGAAAGCTTAGACGATGAGAGCAGACTCAGAACTGAGAAGACAGTTCCTACTTTTAGAAGTCCGGTAAGAAGTGGATGGCACAGACATAGAAGGAAGCTATGAAGATTGTCTGCATGAGAAGAGAATCTATTTCTGGCAATCAAACATGAAAATATCTTGACCACTGAGCACAAACCTTATGCAAAACCAATCATTTCTCATACATACCATCCTTTCTGGTAAGTCCCTGAAGTTACTCTCTCAAAAAACCCCACAACCTTAATCCCAAAGCCTTAACGACTGTGTTGGGTGCCCCATGACCACACTGGGTGCCCCACCACCATTCCAGGTGCCCCATGGCAGCACCATTTACCCTATCACTATGTTGAATACCCCATGGCCATGGCAACTGCCCCAAAACCATGTCAGGAAACCCACAGCAGCACTGTCTACCCCATAACCATATTGGGTCCCAATCGACACAGCCACCCCATGGATACACTGGGTGACTCATGGTCACAATGAGTGCCCTATAGCAGCATCCTTCTTCTCACATGGAGAAAATTACTTTTTTTTTTTTTTTTTTTTTTCTGGTTGTATGTAACATTCTCTTGGGTGGAGAACATAAAGAAGCAGAAATTACCTCAGTGGAATACCCTCTGTATAGGAAAGCATTGTGGGGTGGAAAAAAAAAAAAAAAAAAAAAAAAAAAAAAAAAAAAAAAAAAAAAAAAAAAAAAGAAAAACACAACAACGAGCCTTTCCACACAAAGTTTCTTGTTGAAATCATATTTTGACTGCTTCATTCGTTTCATGTTTCACTGTTTCAAGGTTGCCAGGGAAAAACATACCACCAGAGGATTATAGTATATCCTTAATATCCCACAGGCAACTGCACATGGTATCTTTCATGTTTTTCTCACAGATGGCATCTATTGCTGTGGTGTTTTTAATAATCCCTGAAGTGAAACTGGATGACAGCATCATTCGTTCAGACTGTCAGGAGAAAATTCAACACACTTATGATAAGTGGATGAGAACTTTCTCTGTTGTGCTGTTGACATTTGGTTTATCTAACTTCTACTGTACAGCCATCAGTGGGACCAATTCATGAGATTATCTGCATTGTCCTCCTGTGCCTAAAGCTGTGCCCAATTAAAGACTTTTTATTTAATGTGCTTTTTACAGGAAATTTGATTCTAATTTCTCAGTCTCTGTGGTATTAAAAGTTCAGATTCAGAAAAATCTGAAACATACCTCTATTGTTCTAATACTCTGGTGCTAAGAAATCTGGCAATTTTAAAACTCAAATCTCTGTATTTCAAGATTGCTAACCTGCTGTACTCATGAGGGTTGGTGAAATATTAGATTAGGCTAGGTGGAATGACAGATTCACTAAATTCAGATTAGGTTTATGTGGCAAAAATTTTACGTGTCTGTGGTATGAACATGTCATATTTTCTAATTATAAATGATGGCACCATTCATCTTACATATGTGTTACATTATGTGCTTTTCTTATTTTTCTCTCTTTCCCCCCTGCATTCTGTTGAACAAAGATCCGATCAGTCAATTTGCTTTTATTTCTTTTGTGATTACTGTTACTGCTGATACTAAAAGACTAGTTGTTATTACTGACATTGACTCCTTCCTCTTCCTTGTTTTATTTTATCCATGAGTTATATCCTAGCTAATAGTCAATAAACAGTTTGGGGAATGAACTATTTTTCTCAACCAGTTTGTACAGAGCCCTACACAACAGGCCTCGAACAGATTGTGACTGCTTGTGTTACTGTGATGGGAATATTCAGCATATTTAACATTTTTAGAGTTACACAAAAATCTTGTTTTGTTTTTGGTTTTGGTTTGGGCTTTTTTTTCCTGGCTTGCTGATTGAACAAGTGAAAAAAACAAAGACTGAACAAAAAAAACCAAACACCAAAACCCCATAAAACTCCCCACAAAACAAAACAAAAAACCAAACCCAAACCAAACAAAACCCCCACAAACAAACAAACAAACAAACAATGGAGATGGGGAGTGGAATGGGAATTCAAGTAAAATATGCAACCCAAGACTGAAATGCTTAGGCTGAGCAACATGTACTCCATGTATAGTCAGTGGAAACAGGTTTATTCAGAAGATGATTCAACCAGCTTCTATGAACAAGTATATAAAGAAGAAAAATATTTAGAAATAAGTCTCTCACTCCTGTTTTCTTTTCAGTAGCTTCAGGGCTAGAAATAAAAAGTTCTCCTAGAGATGCAGATAGACTGGATATTACTGTGTATCTGAACAGCATTATTTATTTGGCCAATTTAAATGCAGTGAATCCTACTTTAAATGCCTGCCTTATAGAGTGTGGATATAGTTAAAAGATTTATATTTCAGAATAAAATGCTGTTTAATTTAAAAAAAACCCTGAAGTTGGAAAAACTTCTCTATTTTTCAGCCAAACTATTGTGATGAAGAAAACCCAAATTCTTTTTTATGTGTATCTGATAAAAATTTCAGAGAAAAATTTTATACAGCTCGAGTGCTTATTATAATTACTGTCTTATTGCAGTTGTTAATTTTATTATAGCTGATTGATTGATTCTTTCAAAATAACATTCTATTTGCTCATATATCATTATTCTCATGACATTTCATAATACAGTCGAAGCATTTATATATGTGTGGCTGACTACTGTAGAGGCAGGGATGGTATTTCAAATGAACAATGTGTATGTCTGGTATAGTTCTGAATTTTCAAGACAATTTTAACCAGCATTGCTGACAAGTATGTGAGCTATGAGTTTCTGAAAATCTGGGCTCTGATTTCTGTCTCTCTCCTAACATTATTGACTAGAGGGGTGGGAGAATTTACATGTCTTCAGAAGCATCTGGAGAAAAGTAGTGCCGGTGGCAGTAGTCCACCTATGGCTATTTTGAGATATCAAGAACTGAACTCTTATATCAAATTCATTTCTCCCTGTATCAGTAATTGGACCAGAGGGACTTATGTGCAGATTGCAAGGGTAACAATACTTTCAAAATAAGAACTTTTCAAGCTCCAACTGGGATACCCAACAGACCAGACAGTTTCCCTTAGATCCATAATTTCTCAAATACAAATTATTCTGCAATGCTGCTGACACAGAGATGCCCAGGGCAGAAGGGAGAAAATAAAATCAGCTTTCAAGCATAAAGCCCTATTGTCTGCCATGTGCAAGAATGATGTCATTCCTTTTCCAGTGACATTTACCTCTGCCTCCAAAATAGTACTGCAAAGTCCAGAAGCAAAACATGAAAGGATCAGCAGCAATAAAAATGATGGTGAACAGATGACCACATGGTACTCATGCATCACATCTTAAGAAAATTAACTTGTGACAACTTCCTCCTCATGTTACTAGAGCACAATAAAAACTGCATTAAGACTTTTAATCACACTCCCTGCTTCTTGGGGTTACTGGTGGCCAGGTGGCAATGAACATGAGGATTTTACCAAATAGGTTTAAAAAATGAGCAAATAAGGGTATTGAGAAAATTCTGCATTAAATGGTTCATATCTCATGAATAGTTGTATTCCAAGATCACAAAAAAAAAGAGCACACTAAGAGTATTTTTTTATTTTCTTAATGGGTTTCAAACATACACTTAATAGCGACAGAATCCAGGAAAAGACATTTGCATTGAACCCAACTTTATTGGCTTCCTAAGGTGGCTTACTAAAGATAGCAGGGTCTGAATAAAGGCCTGAATAAAGCTGCCAGCAGAATGGTTCTCATCAAGACCAGGACTTATGATACAAACCTAAACATTATTTACTTTTTATTCTTGTTAACTATGGAAAAAATGCTAAAATAATCTTTTTCTACAGGAAACAAATATCATGACGTATGAAGTACCTAACTCACAAGACAGAAATTATCAAAATTATAAGAAATATAGAGGCTGGAAAAACAATATGATAGCAATAATTACATACATGTGTGTACAGTAGGCATTTGTTGAACAGTTAATGATCACAAGTATGTGTTCAGATATTCCTGTAATATATGATGATTAGTAGTGCTTACAGATTTCTTTAAAAATGTACTTCTAATGATGGAGGTTGACTAAAGATTGCAGAAGTGAGCAACTGAGCATTATGTAGCATTATAAATTCAGGCAAATAGTATATGGATAAAGTGATGCTTGTATCCTCAAAAGTATCTTGGCTAGCTGGTTACCACCTCACTCGTTAAAAAAAAAAAAAAATCCAAAATGCCTTATGACATGCTATATCCAATATGCATTAGGACCGGTTAAATTATCAAAGTATAAATATTTGCTTGGCTCATATGTTCCAAGGAAGCCCTTAAAAGATAGACAGAAATAATAAAATGAAAAAGATTCCTTATGTAATCAAATTGCCATCAACTATTCTTTCTTGTTTTGGGTGGTTGGAAGGAAGCAAACACGGAAATCTTACGAGCTATAGTTTAAGCATATAAGGCTATTTTTATGTTTGCCTACATAATTTAAAAGGACAAGCTGAAGTATACACTGTTGACCCATACAGGAGCCATGGCAGTAATTTAAAGGAAATTCAGCATCCTGAATAATGTGGCTATGAATCATATGAGCCAGTCCAATGTCATTGTATTTCAACTCTGTCATGGCTCAGGTACCTGCTATAGCAGAATAGAGCTGGCACATTAAACTTACAAGGACTCAAAATGCAAAATGACTCATGGCTTTCAAAAATAAACTTGAATAGTTTTGTGAATTTTTTCTTTTTTTGGCCAAGGATTTCTCCTTCCAATTTCTTTAGCTGTACAGCTGGATTCCAGAACACGCAATCCAACTTGTTTCCAAAGTAAACGTGGTTTCAAACAGAAGCATTCCCAAGCCTTTAGAAAAGTGGTTAAGGAATTGTCACTGTTCTTATTATATGTAATTTTCTCTATGTAGTTAAAGCAGCTTTCAGCTTCCTCTGAGCAGAGGTCAATATCTCACCTTGGTTATTTTGGTGTGATGCTGAAGACAATTACAGTTATGCTAAATTTTACATAAATTGATATTTTCAGGATAGAAATTTCATCCTAATATTTTCTGTGTAGGAATGGTTTAAGCAGGATTATTTCATAAGATGAATGAAGATTTTTTATATGAATGAGGACTTGATCATGTAAAAAAAGACTTTTACGAAACAGTCCTCCAACTGTAACCACCTGGTCTTCCAGATACAAACACTTTGCAACTGTTGACCTTCCTAAATTTAGAGGACTTTTTTATCTTTTAATAATCTCCAGTGCTTTAATGAGTAAAGTATAACAAATGACATTTTGGTTGCCATAGTGAAATAATTTTTCTTACATTTTCTCAGGCTGAATGCCTTTTTCTTTTCCTTTTGCTTTGTTTTAGTGGGATAAAGGCTACAGCTATAATAAATGCAACTTCACTTTTCTCTATTATAAATAAATGTAAGAAAAAGGATATATGTTCTAATAATAGAATATGTTTATACTTAATTACTGGGTGCCATTATTTTGAAGGCGTAATGTTGCTGACAAACACAGTGGCTCACTGCTCCACAGAGTAATTAATAGTGTTGTTTATTGTAGTATAAGTTTTTCTCTTTTGTCAGACACAATTTGTTAAGTAAATTAGATGCTGAAATGCATGTGGGTTTAAAAGATAGTGAATAATAAAGTATTAGCAAGAATTTAATGATACTGAAATAGCTGGAGAGAAAAGTAGTAATCTGATGCAAACAGTTTCCATGGTAATGACTTAAAGCTTTCAATACTGAAGGGGAAAAAAACCATAATTTTAAAACTGTATACGTGTATATATGTTTTTAAAACAGGCATGCAATCAGGCTGACCAGGACTCCATTTCAGACAAAATCCTTCATCTTAATAAGACTTACTGCATACCAAAGCATCATGAGTGGACAGACATTTCTGCCACAGAAGATCTGTCACCTCTGCAAGAACCAACATGCTTGTGCTTTTCAGGAGAACTGAGATTGTCTTACTAAAATATTTTAAATTTAAGAAAAAAATCCACTATAGGAATTAATTCTGTCTGTGTTAAGTATAATTACCTGTAATCATCTGGCTAGAAACAGGTGCATCATTTCTTCACAGGTTTGTTATCTAAATTTATTAACCTGTCAAACCATGACTATTAGTCATGTGAAATGCTTCTGCATCACAGAAATTTGGTCCTCTTGAAGAACTTCTTAATACACTAAACTGATATAAAATCACTATTAATAAATGAGACAAAATTACACATTTCAGATTCCCAAATTAGGTCTAAAAATTTCTCTTTTGATTAATAGAAAAAACCCCAAACACTTCCATTGTTACTGTTTTGGAGAATAAGCACCCTTGACAAAATTGCTTTCCCATTTATGGCAAATTAATTTAAAAGTTTAAAAATAAAAATATACATTTCAGTTTATAAATTATTCTTTCAGTTTATGAATGCTGTAAACATACTGTTTACACCTTTTGTATCCCAGGTATAATTTTTGTTTTCATGTCAAAAAGAGTTTATTGTTTCAGCATTTGTGTAAAAGGAAGTAGAAAATGTTGATTTAGAAGACATTGATCATAAATACTAATGACTAGGGTTGTTCTGTCCAAAATTTTATTTCACAAAGGCTGCATGAAGACAGATACTTTTCTTTCAACTAGAGATGGAAAATTCTACCTAATGACTTAAAAACCGCATATATGTTCTCTTGGCTTTTTTCAACTCTCTGTGTTCTTCACATGAAGGGCATGACAGCACTTTATTTCTTCACTTTGTGGCTTATCTTTGAAGAGCAAAGTCATCAAGACTATCAGGTTTGTCTGGGGAATCTCTAAGTATTCAGTTGAATAAGTGGCCATGCTCATTATATGTTCATATAAATAAGAGAAAGCAGTTAAAATCCTTAATTACCTTTTTTTTTTTGGTGAATAATTTTATTTTGATTCTTCATATTTAAAAAAAACCCAAACTAAATTATATTTATGAAGTTGTTCTAAGGCTGCACGAAACCCACTATCCCCTACAACAGAATCCTCAGGAATAGAAATATCAGAAATGAAAAATTTAAGTTGCTGTTTATAGACTTGGATTGCAACTAGGTTTACATTATGAGCTGACTTAAATACCTGTGAGGTTCTAGAGGCTAAATATCATGTCCTCCCACTTTTTCCTAGTATTTTTCAAATACTTTTAAATGCTAGAAACATGTAGAAAAATGAATATGATTTTGAGCAAGTTGATGATACTAATAGCTGTATTAGAAATACAACTGAAAATTTAGAAGTATAGACTGGAGGAGGGAGGACAGGGATTCTACCTAATCTCTATATCAAAAACAAATTCAAATTTGTATTGAAATTATACTTCAGATTATTGACAGAGAGATCAGGAGTCAGAAAGAATTAGACTGAGCTCAGCCACTCTGTAATTAACTTTATCATTGATACAATTTACATTACAACATTCTTCTGTGTAAATCATCTAGTACTTATGTATTACAGAAATGTTATTTTCATATGAAGAATTGCTTTTGAGACACTGAAATGAAGAGCATTAATTCAAACATTAATTAATTAATGTATGACAGCATTAAATCTTCTATTATGCCTTTTTAATATTGATGAAATGAATAAAAGGGCTGTCTTTTGCAGGCAGCTGATTTGTAGGAAGGGACTTTAGTGTGCAGAGGTTAAAGATTAGAGAGAAAAAGAATTTTAACATCTTCACTTTGTTATGGGAACCTTCCTGCTCTAGCCCCACCTGTAATGTTTAGGTTTACTCCTTTTCAAGTCCCAGCTTAATGAACAAAAGTACATAACAGAAGGAGAGTGAAAAGCATCTGTACTATATTTTACGGAGATCTATAGATTCTCTAGGAAGGCTTCTAAGCCTTATTGCAAGTTTTTACTGCAAGATCTATATTGCCACAGTACCGAAAGGTTTGACTGTAGATCAGTATCTTTCATCTGTGGTATGAATTTGGTCATATAGACAAATTTGTGTAGGAACAATAAAAATAATCAAAATTTTCAGGCAAACTCTCTGATAATTGCCAAGAACAAAAAGGATCACAGCTATTTTGATGGATATTTGACTCATGAAATGTATGAAGGCTTAATCGAAGTACACAAGCTTCTTTTTTTTTTTTAATGCCCTTTTTATACTTACAATTTAAGAGTGGGACTAGAACATTTATTGGGGAATTAGTTGATTTCTGCCATAAAATTCAGAAGAGAAGGTTTTAGCATCTAGATTATTAACAACAAACATTGTCTTTTTTTTTTTTTGTCTTTTTTTTCCCCCCATACTCTTCTATTCCGCTATAACACAGACTTTTTTTTTTTTTTTTTTTTGCAACAATGAAAAATTTTTCACTGAGTGAACTCATCAAGTGTCAGGTGTTGCATTTTATATCCTTATCTAGGAGGAAGGGAAGCAGGTGTTCATTTGTGCTGACTTTAGTGAAGCATTGTAGCCCACTGAGTTAAGTTTATAAAGCTGAATTGTGTGAATATTCCTCTATGCTGATCCTTCAAGGCAGCTTAGTGGTAAGAAAATGTACCAGAATCAGGTAACTCTGTCTTGGTTCATACAGAAGAAAAGCTTTATCTCTAGGGCAGGGTTTTGCCTGCATGAAATGAGACACTATTTTAGCAGAATAAGGATTGAAAAAAGGGAAAAAATGAACTAAAAGATTTGATAAACGAATCATGATATATGCTTCTTGATGATAAAAGTAGACAAGGTATACCAAATTTAGATAGCAAAGAAGCAAAGACCATAGATGTTTAAAGAATATGTCTTAGGTCTGATATTTATTTATCAGTGAGACCAAGCTGTTTTGTGAAAAAGAAATGAGCTGATCTTTCCTCATTCATCAAATTCTGCACTCAGATATGTTTAAGACCAGAAGGAAGAATTAGATCACTTAGTTTCACCATAAATGATCATTTAGTGTATACAGTGCAATTTATTAAGTCTAACATTTTTAATCAAGCTAGACTTGCACTAGAAAAAAATTGAAGTGAACACATGGAACAGCTGTGGCATTATTACTTATATTTGTTAGGTATTATGTTTAGAAGCATGCATAACTATCAGAAAAAGGTCACACAGGCATGTTATTTCTTTCATGTAGCACGATGTTGTTATATTTTTTATGACTTGGAGGCTTGTGCTTTTGTATTCTTAGATTTTGAGGGAAGATAATTTAGAGAAAGGTTGGAAAGTGAAAGTAAAACTAGCATTAGAAATTCATCAGTCTAATCAAGGAGCAAATCCTATCTGTCGGGAAGGGAAGGGAAGGGAAGGGAAGGGAAGGGAAGGGAAGG
>JAWWEE010000158.1:20358262-20371206 GCA_035221455.1 Xenops minutus
AAGGGAAGGGAAGGGAAGGGAAGGGAAGGGAAGGGAAGGGAAGGGAAGGGAAGGGAAGGGAAGGGAAGGGAAGGATGTAGTAATCTAATTTATAGCAGAAATGAGACAAAACAAGTAAAACAACAAATAAAGTATAAACAGACAGTAGTAAAGACTGGAAAAGTCAGTGGTTCACAGCATATTTTCCTAGAACAGAGTGATACATATATACAGTCTCATTAAAGATGACTTAAGAATCAGATTATTGTTTTCAATATTGGTGACACAGTTATTGTTAAAAGACTGACTTAGTATCTTCCGTTTCCAGCTCTGCCATGCACTGAGTGTTTCAGGAAAAATCATTATGCTACTTTTTTTCCTGCTAAAAACTGGATGCATCAGAAATTGAACATGATAAAAAACTTATTTAGATATTTAAAACAATGAATAGGTTCTATGCAATGTTTAGGATGAACAGAAGACCCATATTTTAAATTCAGATGTAATATTTTTTTAGCCTGTGCTTGTGCCATGTTGATAGTAGCAAGTCCTCATAGTTTCAGCTGGTGAACATACAAAATAGCACTGCAGAATGCTTTTTATTAAAATATAGATCAATCTTCTCAGTTTATTTTCACTAGAAGTAATTGAAAATGATCTGACTCTCATCCTGTAGGAATCACCTTAATCAAATTCATTGTCCAGGTAAAATATTTTGTCAACCAACTTAATCCCCCTTGTCCAAATCTGTAACATCCAAAACCCCAGGGGTAGTGTGCATTGCCAAAGACTCATTTTTTTTTCCAACCCCACTATCTTCTTTATCAATCAAGTAAAACAAGTATGAAAAAATATGTTTTATTCAACTATGTTATTTCAAATAATTTAAAGATACAGAACAAACTGACTAAAAACAATCTTAACTGATTTTCTGAAAATAATACTAGCTGAAGTCCTATTTTGAGGAATATTTCTGCTTTTCACGGGAACAAAGATTTAGTGTAATGAAATAAATAACATTTAAGTATATGCAATGTTTAAATCACATGTATTTCAAACACAGTGAAGAACTGATTTTTGCATACACACTTAATTCAGTCTAGTCTGCAGCTCTGCCACTTCTACTTCCAATTAGTTCATAAGGCTGTCAATAGCAGAGACTAAGAGCTAACATGATCTAGCAAAGTATTTTGTGTTATAAATGTTACTCTCACATTCTGAAATGGCCTTGGTCCAAATTACCTAATCTTGTTGTGCAAATTTTCTCTTGATCTTAATGGGACTAGTATTGTTTGGCTACTGATATGACAATTAATTAGCTACAGTTGTAATTAGTATACAATTACCTTATTGTCTACAGAAGCATGTGGATTGGAGAAAAGCTTGCTTTCATGCTTTGTGTGTTAGCACTGCCAGCAGAGGATTCTTGGCTGTCTACAGAGTTAACACCAGGCCATGGAGCATGGAGCCCACATGTATCCCCGAGCTACCTTCAGCCGAACAGGCACAACTCTATGGTACAGCATACATATAAACAGGAAGAGCTTTCTCTAACTCAAACAAAATAACGTAGTCTTCATAAGTAAGACTATTTCAGCATGTGGCTACACTTCTGGTCCGGGGATGAATTTTCTTGAGGTACTCTGCACAGAGCTCTGCCAAATAACACAAAACTCCCCTCTGTCATCTGAAACTTCCTATTGTTATGGTCTACTATTTCTGAACCTCGTGCAGCTCCTGAAGGGGCAAAACAATGTATCAGAATCTTAAATACGAGTCTGGGAATGAGTCTAGATCACAACTGAAGTCAGTAAAAGCTGTCTTTAATTGTTAGAAAAGGGATAGTAGATATTGCTTTGATGTGCTGGTGACATCAACTAAAATGTCGTCTCCTAGTATATCTCTCCTTTCTTCTAAGGAATTTCAGATCTGTAATTAGTTAAAAACATCAATTGTTTAAATTCTCTGTCCCTTGAATTCTTCCTCCCCTCCCCCCATGGCTATCTGTCAGATTTTTCCACACATAACTGAATAACAATATTGCTTATTTAATCCATAAGACTAGTTGATGGGTATAAAACTCACTTCAAGAGGCTTTTACTTCACCAAATCCCTGTTGGCTATTAAATCTTCCAGTTGTCTGAAGCCCTTCAGAACAATAACCAAAGCAAAGCAAGCAGAGATAGGGTATGGGGAGCAAGGATAATTTTTTTGTCATTTGCCTTGTTTCTCCTTTACAGTGAGAGATTACTAAGCCAAAAAAAGCTATTAGGACCCAAACAGGGAGGTCTGATGCCTCCTACTTACTTGGTGGGGCTATGAGTGTATCTCATTCATATTCTAGTGGATTGGCCTTTTGTGGCCTGCTGAAAAGCCATAAAGGCAATGACAGCAGAAATGACTGCATCACAAGTGCACTTTTTCTCATTTCCATCTCTCCTCTCCTCTGAGACTGACATTATTAGAAAGTCAAATGCAATGACTGCAGGGGTTCTTGCCTTTTTTTTTCTTTTTTTTTTTTCCTCACCTTTTCTTTTTCTTTTTCTTTCCTTTTAGATTTTGCTTCTTTATTTCATACCACAATCCAGGCTCACTACATTCCTGTTCACAGTCCAGCCACTTCCCAGTAGGCACACATCAATGAAGTCTGTCTCTCTTGTTCTATGGTTTTTGTTTGAATTAATTTCCTCAAAACTCAGCTGCTTTTGCTATATGGGATTTAAGATTGAAAGATACTTGTCTAATGATCTCATTCACAAAAAAAAAAAAAAAAAATTAAAAAAATCCTCATTTAAAAAAAAATAATTAAAGAAAGAAAAGAGTGAAAAAAATAAGTCCCTCACTATCCGTACATTGAATTAACCGTGATGAGGATTTTTGAAATGTATTTACATCCTATGACCTTCATTAGATTGAGGCTCAATATAAATACAAACTTATTAAAGAACATCACTTGATTCAGGAAGATTATTTAGCACCAATGACAACATGCAACTCAAGAGAGTAATGTGAATAAATGGATAAAACATGCAAGAGAGATTTATGATTAAAACCCAAAAACATGTGCTTAAATGAACAATTGTTCTTTGAAGATTTGGGGAAAAATCTTATTTTGAACATGTTTGAAATATTAACCTAGCTCTTTAAGCACAACACAAATCTTTCTTAACTTATTTTCAATAGCAGATATCATGGTAGAAATAGGAGAAAGAAAAAGGATCTGAGATAGTGGATAGGCCCCTTAGTGACCTTTGCTGACTGAATAGACATAAGAAAACAGTAAAAAAATTCTAAAGGTATATGTAAAAAATAGGCAAAAACTGATGTGGAAAGTTGACATGCTAACAAACAAACAAACAAAAGAATCTCTGCACTAGAATGGTGAATGAAGAATACTGTTGGAAGGAGTGCGTTTCATGGGAAGAATTTAAACAGTATATAAAGAGCAAATAAATGGAATGCCATGGCATTTACTATGCATTGGTCTTTCTATGCTGCATGGCCATTAAAGAGCCTACGGCAATTTCACTGTCAGCAGGATTTGTCCCTGAGTCCTTGACCAAAATTTGTCTTTGTTTCTCTTGCTGTGCTGCATGCTGATTTTCCCTGATCTGTTTGTTTGCCAACATCTATCACAGAGCTAAATTTATTTCACTGATGACTACAGATACACAGCTGTAGGACAAAATGTTATGCAGAAGTTATGAATGAAAAATGTTATTATTATTGCTATTATTATATCATAAACACAGAATTTGGAATTCCAGATAGCATCACTCAAGTTCTACAATCCAGTGCTTGAGATTTAGTGCTCTTGTTCTGCTTCTTGAAGTTACAAACCACCCTTTTGGGAAACAATCAAAGCTTTGTTATTTCTGGATGCATGGCCAGCTTTCCATTGTGCGACAGTTCCGATTTTTCTCCTCTTTACAAGGCAGAACATTAAAAAGAAAAAAAAGAAATTTTTAATTAAAGGTAATAGAACATCTTTGGGTTACTGCTAATCATATGACCTTGTTTAGACAACAGAACATAATAGGTTATCACTAAGAAAAACTTCACTGTGTAAGAGAAATTCCAGACACAAAAATTATTGACCATCAGGTATGCATTTGTGCTCAGTGTTATTAAAAGATAGGAAACACAATGGGTTTATTTCTTCGTGTGTCTTCTAAGACAGACTTTAACCATGATCTTTTATAAATGTCGCACCTAATACCAGGCTTCCACTTCCCAACTCAGAAAGATGCTCATCAGTAGATAGTAAAAAGAGTTCTCATCAGTTTTCATAAGATTTGGTGGAACAGAGGACATTTACCTCCCCTGCACATGCTTAGCTCCTTCCTCTTCTGTCAAAAGCCTAATGCGGGCAAGATTCTGTCTTACCCTCTGTATGCTTGACTTTCATGCTGAAATTAGAAATTACTTTTGTTCCTTTGGTGATTTGTGCTGTTGTAGTAAGTAGTATGACTACTGTCTGGAGACACTTCAAACTACATCTTCAATAGCAATGTACCTCTTCTCCAAGTTTTGAAAAGGGGGCACTTCTGTTTCTAGAGACCCATGCACTTTTCAGTTGGTAACCTCTTGCACAAATGAACCTACATGCACTTAATCCCTCTGCCTAACGTACGAATGTTAGAAAGCACTTTAGCATCTGTCAGCATAAACCACCGACAGCCAAAAGAAATAGCACCATATATGGGGTACTGCAGCCCAGTATGTCTAACAGCTAGCGGCCCTTCAGACACATGGAGAGTTACTGGTGGATGATGCTGCATCATCCAAGCCCCAGCAGAGCTGGATGAGTGGTTCCCTGTGCAAAGGCAGCGTCCAAACATGCAATAGCAGTAAAATCCCGATGCTGCTGTTACCTTGGAGACAGCCACAGAGAGAAAGATAGACACCATGTAAATGTCTGGGGTGGAGGGGTGGGAGGTGGGGGTGGATCAAGGAAGGAAAATTATGAGGAACTACAGGAACAAGTGTTTTCTGTCCTATTTTACATACAAAGTGACCACTTTGTTCTTCTTCACCCAGTCTTGCTGAAATTCCCCGTCTTACAAATGGGTTATGGCAACAATTCCAACAGTAGCTCTGTACAAAAGGTCAGACATTTTTTGACAATTTTTATTTCCCCTTTCTAAACAGATCATTATAGGGAGTGTTTAGTACCTGGTCTTACAGAGGTACCATGGAAAGCGTGATTCAAAAGACACAATGATTGCAGCCTAGTTAGACATTACTGTTTACCAAAATAACTCATTCTGTATTATTTCCCATTATATAACAAATATTTCCATAACATTTCTTTAGCAACTGTATGAACTCTCAGTGAGACTAAGGACTCTGCAAAGGTCATTGTTACTGAAAGAGGCTCAGTAGAGATTCCTTTCTGCACTGTCCTTTCACAGACAATTTCTGTTCTTTATGTGCTATATTCTGTCCCTGCGATGTCTTTGCCATTATGTTAAAAAGATGATCTTTGTATTCAGACCTTCAAAAAGGTTAATGGTTATTACTGCTATATGGTCCAGGAGGTAGAGTTCAGGATGATAATTCAGATTCATGCCCATACCTATTTATATAGACGTTTGTCTGAATAACAGCTGAGTCTCAACTGGTTCCCTCTATGAATGCACCCAAACCCTGATTTTTCCACGCTTGTTCATACATAGGGCTACAATGACACATGCCTTTTGTACCTGCTAAACCTTCTATGCTCTTGGCTTCATTATCCTTGGTGGAATGCAGCCAATACATCTCCAGGGCTGGACATTCTCTCATAAATATTTTCCATTTTACGGTTGTTTAATATGTCAGATTAAATCAGGATTAGCATGCCTATGTCCAAAGAGGAAAAAAAAAAAAAAGCACAAAACAAAACAAAACCAATACCATTCCCACCCCAGTTGCTGCCATGTTATTTTCCAAATATTCTAACTTTGAAAGAATTTAGATGCATTTTATATCAGAGAAATACATGGAAAACTGGTATACTTGCTGACTTAGAATGGCATGGCTGGCACTATCCAGTCATAGTTGTTCATGAATTTATTTTACAAGAATCTTGTTTTCAATTGTCAATACTTTTTCTGATTTTAATATTTTGGACTGAGAGTTTCCATTTAGCATTCTGTTATGAGGTCATGTCATTTGCAATTTCACTTGAAAGAAGATAATCTGATGCTTTACAAGCACGTGTCTTGTTTTGTCCAGATAGAACATCTTCCCTATTTTAAACTTGTAGTGTCTTGCTGTAGACAGGAGAAAGAAGTTTCATTCAGGGTAGGAGTATTTTTATTTAGTTGTTGTGTTTGCTGATTTTTTTTTCTTGTTTTTGTTTTTTTTGGGTAGCGGGATTTGGTATTTTTGTGGGGTTTGGGTTTTTTTTTTTTTTTTTTCTTTTAGAGGGAAGTCTTCTAATGTTTAGAAAAATTACAAACATCTCCGGAAAACCAGTTCTTAGTAAAGCACCAGTTTGTCAGAAAAAGTAGTTCAAAAAAGAAACATCAAACCATTTTTAGTAATCTTGTTTGTAAATCAGGAGGAAAAAGGAAAACAAAGGGGAGGGAGAAATAAAAAAAGGTAGTGAAGGGAATTCTGAAAGCTAAACTATTTCTCTCTGCTGAGAATGCAGACCAATATCTTGAAATTAATTCTCTAGTACAGTCAGGGATGCTTAAATAATAATTTATTATTTTTGTAATCACTTGGTTTAAAATAAGAATTATTTTGCTTTGTACTGGGTACATGTGGATACAGTAATATAAGAATCTTTCCTTCATAGCACAGATCGATGGCTCTCTTTCATCTACCACTAGATGTCATGCACTGATATCTGTGCCAATGGTGTAGGCCGCAGGATTACAAGCACGGATATTGAAATATATGAAAATTCTTTCCTTTAAGACTTTTTCACTGTTTCTTGTAATTTAAAAGATGAGAAACATGACAACTCCTAAACAACTGATTATTTTAACAGATTTTTGTCATGTTCTCATGTTTCTGATATTTGAAAATAGTTTTCCCAAATGTAAATTAAGTATCTGAATTCTTATTATACAATGACTACAAATGTTTGTTGGTTGTTATCACACCTGTATAAGATGGATGTAAATATTATGACAATTTTGAAATTGAGTAGAAAGAATCTTAGAGATCAGGTGGACCATTAACATGTTTCTTTCCTTGAGCATTGAACTAAGGTAAAAATAGCCCAACAGCACTCAAATTCACCTCCAGCATAATTTATTAGGATGGGTTGCCTCATCTCCCACCTGCTCACATTTTATTTTAGGCTGCCTGTTTACATAGCATATCTCAGATATAAAGTACCAGAACTGATAAAAAAAATTTCCTTCAAAGCGTCTTTTCCCCAGTAAAAAGTTGTTCATTCAATACCTTTCTTTGGGGGGGAAGAAAACCCAACAAAAAAAAAACAAAACAAAAAAAACCCAAACCAAAACAACAAAAAAAAAAAACAAAACCCAAAACCAAACAAACAAAAACCACCAAAAAATCAGGGTGTTTTTTTTCAGTTTCAAGTAAACTTTTTGGCATTAAAGGCCATTAGAATTTTGTTTTTACCAAACAAATGAAAATCAGTTTCTACGAGAAAGGAAAATAATTCAGCTGAAATAGGCATGGAGAAATAGGGTTTTGATGGTGGTTCTGCGCAAACCTTTGGAGATAAATTTAACTATGCCATTTTTTAATGAGGTAAAATGATTTGTCTCAGTTCATAGAATACACAGAGACAGAAGCATAAATAGACTCCTAATATACAGATTCTCAGTCTGTTGCTTTAACTGCCCCTTCCCAGGTAAACACCTAGCAATATAGTCTTAAGGTCCCAACTCTCTCAGTTTCTGTTTACAATTGCCTGATAATTCCTCCTCCCAAAGTTATGTAGAACACCTGATTTAAAAACAGACTGGAGTGTGGAGAACAAGAGAAAACCATGGAAACAAGATGAGGTTAGTGGCATAAATCCATGCACTATATATATTGAATGTTGCAGTTGCTTCACTAAGCGACAGCTTAATGTATGGTACAAAAATAAATGTTAAAACATTTTAAAATTCTAGATTCAACCTAAATGACATATAAAAGCACAAAATCTTACTGGCAGTAACGGTACTACATTGATAAAAATCTTTGCTGCTGACAGAGCGAGACCTGATGCTGTTTGTTAGGTTCTCAAGTGCCTCTAAAGGTCATGAAAGCCTCTCTATATAACAAGATTATAGTATAATAGGAAAAGGTAACTGACTCAATCCCCCAGTTACTGCTTGCTTTTATTGAATTTCTGTACTCATTTCTGCTTAATTAGAAAGAAAATTAAATTTATTTCAATTCCAAGTTGTCACTGCTGTTTTTTTCAAACCACATTAACAAACAAGATGAACATTTGCAGATAATATTTATATTTTGCAAGGAAATATGTCCTCCAGGGTTTTGTCATTTGTGAAAATTCAATAGTTGTGATTGATATCCCACTCCACTCCTGATGGGTAATGGTGAAAATGGAGGTGATGCACATTTAAACCGAACAGAGGTGTGCTGTGAGTTCGAGAAAAGTGTGACTTTAAATGCCATGTTACCATCTCTCACTAAGGAACAAATTTCTTGCTAGGAAAAATGAAGCATTTCATGGCACTGAGTTGAGCCAATTGTGTCAGAACTAGTAGGAGAGCTGCTGAAAGGTTAAATATGCCAAGTACTGAAAAGTTTGACAGAATCTGACAGAAATTCTTCAGCTGAAAAATGGAGAATGTAGATTCCTCAAAATCAAATATTTACCACACCGTATTTCAACATTCCCAAAGTCCAGACAGAAAGTCAGGAAGGCTTTGGATAAATCTTGCATGCCAAAAATGTATCAATACCTTACTGCGAAGCACCCACCTATTTTCTTGGGTGCTACTTTAACCAGGATGGCTGGTTTTGAAGGACTGTTTTTTACCCAACCTTAGGCTTAGGAGCCCTTGTGCCAAAAGACTGTTCCTTTCCTTTCTGTCAAAATTCTGCATTTAAGAGGGTTCAGGCCCCTGGCTTTTCTTGCTGAAGCCTTCAGATTCAGCAATCCATGTGTTCAGGCCTTTTAACTGCTTTTAAGGCATTACCTGAGCTTGAGCTATGCTGTGTTATGCTATTCCATGCTGTGCTATCCTTAAAATGCTACAGGAAAAAGATGGCATTTGCATGCAAGTGCACAATCTAGCAAACACCCAAGTGGTTTCCCACAGAAAGTGCTGCCAAAACACTGCTGTCTTTGCTCTGCTGTATTGAGTCTGTGCTCTCAAAATGCTCTGACAATACACCTTGGTCTTTAGCAGAGACGTTGCAGTGATTCACTGCTTGATGATCTTATGTAAGACAACACAGCTGTGACACATTATATGATATTTAACTTGTCACTATTGCCTTAAATATGCCTAACCAGACACTTTGTACAGAAAAGTGAGAAAGTCTCCCTGAGCAAGATAATTGAAGATCCTATAGCTATGTTCTTTTGAAACCTTCGAAGAAGTTTATACACACTGAGTGATATTTAATAGATAGCTTAGAGCTGCTATCTGTAATTTAACATTCATCATTCTTGCACTTACCACAGTATCTTCATTGCATATGTAGAATAAAAGTAAACCTCTTTCTAAAAAGGGAGAAAATATTTTGATCTTGGTCTTTGACCATCTTGAAACTCTTTAATATTCTCCCCTCTCCTCACTGCTATCTATGATCATGAGGTCATAAGTGTCTCCCCAAACAAGAACAGTCTCACAGGCTGAAGAATATCAGGTGTAGAAAGCAAGTAATAATGTAACCTGAGATGACAGGGAAGTTTTTCAGTCATGTTTCTGCAACAAATGTACTCCATGAAAGTTAATATTTATAGCTCCACTCTTGTGATAATGGTAAAAGGAAATAAAAGTGCTATAGACTAAGCTTTATGCTTATGCAAAAGATCAAGGCATGCCAGTAGGTTCTCAATGTGCTATGGAGAATTAGAACTGGAGCATCTTTAGCATAATAATACCCGGCAAAGCCACAATTATCTCCTATTAGCATTTTTAAATTCTATTAATCCACAAATAGTTTGTATATATTCAATTATGAACATTATGAATGCTGAGAAGTAGTTTTGATCTAATCATTTTAGGTAGAAACAAGGAATGTTATCCCTCTTTCATCAAATAAAACAGTTTATAAAGCCCCTCTTTAAAAATTGCTTTCGATCACTAAATGTTGTATGATACTAAGTATCAAAAAGGCCAGGCCACCGTGCTTAGGCTGCCAGCGCTTTTCAGTGAGAAATAGTTGCATAGCAAGTAAAAGTGAAAATGTCATGCTTCAAAAAATAACTGCTTCTATTTTGTGTTAAAGCATTCCATCCATCTCCTCACGTGTTAAATATTACTACAGAGAAAAGACATATTTACTGATTACTGTATCAATGTATCTGACATTGTTCTTCTGACCTTTGTGAAAACACACTGCTTCATTATGCCTTGTCGAAGATATTTACTAGAAGTTAATGGAATCATGTTAAATAGGCTAAGTGAGCACAGACAATTATGGGAATAGAATATTCCAGTAAGCACTGGAGCCCTACTTAACAGGCCCCAGAGTTATTAAGGAAATTTTGCGTGCAAAGGCTTTCTTACTGATTAAATGACATAATCTATAGGCACAGATAGCTCATTGGCCTCTGAGCTGAGGGAAGAAGTACTGTAGACAGGCAAGAGAAGCTTTCATGGTGTTTTTAGAAGTCATAAAGAAGTAGTGAGTTGATTCCTACATTTCAAAATTACACATGGATATGTACCTCACTACTTGTCTTATTTTGCAGTATATAGCAGGTGTACTGAATTATCCAGGCTCATATGATTCAAGGAAGAGTCCTGACATCTCCTTTCTTCCGATCACTCCTTGGGTATGTTGTTTTTTAATTTTACCTTTCTAAATTTCTCCCTTAAAGGGATTGACAGCTTTGAACTATCTTCCCAGGGATCTAAAGTAGGCATAAAGAATCCAAAAAAACAGCAGTTTCTTTAATAAACAATGTCACAGCCCCTGTTGGTTTAAAATACTGCAGAAAACAAGCACATAGGATTAGGGCAACTAGAATCAAAGTCAGCTTGATAGTAACACTGTTAGGAAACAGTCTCTAACTGCAGAAGAGCATACGGTCTTTGAGAACACATCAAGAGACAAAAAATTAGTAGCTCCATTCATTTCTCTAACTTCCCTCCCTCCTTAAAACTGCAGCAATGCATTCTATAACTGAGCACTTTAACCTAAATTTTCAGATGTTGTTGCTGTTTTCCTTTACAGTCAGCTTACATGGGATGATGTCACCTCTGATCTCTGTGCTTCGCAGTCTGGCTGTGCTACCTGCACAACATTTTAAGATGGTGATTAACCTACATGCTCTCCAGAATGCAAGAGAATTTAAAAATTTCCCTCTCATGCTGAGTTCTGACTGTCAATCTCTTTCTTGTAAAAACAGCTAGAGGAAACATTTTCCAGATGGAGTGAATGCACCACAATCAGTTTGAACTCTGTTTACCCT
This sequence comes from Xenops minutus, assembly GCA_035221455.1. Lineage (NCBI taxonomy): Eukaryota > Metazoa > Chordata > Aves > Passeriformes > Furnariidae > Xenops > Xenops minutus. The sequence goes on from JAWWEE010000158.1 coordinate 20,369,820, forward strand.
CTGCTGGGAAACACCTCACGTGTAATGCTTATATCATTTTGGCTATTTGAGTACAAGGGTTTTTTTTTAAAAAAAAAGCCAACTTGGCTTATGAAAGTTATTAAAATTATCATATATTTTCATGATATCTCCATAGAAAATACCAATTTCCTCTACTGAGGATACACTTTTTTCAATGGTAAAAAAGCCCAGCACCAATATCATGGTCTGTGTGTGTGTGTGTGTGTGTGTGTGTATGTGTATATATATATATGTATGTTCTTTACTTGTGATCTGTTAGCTAAGTGACAAGAATTAAGAATATGCCTGTATGTCCCTGAAAGGCCTTCTGTCTGTGACTTTTCCTCACAGCTGCTTTGTCTGAGATTAATCTCTATGCTTGAGTAATTCTCATTGGCACAGTTGCAGGCAAAGCACTACTGTCTGCCAAGCTTCTGAACTAATCATTGGTGAGTGTAGTACCCCAGGAGTGAGAACCTGGAGGCTTAAAATTAACATGAATCCATTTTTACTTTTTGTAACTCTGGCACTGAACAAAATGCACTAGAACATGATCTGTTGCATCAGCTCTGCTTTTTAAAAAATAGAAAAAAAAAACATTTCTTGTTTTCTTATAGTGTGTGAACATTTTTTTTTTTTCGTTTTGTAATTTAGTTGTTCCAATTGTTACTTTTCACCATTTTCACCATGAAGCCTGCTATTTTATGTGGGCATCTTTGTCTGTCAATATCTGACTGAAAATAAATACTACTAAATGAGTTCTAAAGTTTTCTCTCACTTCTATAGACAAACAGCAACAGAAGAAAATGTTGCAGATGAGCACTCAGGGTCTTGGTGAAAGACATGGAACTGAATATACCCAAAAGCACCTTTCTTCTCTTGTATCTAGTGACTAGCCAGCAAAAAGCTAAAGCAGAAGTTTAATTTGTGCAAATCTTAGGTTTAAGGAACTGTTTATCTTACAAAAGGAATAAGCACCTTAGAATTACTGATAAACTGGGCTGGGAGAAGGGAGAGGTTAGGCCGTCTGCCAGGAATGATTTGAAACACAGACCGTGACTCTTAGCTGAGCCAGGGAGAAGTGGGCTAAGGCAAAGGATAGCTTTGAATTCAATTGAGTGCTATAATCACCAATCCATTCTGAAGTAGATCTTATTTTCAGCTTAATTCTACAAAGCATTCCTGTGAAAACTTTGGTTCCTTTGCTGAAACTATTGTTTCCCTAGAAAAAATATTCCAAAGACGAATTTCCAGTGATCTCCATCCAGTATGCTCTTGCATTAGGCCCTGAGTCTTAAACAGATACTTGAGTAGTTTAGGGACGGTGGGGGGGGGGGGGGGGAAACCACCATTAAAAATTTTAAAATATGGAAAAAATATTTAATAT
>JAWWEE010000158.1:20379487-20408532 GCA_035221455.1 Xenops minutus
ATTGTAATATATGTGAATATATATATATACTTTTAATACAATTGTCTTTTTGGTACTTTTTTCCCTTCTTTCTTGGGTGGGGCGGGGGGAATCCGTGTGGCCAGCAGTTGGGCTTGGCAGGGTGCCAACTCAAACCTCAACATAAAGTAAGCTTTATCAATTCCCAATAGTCTTACCCCCAACAGTTCAATCCTATCCCAATATCACTTTATTGTCTCTTCAGCTGTTCCAATACAACAGTTTGCAGAGCCTTAGTATAAACTGGATTATTCAAATCATGATCAGAAACAAATAAAGAAACACACACCTGGAGGCTTCTTTTAAACCTGGATCATTTTGTTAGTCTACTTCACAACACAATCCCACAGTTATGCTGACACAACTGTATAAGCTGCCAATCATACTGGAGGACCAGAAATAATCAACTAAGAATGAGAACATTGTTTCCAAAGCCTCTTTTTAAAAACATATACCACACGACTAAGTCTCACAGAATATAATTTGACCTCCCATGGGCAGTTCTATCAATGTAACTCTGGAGTCCCAAGTTCCACTTTCCTACTTAACTAAATAATACCTCTGAAAAGAAATGCTGCAAAATTTTTGGTAAATTGTTTTTTCCATCAGTATGGACAACTGAGCTCTCCTTTCTACCCTGAGGATGTAGACCTGAATTTATATACAGCTTACAGTGAAACATTCTGTACTAAATAAAGTCTATAATTAGTCCTTGTCATAATATTTTCCCTTGCAAGGAATGCATTAAGAAAGAAAAATCCATATTTATATTTGTTTAAATATGTATCCCACAGCTCAGCACAAATATTTCTCTTTGTTGCATACCTGGTCCACTTTACCATTATGAGCTCCAACCTTCAAGCTCACAGGAAGTGTGAATGTGATATTGCCATTTGCGTGTTCTGATTGGCATTTGCTACACTCAGACTAAAATTTGGATTACTGTAGGGATGTTTGTGTCTATTTTCTGTAGTGTCTTTCTTCTGATTTATTTTCACATTGACCTAATTTAAAATATTTTTTAATTTCTCCATTGATTATAATTAAGCTGCTGCTAGGTTTTATGAGCTTCATTTAATTAAATTAATTAAGGTATTTATCTTTTTAATAAAGGATAACCAACTCAGCAAGATTGTTTGCTTTCCCAAATGACAGGTCTAATAGAAAGAAAATCGAAGGTATTTATTTTAAAGCTAAGTACCTGCTGCACTGTAGCATTGTCATAAAAGTATCAGAAATACTTCACAGATATTTTGGGGCTTTTTGAGAATTCGCTGTGTCCCTTCAATGTTTAGAATATAACTTTAACAAAGATGGTGTATTAGGAAAGTCATCTACTCCAAAAGGAAAGGTCTTATACACACAAGGTGGAGGAACTATTTTTCAGCTTCAGGGTTTATGATGCATTTTTGTTAGAATTACCTAGGATTCCTACAGGAAGAGTAATCACATAGTATATTAAGGGTTTTAGAAATAATTTAATTTTCTAATGCTTAGTATACAATGATGTGAACTCTGATCCCTGAGTACCCCGTTCAGTGAAAGATCCTCAGTTTTAGCCCTCAGTATCAGAGAGTTTGTAAGCATCAGTTCTATGGCAAAACTGGAGAACTTTCATTTCACTGTACTTTGCAGTTCTATTACTTTGCAGTCGGGACATATTCTAGTGGTTTGAGTCAAAAAGACACTTCCTAAATATGTCTTTCTTGGTTGCAGACATCCTACAGGCAGATCTGGATTAATCATTTCCATCAACACAGCAAAAAGTTATTAAGTGTTTGCCATACAAGCAAGATTTAATTCCTCCAGCTGGATGCTGCCAACCTCTTTACAGCACACTGCTCTTGTCACAGTGGTTGGGCATAGTTTAAAATACATTTACTTCAGCCTCCGGCTAGCTTGGACTATTTTTGCTTGTTTGCTTTTCCTTCATCCTTTTTCTCTCCCAGTATACTGTAATGAAGTTGTTGATAGGGAAGACCTTGATAAGCCATGTAAAGCCAGGGGAGCTAAAGAGTATTGATAATAATTGATTATTCTTTCCAATTTTTTAGTTTTGGTTTTGGTTTTTTTGGCTTTCTTTTTGAAGGGGGAGTGTGATGGTGGAGTAGTGCAATAAGAGGTCATTTACCTGCACTTACATCATTACAGAAGATATATACTGGGTCAGTAAAGTAGCTTTGCAAACCAAAGCTGGATTTCCATGCAACCGTCTCCCCAAAGGTTCTCTTGACCCACCTCCAACAGAACCATTGCCTGCATCATAATGTCATTATGGACCAAACTGTAGTTATCTATTCTGGACAATAACTGTGTAGCAACACATAGTGTTATTATAGAATCATAGAATCATAGTATATGCTGAGTTGGAGGGGATCCACAAGGATCGTCAAAGTCTGAATCTGGCAATGGTGCTAACTTGAAGCCATTGCATTCAAAATAATTCTAAGAGAAGGAATGACAGTGAAGTTAGAGTAAAATTTCTGACAGCTGAACAAAAGGAAGGTTATCTCAAAAATTATGCAATATAGTAGTGTCTGATACCTGTACTATACCAGTTATAACAGTTTCTGATACATAATTTCTCACCATAGATACAATCTCATAGAAATCAGTAGTACTATTTTCAGAATATGGCAATAAATCAGGATTTTAGAATATTACATTGTATTGCAATTAAAAGTGGAAGTAACTTGGTCAGAAACTGGAGTAAGCCCAGAGCATGATGAGCAGCTGTAAACATTCTGTCACTTCAAAGACTGACTAAAGACTGATCAATTCATTCTTCTTTTTATGATAAAATTCCTCTATACTTGTTTGTTTCAGTTAAATATAATTTTAATCACAAATCATGGACCAACTCAGCTGTTCACTATGCATTCAGCCATACACCCTGGGCAGGGTTTTTGTGAGATATTAAAAATTAAGTAGGGTTCAACTAGGTCACCACCTAGGTGTAATGAAACTTCAGATGTGAAAGTGGTTATTTAAGAGTCTGAATTTTTATTTCAGCTACTACATATCTGCTTGGAAAGCAGCACTTACTTTCAGTAGAGTATTTGAACATAAATTATGGCTTTATATAAAAGGCAGAACACTACTTAATTTGAGGGGAAAAAGAAAATTTACATAAATAAATGGATTTATATGATTTTTCCCTTGTCATAAAAATAAATATATAGAAAATAAAAATTAAACAAATAATTAAAATAATTTTCATAATGACTCCATGCAACACATACCTCAAGGTTACCTAGAAGTACCCTATTTGGATGAGATGTAAAATTAACTGTATATATTTATTTCCCTTAATAGACCATGTTTTTCATAAGAGGGCAAGTGATTTTTTTTAACAACCATATTAAAAAAATCAGATGGACCATGCATACTTTGTTCCTGAGGTAATAGCTGTATATTCATTTCAAGAGTCTGTTTCTGATTACTCTGCTATGCAGAGCAGCAAACTTCACAAGTAACTACAAGCCTTTAAGTAAGGGATTAGTAGTTTATATGCAAGAATATATCTACAGTGACAAATAAAACAGGGCCAGGCACTGTTTGCTGCCCCTAAGTCCAGGTAGCACAGGCTATACTTGTGCATGACAGAAGTTGCCCTGGGTCTGCTGTGGCTTATTTTACTGATCTAGTCCTGTAGGTGTAGTGATATAAGGGCACTGTCATTGTGCATTAACATGTTTTTTTAGTAACATAAACCTAAGGGCAAGTGCTTCTTGCCAATGGTTGTTGTGTGAAGACTTATAATGTTAGCTGGGCCAAAATTTCTAATAACATTGAATAAAAGTGTAAGCAAATTAATAATAAAGTGAAAAAAACTTGCAGTAGTCCTGTTCATAGCGCCTGTTCAGAATGCTTTGTCTGCTCACTCATGCAGAAGTACTGCCTTGAAGAGCACCATTTCACACACAGCAAAGCTAGAGAAAACAGTAAATAGCAGGAATAGCTTGCTAGTATTATGTCCTAGTCCTGCTTACGTTTTTTATAAATATATGTCTATCCTGACCTTACGTTAGGCTAGATACGTTAAAAAACAACAACAAAAACAAAAACGAAGCAAAACAAAAACAAACAAACAAAACCATAAAAAACCCAAAACAAAAAACCAACAAAACAATTTCCCATAAAGACCATTTAAAATATGACTATTCTGAAGAATTGTAAGGATAACGTATGAATTTGCATAAAGTGTTACATGGCTTCTCTAAACGCCTACATTCAAACTACCAAATATTTTAATGAAAATACTGTTCATCTAGCTATACATTTGGACTTATGGCTACAAGATTTTTCCCATCAAATATATCCTCAATATAAATACCAACAAATCTCTGTTACTGTCTTTACCAAATCATTTTCATGCAAATAATTGCTCAGGTGAATAACAGTTGTTGGACATGGATAATAGTTACCATGTCTTGAGAAGAAAAGGTTTATGTGCCTGCAACTGGATCATAGAGCAATGTTTGAATATAAAGTGGAGACAGATCTCAAACCATTAAAATATTTTATAAAAAGTAGCCAAAAATATATTTCTTGTCTTATGCTGTTTTGCAAGCACAAAGACATAAATGACACTGGAATTTCTTCTCTGGATTTACAAATGTTTTTATAAACAAATTTTGCTCACTTTGTTAGCAATTTGCTTACAATTTTATTCAATATCTGTGATCCCTATCTGGCCTGTAACTTGAAGGTGAGATCCTTTATTGAATAATGAAGGGTTGCAGATCTGTAGTACTCAAAGATACTTCAAGGCTCTCTTAACTGTCAACAGGGAATCAATAGATGTCAGAGGATCACAATACTGAGTGTGATGGCATCTCCTTCAAGATGGCAATATAGATGATTTTCAGATTAAAGAAGATAAGAACAGGAAGACCCTGCATACTGATGATATCTAAGTCTCTTGGAAAGATAAAAACTTTGGCTGTACTATGCAAAATTGTAGGCATCCTGGGAACGAGGTGGAAAACATGCAAAATACAGAACCTACTGTAAATACAAGTTGCCTTACAAAACCAGAAATAGTGTATGCAACTGCCTTTTGAGAAACATAACTAGCACCCCCTGATGATGCTTCAGCACTCATTGCTATGCAGTCATAGGATACTGGTCCAAATAATGCTGACTAAACCTCTGCAACAACTATGAAAGAAAAAGACACAGTGGCTGTTCCAGCCTCTGGCCCTTATGTATAGTTGCAGAATAAATGCAAAACATTATTTAAAAAAAATTCTTAAATTGTGAAACTGCCATTTAAATCATTAAAAACAATGATAGCACTCACTTTCTTCATAAGATTATTATAAAACATGTCTTTTTTCAAAGACTACAAAAGCATTAACTTTTTAACACTCTTTTGACAGATGTTCTACACACATCTATCTGTCTATAGCATGGAAACCAATACACAGACTTTTAAAATAGATTGAAATTTTATTACAGGAATACCCAAATTTGTGTTCCCGTATTTTTTACATATACATAAATTATATTCTCAGACTATGCAAAAGTAGGACACAAAGAAATGGATTAAGCAGTTCTCTTAATGACTTGTGAGTTTGGTCTTTTTTGTTTTTTTGTTTGTTTGTTTGGGTTTGTTTTTTTTTGTTTGTTTTGTTTATTTCTTTGCTTTTTAACATGGTATGTATTCCACTGTCTTTACCTATCTCAGAGGGCAAGCAAAGAAAAAAAAAACATTGATGGCTAGTATCAGGAAGCAAAGCCCACAGCTTTGGAAGGAGTAAAAGCAGCTGATAATCAACGGTCCCAAGATGCTCCTTTTGAAACATGTTTCTCAGCGTCCATATTTTTATCAGCTGCTGCATATATTGCCACTTGTACTCTAATAGTCAGGAAAGGTCATGCTGTCCTGACAAAACTTTGCACTTGTTATCCAACCTATGCAGATGGATGGAGAAGCGCAGACATCAGCTTCCATGCCAAGGATCATTCCCTGATGCAGCCTAGCCCTGGTTCACCAGCATGTTCCAAAGATTTTCATATCTTTCAAATTCCGATCCTTTAAGCCCCTTAAAAGCCAAGGGTGTATATATTACAGGATCAGGCCCTCTGAGCATTTGAGCTTGAAAGTGAAAAGGAATGAAACATTAACAAACCCCAAAGTGCAGCAAATCAGTCGAGCACAAGATATCCCAGAAGCCAAGACTGTTAACATGGAGATACTATCTAGTGTGGAGGTACCCGGGCTTCACTCATATCACAGGAAGACTGCAGTAAATTACGAATTAATGTTCTGAAGTTAATGAATTTAATTGATTTCAAGCTGAGTAAGGGAGTTAAGGCTGGTATTCAGACTATTTAAATTTAACTGTCCTTAGCAGGCACATGTTGCATTCACCAAGAATCAGAAATTTTTGTTCTCAGTATGGATTGAGGCCACTTGAAATCTTTTACACTCCTGTGTCCTGCAGCAGAACAGGGAAAAGACCGATAATTTTCAGACAAGATAATAAGTAATTGACATAGGACTTGAAGTTTTAGGAAATAATGGGGACTATATGATTACTCTTAGCAGAAGCTTATGGCATTGGTTAGAGTCAGTGGGCTGAACCATATATTATGGCAGATCTTGATGTTTTCAAAATACCAGAATGTCATAACCCAGTCCTGGAAGAAAACTCTCTCATACATAACTATGTTCTTTAACAGGTGTGTTCCTTACTGGTAGCTTTGCAGGCAGGATTAAATTGTATAAGCAAAATGAAATATTTTAAATGTGTAAAAGGCAAAGAACAAAAAGAAATTAAAAGTCAGAAGAAAAGTCCTATGATAAGGAGGTGCTATTTTATATTCTTTCATTAAAATCATTTTAATGATTGAAAATCATTCTATGTTTTCCATCTTAGACAAAACAGACTAGATAACCATATTGATTCCTTAATACAGTAATCAAGCTCTTTTTTTTCTCAATACCACTCTAGGCTTTCTATTTTCTTAACAGAAAATGTAATATGACAGAATCTGTATTTAAAAATCTTGCTTGATATTCATTAACAATAAGAAAAAAAAAAAAAAAATTAAAGCTCTACCAAAGCATGCAGCTATAGGAACTGGCAAAAATCAATACAGGGCAGTGACTAAAGGACATGTCTCATTCCAAAATCAAGTTATTATTCATGCATTAATTTGGTTCTCATTCTCCATTACATAAATTATAATTAAAAGTATAGTAAAAATAGGAGTGATAGTATAGAACTTAAATTTTATTGAAAAAAAGTTTAGGACTAAGAGTTTAAATCATTGCATTCCAGTGTTAATATGTTACAGATTTTCTGTGGAAGCTACAAGTGTAAAATAAGCAATTGGGTTAATTGAAATGAAAATGATTCTCAGTTTCCTGCAGCATCTTAGTGAATCAGTGCTTCAATGTCTGTAGAACATTTAAAGATATCTGAGAAAAGTATATTTTGTAAGTGATCATACAGTATTGTTGAAGGCATATGAAAAATTTAAGGATTACAGATTTATGCTCTGAAATCTCCTTGCTTATTGTTTATGCATTTACTGACCTATGAGTTTTTGTGCAGGTGATGTTTCTCTCATTAACTTTTGGGAACAATTTTTCTCACTTCAGTATGTAGCATTCAAATGTATACATCGTCATATACACGTGGTATCTGTTATTTCTTTAAGAAATGTCACAATCAACTTACAAAATGTTCATCATGGAGTTGTGGAGCAGAATTACAATTTAATCAGTCTGGTTATTTATTGTGATTACTTCTACATTTTTTTTTCCCATATTTCAGTACAGATATACACTACTCAGACAAAAACATACTTTGACTTCCGCCAAATGAAACCAGTAGGAAGGAAAGAACTGAAGAAAAAAATTCAAACTCAGCAGAATGAAAAGCAATTGTCAAAAAGTTATAGATGAGAAGTATATGCGATTCATATTAAATTTCTCTATTTTCAGATTTATTGAAGGCATCATTCCTTATAGTAAATGATGAATAATTATTAATTCCTTTGATGGAATCATTTTAAGCAGAAACAAATGTTTTTTGGAGCTGGTAAAACTATCATGCCAAATTCCATAAACATCATATACTATATAGCATATGACCTGGGCAGATGAGGCAAAGATCATAACTCACTGATCAACATGATTACTGTGATACTATAACAGCAACTAAATACTGTCTATTTTTTAAAAAAATAAAGCTTTATTTTTGTCCATTTAATATGTATTTCTGTCTGCTAGGGCTTCTGCACAGGTAGAGTGCATTTTAATGTGATTTTTTTAAATTAATGACTTGTAATAGCAATAACTTGTAAACTGATATCCATAAACTTAACATAATTTTGAAAACAAGCTGCAAGTATTTATATCAAGCTAATAGATTATTTTCATACCTAAATAATAGTGATTCTAAAATACTATTTCTAGTGCAGTCATTCAAGATTGTCTGTTAGGAAGAAATTGATTTATACTTTATGCCTAACACAGATTTGCTAAGGCAGGCCATACAGGATAAACCATGTCAATGTCTAAACATGGTCTTGGACGCTGAAGTTAGTTTGGGATATGAAGATTCTCATGGAATTGGGGGATGTGTGTGTTACTGCTAACTCATCGGGACATCTCCTGGCACTACTGTGTCCATATTTACCTCTAGCAGGAAATTCTTCAGCAAAAATGACAAAGGTACTTCATTCTCTGGTTTGGTATTCTTGGGGATTTTTTTTCCATCCCTATATACCTTATGTAGACTAGTAGAACTTTACACTGAAAAATTTTATCATAGATAAAAACAAAAATTTACAAGTCTTTTTCCATGTTTGCTTAAAGAGAAACTTTGCAGCTTACATGGTATTAACAAAGCATGGGTTTGATTTTACAGTAATTAGTGAAATTCTCAGTAATGTTCCACAGTCATGCAATTGTCTGCCAATATAATATTTGTGCCTAATGTGCTGGAAAGAATTAGAATGACCCTCTCAGAACAATGTGATCTTGATCTTTGCCCTCTGTCTTGAGTGCCCGGCTAAAGGGAATGAACTGCAGCTAAGGAAAGTTACTGGAAATGCTTTCTTAAAGGCACATTACAAAACCTTTAAAGAGTATTTTCAGTGCAGCTGTTTTCAAATGGAACAAATAGATGTGGAATATGGTATCTGTTTTTTTCTGTTCCACTTCCTCTTCCATTATCACTTTCATCTCTTAGAAATCCATACTTATTTTAATAATCTCTATTTCTTTTAGTTTCTCTTGTTCTTCCTTTCACCATGGACTAGAACACAAGTCAGGACTGAGCCTCCTTCCCCACCATGTGACATGACAGGGATATTCAGCAACCTTAGTGAGCAGGGTGGGTATGTACTCCTGGAATCACCCAGTCTTGAGAATGTCCCTGAATCACTCTATGTAGAGGCATCTCCACCTTGTACGCCTGAGCCCAGGGAGCTAGGAGATTGATGAACAGCTCCCCACTGCATCTGGCATGGGCCTTTCTTACTTCAGTAAATCCTTGCCTGTTTAGTTAGTCTTCCTTATTTTCCAGCCAATTCCTATGGAAATTACATCTTTCTCTAGTGCTAGTTCATTTACTGTCTTTTGCACATATAGTTTTAGTGCCTTTGAGGGGGAATAAATCTGTGTAGTAATCTATAGTATCAATTTACACAATTTTACTCTGACTAATTTTTTTTTAAATTAAAAGGGTAGTTAGTCACTGTTTCACCATTATTTAATTCCTCAGACTTCTTTTAATAAAGGTAAAGAAAGATGAAAATATTAATTTCTTGAATTATTTCATACATTTTACTTCTTCACTTCGTATTTTTACCATTCTTTTTTGATTAGGAAATTGAATAATTTATTTGATAATTACTTTTTAGGGTAATTGCACTTTTCTGGATACTTCCTAGGGAATTTCACATCTTTTCTATAGGAACCATGAGTGAAGAATTAATTTGTTTTATTTGCAATTAGATTGTTTTTCCCTCTAGATGTTTTTTGACTTTAATTTCTTTCTTCCTTTTGAGATCTCTCAGCTAGTATGGCTACAGTAACTCCAGTAACACAGATGAAGACCATGTAGAACTGGACCTTCGCTGTGAAAGTTGGAAAGTATCCTGGAAAAAATAAACCTGCAGTCATTTTAGGAAAATATTCAAAAAAATCTAACACATCTTTTCTGGTTTTGTAATGCAATGAGCAGACCTCTTACTTGAACTTGCTTTTATAAATCATGAATGATCAGCATTTCAGATGCTCAAAATTATACATGAATGTGAAACTCCTGCTGGGGAAAAAGAAGAGATAAAAAAAAAAAAAGGTACAAGGTGAACCATCTGTGCTGCTGCTTACCCTGCTGTCATTGTTTTCTTAAGAATCGTCTTGCCAGTCTTGCATCACTTCTTACTCCTACTATCAAAGTTTCATTACCATCCTCCTGCTCATATTTCCCTTTACTACATTTACTCCTGTAAGTCGGATAGATAGACAGAACAACAGGTCTTTTCAGCATTTGTTTTCATTTATTTCTTCATTATGAAACTCATTTCAACCGGACCTTTAAATAACTTCTATGCAGCAAGAAAGAGGCAGTACATCTATCATACAGTGAATACACAGCATTTAATGCAGATCTCAAATCGATTCTTTTGTTCAAATCCTAATTTTTATTTATCTCCCCTCCCCAGGGGGCTTAACAAGTAAAAATTATATTCATGCCAGTGTGGATTTATAACACAAGAAGGGAGATGAAATGAGAGAGCTGAGCATACTGTGCTAGCTATTATTCATAAACTATTTCTACTTGTCAGATGTTTGCTGTGAAGCTGAGATCGCAGTACTTCACCTCCGAGTTTGACCATAGCTGGAAAGTTTCTACAAGTTCACACATCACTAAAACTCAGAACAAATTCCATGCCTAAAGAGACTCATTCCTGTTTCCTGGCACAGTCACTCTGTGCCTTCTCCCTAAACAAAGCTTGGTTAATATTCTAAAGGCAGAAACCCAGACTATGTCTTCATAAGCATAGAAATTTTCAAAGAAAAAAACCCCTCTCTTCTGGGATTTTGATCATGCTTGTCTTTTTGACATTGTTGCTATTGAGAACAAAGCAAGAAGGGGCCTAGGGAGACTTCAATCTCAGCTTAGATTCTTCTGATCCTTTCTTAAGGGAAGCCCTTTCATATTACCAAATTGATTTAATGTCAATACGCTGTCTAAAGTTTAAGATAGGAAAAAGTGATGTCATATTTCAAAACATTTTAGACCTTGTATACTTTCAGCTTTTGAAATAGCAGACTTTCACCACAACTCTTTCTCTATTTTCCTCCAAGTCCTCTATCCTCATAAAACCTCATAGAAAAATTTGGCTCATGATAATTTTCATCTTTTGCCCACGAATAGACCTACACACAGTGTTATGTGTTATTTTTTGCAGACATAATTGTTTTAAAATATCAAGACCTGATAGCGTTTTCAATCTCCTAAGGTTGTTTCTTTCTGCTAGTCATTTTACATATTTAAGCATCAAAAAAATATCGATGAAATTTACTTTACATATGGCACATTCCAAAGAAGGGAAAGAATTCTAAATTGTTTTTAGACTAATGATAAATAAAATGTGTGGACCAATTGATAATTGTCAATCTGTGAGTGTGTAACAAGATAACATTTTGAGTTAAAGACAAAGAAAGCTCTGTTCATGTGTTTTCATATACTCCTCCTATTAGCATTTTCAGTAAATATACATACAAGTTGAATATTGAAAATATCTATTCAACAGCAACCAGAGATGCTCTGATATTTTTAAAAAGAAAAACCTTAAGAGCTGCCACAATTAAAAAGAGATATCAGGAAATTTGCCAATGGTAAGAATCCCTTGTGTCAATGGTTTGGGATCCATCTATCTTTCACTTTCAGGATTTCCACAGAGTATAAGTGACATGAAGATAACATATGATTTGGGGAAAAATATATGCTGGGAGCATGTATTATTAACAATCAAAATCCAAAATAAAGCTGCCTTGCTCTTTATTACTCTATGTTTGTACACGTGCTTGGGAATACCTCCCTACAGGTTTGGGATTGCAGACAGAGAGAGTAATCTCTTGACCTGCTCTACCAATTTTACCTTTATTGCAGGAGAATATCCTACAAACCACTCCAAGACTCCTAATACTTCCAAGAGCAAAATGTAAGTGCAATCTGTTTGACATTTGTAGATACATATCTGGCAAGACCAGAAAAACCTATTGGGGATTGCAGGTGAATATCACTGGGCAGTGAAGGAGATCCTCAGAGCTTTTTATTGAAACTGGCCTGTCTGGGAAGGACAGTGGATAAAGTTGTGGATTAGGAGGGAAAAACATATTTCTCACAAAATTGGCAGTCATGATTCTGAAAGTGTCAGACTGAATTCCGTTTGTCACCAACAAATGTGTTGGCAACTGACAATCAGCAGTGGATTCAGCCATCATAGTTTGCCACTTAAAATTATTGTCCAAATCCTATAAGCCAGGATTTCATCATGAAGATAGCATTTCGCATGAAAATTTCCCAGTAGTCTCTTGCTTCAGTTCTATTTGCTTCCTTTCATGTTTCTGTTTGTGTCAGGAGACTCAGGCATGAAACTTTGTGCACATATTTTTAGCAAAAAAAACCCCTGGCAACCCAGAAATCTGTCAGGGGAACTTTATTTGATGCCATTGTCTCGAAAGCTCCTGGGAATGCTGTGTCCTGGGTATTGCTCTGTCTGTAACTGACTCCTCTCACAGGGGTCAGTGTGCACCAGTCCTACTTCATATCTTACTTCAGCTTTCATTGAATGTGTGGAGATTTAAATATCACAGTAGGCTGTCTAATATATTTTCTCTTAGGACTGACCTGCTCTGGAGAATAGCTTGGGTTTTGTGAGTTAGGATTTGATTTAGCTTTCTGAAATTCACCATGCCTAATCATTATTGCCACTATAGCATCTATTTCTGGTTTTCTAGGGGCAAATGTTTGACACAGTTTGGTTTGTTTTTTTTCTTGGTTTGGTTTGTTTGGTTTGCTTTGGTTTCATTTGTTTTTTTCTTTTTAATGCTGTCCTCCTCCTTCTCTTCTATTTTCTGAGAGCAATAAATGAAGGAGACTGGTCTCTGCACTTTCTAAGATATTTATACAATAAATCAGAGAAAAAAGCCTAAGTGCTTTGGATTGATATAGTTTAGATGCTGTGAAGGACCTTTTTCTCCAGACCATGTTCTATGCAAAATGAAATCCATTTGCACTTTACAGTGGGAAAACTTATTCCCTCAAGATTGAGGGATTGAACAAGAACCCCAGTTTTATGAAGTGGCTATTTCCCATATTGTTGGGAAAAGCTTTTACCATACTTCCAAGATGAAGGCTGGAGAGTTGGGTTTTGGGATGCTCAGTGAAATAGGTTCAGTGAAACTTGTACAGTACTTTCTGGCTGAACATTTTGGAAAAAAATAACCCAAATGACTCCATACCATTTGTTTCAAGCCTTTTTAAGTTCTGAAAGTTTCTCTTGCTTGCTGAGTAGCTTGCCTCACCACCATGAAGGTGGCTTGTTCAATCTATGCAAAATAATTCTTTGCCTGAGAAGCTGGAAATTTCCCAGCAAAAATCTCAAGTCCTTTGTTAGATAGCACTGTATGCATATTGAAAGAGTGTCTCTACAATTGGTCATAGCACAGTAAGACAGGAACTATTAAGTGCTTGAAGGGATGAAATGCATGTATCTAACATGATTTTGACATCTTTCCTAATTTTCCTTACCTAGATAAGAAAATTCTGCAATTTCATACTTAAAAAAAAGGCCTGAGAAAAACAAGCAGGTTTCTTTTTTTTTCTTTCCTTTTTTTTTTTTTTTTTTTTTTTTTTTAATGCCTGTATTTCTTTTCTCTCAGTTTAGAGCCAGACTACCACAATGTAGGGTTAATCAATTATAAAGCTTCACTATTCTTAATTATAAAAGGTCTTTCTAGAGTCTACTCTTTCTCTTGAACAGACAATCCGGTTTGCTTCTTTTTTTAAAAATTTTCCAAACAAAATGCTGTATCATCCTAACAAACAGAGAAAAATTAATGAGCTGGTAGATTTACCCCAAATAATCAACATTTGCCACTGTGTGTCACAATTTATCAGTCCTGCTTCATAGATTTTTGTACACAGTACCCAGTGGAAGCATCATCTGACAAGAGGATAGTTGTTGCAACTCTGTAAGGAAATAAGGTTTTGTAAAATCAGAAATTATTTTAATAAACAACTATGTTTTGATAAAAAAATATTTCATATTTGATTATTTACCTCTGAAAACTAGTTTGAGTGTTCATACTTTCAGGACTGGTCTCAACCTGTGGACTTCTAGGAAGCATGGGATTCTACCATCTTATGGGACAGTAACATCAAGAGGGTACCAGGGACTAGATGATTTTTAGCTGCTGCCTGAGCATGAACTAGTTCACAATAATAGCCTTGTCTCCTGCCTGGAGACAGACAAGGAACATGCACCTTTCTGTATGTGAGTGTCTGACCAGGTGCTTTCCAGACTCGTGGTTCTCCTGCTCCTCCACCCCAGAAAGAGAGTTTCAGAGCTTCAAGAATTCCTCTCCCTCATAGAAATTCACTTGATTTTCTCGGACTTCCTGATCTGGATTTCCAGAATCCTTACCTTATCTTGTTCATTTTTTTTGCATATCCTAGAAGTCTGAAGATTTGTACAGCCCAGGAGGTTTGTGCAGCTCACTGTAATGCAGCAGGAGGCTAGAAGTGACACCATCTGTGATGGGGCTTATTTCTTATAGAAAAAAAAAAAGGTATATAGCTATTCTCTTCTACAACATTATCAGCTATATTTGCAAAACAGGTGCCTATTGGTATTAGAGATGGTGGAAAGAAGGAATATGAGAAAATCCATAAAACTGTATTCATCTATTCAAATAATATGGATCCCCAATACTAAAAACTGATCCGTGTCTCTCACTGCTCACACACGTTGAAGTCCACATTTTCCTTACTATGCAAGGAAGGGATTAAAAACATTCAGCATGATTTTTCTCAAGTTAAATGTTTACTCTGAGTTTGAATCTATTCCCAGACTGGTAATTTCAATCATCATTGATGCTTCACTCATTTGATAGAAGGGTTATAATCAAGGGATGAACTGAACTGAAGAACTAGAAATAGATGTGTGCATCTAGACAACAACTCTGCTAAATACAGTTGGAATGAGACATTTGAAAAGAAATCAGGGTTAATGGATGACCTCGTAAGAGCCCTGAAAATATGGGACCCACATAATCTGGCAGTGCTTTTACAACACCTAAATAGGTTATGCTCATCCAAGTAATATTTTTAGCTTGTTTTCCCCCATATTTCAAATGTGCTTTTATGTATTTTTAGTCAAGCTTTCTGTCTCCTCATGCTGAAAAATTGCTGATGTTTTCACTCTGCAGAAATTGAGGACATTTCTGCTCTCCATGCCATATGAATCAGCAAATCTTCTTAAAAAAGATTGAACAGTTTCAGAACAAATGAAGAATAAATAGTGATATTTCAATTATTTTTTTTCCTTTGTAGCTACTTTTACTTAGCAAAGGACAGCAAAAATTAGTCTAATAATTGTATCTAGAACTTCTTTCTAGATTTTTTCCAAAATTTTCTTTCTACTGCTTACTCTTCCTCAGCTGTTTGCATTTTTGGATTTTGTCCTATTACTATTTTCAAGATGATTATTTATATAGGGGATGAGTACAGAAAACCAAATCTCAGCTTTTGGAGAAAAAACACCCATGCATTTCAGATCCAAATTTTTTCTGTTATAAAAGATTGGAGTTTATTTTGAGTATACTTTTTCACTTGCTTTCAGCATGATTTTTCCACCTCACTTTTCTTCACAGCACACACTTTGGTACTCTGCCCAGTTTGGTTTAGCATGTCATACATATAAAAGTTCCTTTTAATTCATTTGTTTCATATATAACTATATAGAATGAAAGCAATTAATATTTGCCTAATTTTAATGCAACATTTTCCTAGTTTGGGTTACTTTTTCAAGTCAGTAACTACCAAAAAAATAGTGTGATTGATATTTTTTTCCATAACTATTACTATCACTATTTATTTGCCAGTAATTACATAAGGCACACCAATACATAATCTGTAAGTGAACAGGGTACTAAGAAGAGCAGAGAACAACTGCAACAAAAAAAAACCCAACCCAAACCAAACTAAACAAAAAACAAACAAACAAGAAAAGACTATTTGTGGCTTACCTTCTTTAATATTTGGGAAAGTGTCTTACAGGTCATGGCCTTCTGGAGGATCAGAACTTTTCTCAAATCACACTCCCTTATTGGGTTTCTAACTGATCATCCAAAACATGCGTCAATAAAATACCATTATTTCATTGTAAAGGAAGGAATCTTGAGATTTCAATTGTAAAACCAACTGAAGAAAAGTCTTAGAAAAGACTCAAACTGCAGAAGGAGTTAAGCTATATAAGAGCATTACCTCACCATGAAATTTTCAAAGCCTTAACCCAAAATTCCCATCTCCATTGTAAATTCTCTATTCTTTTGACCCATATTCTGCTCATGAAAGCAGGAAGAAGTTAGGAAGTAGTATACATTTATATTTTCACATATATGTACCACTAATTGATGTTCAACATTTTAACACATTCTGCAGAATTGGGATTTCTTAATTTACTTTTTTTAAAGGTGGTATGGCAATATGTAGCCATATGAGAGCAGAACTTATGATGGCCTCTGAAAGCCAAACAGGAACTTTTCAAGAGGTGTCAAAGACTTTTCCTTTGTCCTATGTGAGAACATGTTTCAAAAATGCAGATTTCTGGGGTTGATGGCATAATTTAGGGAAGTCACACAACGAGAGAGGGAAAAATATGCCTAAAGAAATGCCAACTATATGTATATGCTTCTGCATATGCATTCCTTTTTTTGTCCACGTCTCTTTCCAATTCACAGAAACAAGGACTGTAAAGGCCCTATAGTTTCCATTGTTGTAAGATCAAACTCAGTAATTTACTGAATTCCCCAAGTTCCTCCTAGAGTTTTAGTGTAGCCATTTATATCATACATACACCAGTGTCAATTTAAGGATCAGTGTAAGAACCAGGGATTTTATTGTATCCAAATAGGCAAATGAGAACTACACCTTACTTGGAAATTGAGACGCTAAATAGTCTGTGATCCTTCCCTGCTGGTGGGTTGTGTCCTCCTTCTGTCCTCCTTGAGCACATGCCAGCACACAGCACTAGAGATGCCTGAAAGCAGCCAAGCAGATAACAGGATCTAGTCTCATAGATTATAGCTCATAACTCATCAGTCTCCTAATTCTTACAATTTCTCCATATTTGATTTTTTCTTCATTTACACCATTTAAATCTGCAATTAATTCAATTACTAGTGGAACTCTGGTGCTCTAGGTGGGTAACTGAATGAAAAATAAGGACTTTTGCAGCAATAAACCATAACATGTGCCTCCAAGTAATGAACTAAAATTTTGTCTCTTTTTCAGGTGACAAAAATACAAGATTTGGCTAAGGGAGTACAAATGCAAAGATAGTCTTCTGCTTATGGAATACAACAAGGAAGAACAGAAATAAAAAGATGGATGTAACAGGCAAGTGAATATTTGAAACTGTTTTATGCTTCTTTGACATACCTCTTTTTCTCCTCTGCCAAAACACAATCACAGAGAAGATATTAAGACTATATTTGCTGAAATTGAAGAAAAACTGGATTTTTAAAAGAATTTCAATAACAACAATAGAAACAAAATATGAGAAATTGTAAAATACATTCCAAACAAAGGGGAATAAGCAGTGAATTGAGAGTGAGAAGAGGACAAGAAGCAGACATCAGGCAGTATTCACAGGTGGTGTGAATAATGTGTGTTCAATGTGCTCTTATATTTATGAAGAGTCTTTAGCATAAGTAATAATTGTTTTCAACAATCTGTGTTAGGGACATATGAGCTCAAGGTGTTCACACTATTAGTCTTACTCAGAACAGTTCACAGAATATTCTGAGTTGCAAGGGACCCACAAGGGTTATCAAGCCCAAGTCCTGGCCCTGCACAGGACCATCCCCAAGAGTCACACCATACGCTCGAGAGTATCATCCAAATGCTTCCAGAGCTCTGTTAGGCTTGGTGCTGGGACCATTTCCCTGGGGAGCCTGTTCTAGTGTCCAAAGCTTTGTAATGGTTAGTACTTGGCACTCTTTATTTTATAATGGAAAATTGCAACATATATTTGTAATATCTAATTCACAAGCAGTCTCTGAACTGGTCTCTGATTCAACTTAAGGAATCAGCATTGTGTTTTACTCAAATTTTGCACTGGCCTGCTAGTTTGTTTTCAGATTATGCAATTTAATCTTTCTTTTCCTGTTTAGTTTAAGCATTTCAAGGCTGTTCTTTCCACCCCCCCACCCCCCCCCTCCCCTTCCTACTGTAGAAGAAAATTTCATCTCCTTTCTGGGTCTATTCTCACTTAACAGTCATCTTTGAGAAGCAAAGAATAAATTCACAGGAAACTCCTTTTACTGTAAACCATCCTGCACACAACATTATCTTGCTTCTGCAAAGGGTCACATATGGTGTTCTATCACACTATATTTTCTTTTTGACCTTTTTCTACTATTCATTAGAATTTAGAGTAGTTCTGTTTATATAATTTGGTAGTTGCACAGTCAGGTAACCTTCATATCAAACAATATGCTAGCCAGTGAGAATGCCAAAGTCAAGAGAATTACTATATTTTTCTTTTGTGCCAATTGTTCGCTAATTTATTTTATTTTTTTTTTTTTCATTGAGACCATTAGAATATGGTTACCCTGGGCTTAGTTTTGTGTTTAGATTTATACTCTTCTAAAAAATATAAATGCACTAAATCAAATTATGCTTGTCTACCATTTATAGTTGGCTTCCCACAATTCTTATGTCTGAGGCATATCCTGCAATGGATAATAATACAAAGGAAGCACACATTCTTGGGTTTTGTTAGCTGCTCTAGTTATTCTAAAACATACATTTTCATGGGTTCAGGTTCTTCATCATCTTTTTTTCAAAAAGGATACAATATCTGGTATGCCACCTTTAGCTTACATCCTCTCTTTTCTAAAACAATAACAAACTTTTTAAAGGTTATTTTACTTAAACACCTAGTTTCCTTAATATAGTAAAAAATTATTTGCCCAGTACATCATCAGTTCCCTTTGTCTATGTTCTATTTCTACTTTCTCCTCATCATTTTAACTCAGGTATTTTTCACACTTTCTCATGCCCAACGTCCTGCTAATATGTCCTTTTCAGTGAGGTGTGATTCCATTCACAAGCTGACTCTTGAACAATTTCTAGTAGGTACACATTCCTGAAAATAATTCCTCTTGCTCTTCTTCTTATGTATTCTTCTCTTCTGTTGTTTTTTTTTCTTCACTCTCTATGTTGCAAAATATTTTCCCTTCTTACAAGAACACCAGCTTTGTACAAAGGCAGAACATTATTATTTAGGCTTCATGAAGACACAAAAAACTTGTTTGAATGTTTTCCATTGCTTCCTGCAGTTCTGTGAAGTTCAGCCTGTATAACTGATACTGTATTCTCCTCTTACTACCTTTCTTCATGTGTTGAATGAAAGATGGTTTTACCGAGTCTTGATGTTTACAGTGTAAGACCTTCTCTACAAAACAGTTGTGCAGTCTCTCACTGTAGTCAATGCCAACCTAACACAGTCAAAATAATCTAAAAACAATTGACCTAGTCCTCAAGGAGACACCAAAACTTGATGTGATTAACCTCCCTCCACGCTATAATGACTGTTCTGCTTTTCTCACCTTTTGTAACATTTCAAAATTGCTAAGGTAACATCTTCGTGAGCAGGAACAATCATTAATTTGTTTATATTATTTAATTCTCCATCCAAAATGTTCCAATGGCTTGGAAAAATTTAATTGCCATTTAAAGTTCAAGACAGCAACTTCCATAAACCCTTATAGTGATTGCAGCCTTTCAATCATCATCTAGTCTTAAATTAGGAATCCTCCAGATTAATGGTCATAAAATTATGACAAATATTTCTACAAGCCACCTTCCTATTACTCATATGAAGCTGATACACTAAAAAGGAGACTCTACCTGGAATTGTGGTGCTTTCCAAACTTCTGTATCAGTTTGGTAACTAGTCTGTTCTTTCTCTTTGGTTATTAAAAATACTAGTTTTCATCATGCAAATATTAACAATGTAGAATGACATACTTCATTCTTTCAGTAGTTGCACTTAGTTTCATAAGTGATACAATTCCTTTTTGAATTTTCCCTTTACTTTTTATCAATTTAAGCCTTATTAGAGATTGATATATTTAATTTAGGAAGCTTTATTTATGTCTGACATGAAATTCTTCTGCTTTTATGCATCTTTCCTACATATAAGCCTGTAGCTTTGGCTTCTTACTGATATTGTTTTCCATACAGACAAGATGACAATTGGAAGAACACAAATGGGAGCCCGATTCAACAGGGAGAACTGGAGCTTTCAGGACTTACCAATGAACACAGAAAATAAGAGAAAGTTCACTGTCAGGTTATATTGTAATTTATATACAAATATCTTTTCAGATCAGTCACTGTAGCATAACTGCCTCAAGGGAGTCTTACTGACTGGGATCCATTCCTAGAGAAAAAGTTTGCTGTCACAGCTGTGACAGTTTATAACTATAAGCTGGTAGGTATATGTTTTCCTGCTTACCACACTTCCATCTCGCAGCACAAAGGCCAGATTCATAAAATTTATACTGATTTCTTCTCAAAAAACGGTAAGTGATGAGCTAGTCCAGTTTGCTACTTCTGTGGAGATTCATGTAAAAAGTAACACCAACCAACTAATTTAAAAGTTTGAGAAAGTCCCAGGAAAAACAAAGGGGGATCACAGCTAGTAATTTAGGCTATCTTTAGTTGGGTCTGAAAAAAGAAAATATGTAATTTGGAACTACAGAACTATGGGGTATAGAAGGTATTTCTAGAATTGTTTCACTTTTAAAGCTTTGATGTTCAAAAGATGAAACCATTAGAGATTGAAATTCCCTTTCTTCTTTGCAAACAGAATCTGTGAGCAAGGTTTTCATTTCATTTGTAGACCGTAAAATCTCCCAACCATTTCTTCCTTTGCTAGTATAAAACTGCTTCCAGCATTAAAGTGGAGTTATTTTAAACTAAAACTATGGCTTTAAAAAAGTCTTAAAACCAAATCATACTTTCTAGCAAACTGCTGTAAGAATTCCGTCGAAACTGCAGAGGAAGAAAAGCCAGAAACTGTTTCGGTTTTAAGTGGTTTATTTTTAATCAAGCATTTTGCTGTTCTTCACTGATCTGGAATTCTCTCAAATCTAGAGCACTGTAAATGTAAAATATTGAGCACTGGGGACTCTTTAAATACTCATAAACACAGTATCTGTAATGCTTCATAAAAAAACCCAAACCAAACCAAACCAAAAAAAACAACAAAACAACAAAGCCTCTTAAAAGTATAGGTCTCCTTTCTGTATACCAATAATCAGATGCTAGAATAACTCATTTGTGGCAATAATAACTTGGGTGGCACTGAACCATTTTCATGTTCAGTGAATAAAAAAAAATTATATTCAGACAGACTTTGGTAGATAATTGTTTTCACCTTTCATTTTCTATGCAGCAGATTTTTGTGTGCTGCATTACTGGTGTCAGTTTTGCAAGCTTAAAAAATGGTAGGGATTCAAGTTCATGATGAAATGCAATGCATTCACAAGACACAAACTCAAAGATGTTTGTGAGGTTGTACAGGTATGATGGACACCGGTTAGTCCTGCCAAAATTCTGATGTTCCTAGGATAGCCCAGTGAAGCCTACACATCCCATGCATTGAGCTGGGTCGTTGAATACTTTGCTCTTCTATATGGAACGCCTCTGCCAGTAGGTACTCTCATATGTTTCAGTGTAAAATTTGAAACTGCAGAATCACATGTTGACTATTGCCTGGAACTTTTAGGATAACAAAAAAAAAAATATATTAGACTGAACTTATCTAAAAACAGATTGCACTGTCATCAAATTTCATAAATTATGTTAGGTCAGCACTTAGGAAGAATAGATGTGTGCTTGAGATAAAAAAACACCTGAAAAAAAATCAGTTCTCAGCATGACACAGATTTTTTTTTTTTTTTTTGTTTGTCCTCAGGCAAGACATTGAGAATTTTGAAAGATAAAGGTAGATCCTTGTAGCTTTTGAGAACTTCTCACTCCCTCCCACATTACTCTCTGATTTCTCTAAAGTGGAGCACAGAAAGCTATGTTAGGCATGTACTTCTCCCTACATTATGCAAGATACCTCAAAACAAAATCAAAAAGCAATCAGATACTGAAAGGAGACACATTTGGAGCTAGCTGAGTGAAAACTGAGCAACACCATTTTGGAAAACAAAACACACCTGACATTTCTCCCCAGACAATTGCCTTTTAAAGGTAAAACCTTTCAAAGATATGTGAAAACAACTCTTGATATTTAAAGCATAGAACATGGCTGAGAGAAAAGCAGAGAGAAGACAATCAAGTACTGATTTTTAGCTCACATTCATAGGCTTGATTCTGTAATTCACATCCATGTAAAACTGGGTTTGTGCAAAACTTTGCTGAGTAGCTATTAGAAGCAAAATTTTCACCATTTCTAAATAAATTTGTGAATGACAGGAGTCAAACAACTTTATCTTGTGAATTGTTTGCCCAACAATGACACCCCATCAGTAAGAGAGGAGACATTTGTATGCTTTAAATAACAGCCTGCCATTGCTGAGTTGTTTTTGAATATTACTTGGTTTTGGTTAGCACAACACAGAGAGTGCAGAGTGGCAAACCTTCAAAGCAGAGGAATAGTGGCAGGTTAATATTGACTAACTTGGGAAAAATCTGTGGGATTAAGAGAACTGACCAAATCACTCTGTCTTGGCACAAGTCCTATTAATACATCTCTTGTAATACTTGAGTACAATATTCAGAAAAAAACCAAAAAATCCAACAGACAGAGCTATAGGCACAGACTCCTTAATACGATAGTGTATTTCCCTAAGTTCCTCCCTCTTAATTCTGGCCCCACAAAGGGTTATCAGTTTATTACTGTAAAACTGAGGTAGCTGAGAAAGCCTAATTACCTAAAGCCTCTGCATTTAATTGCTGAAAAAAGTCAACTAAATGCTGAAGATAATTTCTAAATGAGAAAGGAATAAGAAATGCCAGTGGTAAGCATATTGTCTTCATGACAGCATCTAATTGCTGACCCTATAATCCTATTGTGCCAAATGACAGCGGATCTTACTGATGAACTTCCTGATTCTGGAGAGCAGAAATTGAATTAAAACCTTGGATCAGGCTTCTCTCAGATCAGTGTGCTTACTGATCTTGATGGGCTTCATTCTGGAAGATACTGAGTGCTTCTTTGAAGCATGAATTTTGTGCATCTTCCAGCAGAGAGCTGAGAGCCTCCAGCATCTTTCCATAGACCACCAGGACCCTGCAGAATGGAGCTTCCTATCCAGGACTTAGAAAATAGCTTTGGGACTAATTACCATGTATTGTCTCCTTCCTTAGCATTTAGCATTGATGTCATCTGCCTATAAACAGATCAGATCAATTTCAAACCAAGACCCTGACAAAAACAAGCTCTAAGTTGTTTCTTTTAACTGCTGCCTTAAATTCCTCCTGTATTATATACCTGTGTGTTGTTGGGCTTATATACAGTGTGATGCAAGTGCACATACATGTTAAATCAGCCTTTGTTTGCATGCTTATATACGGTGCTTCTGAAATAGTATAATGAACTGTATAATAGCATTTATCTGTGTTACTACATATTGATTTGTTAAAAATACGAAAAAATCTACAGGGTTAGTGTGTCAACTCAATGTTATATCCTCCTGAACCTTAACTTTGCCAATCCCCAAATAAGGGATTCACATATTCTTAGCCTAAAATTCATTAAAAGCATTAATTGTTTAAGAATTATAGCTTAGCAATGTCAGCTATAGTTCAGTACAAGAATAAAACAGAAAATTGAATGCTGCTCTTGGGATTGTCTGATTTTGCTTACTCCAGAGTGTGTTCCTGTGGATAGTTAGAAAAACATAGATATCTGCAAGTGACCTGAGATTTTACTAATTATACTTTAGGCATACATTAGATTATATGCATTATCTAGGCGTTTTGTTTAGGACACAAGCTGGTATCTAACAAAACACACTTCAGTGATTTATTTATGCTCTTCGATTTCCTTTTGTCTTTCTGTCCTTGATCTCAAATGAGACACAACTGAAATTTTGCAATTATTTGGAAACTAAACATTTGATCAATTCACACCTTATCAATCTAATTTTTTTTTTTTTTTATTATTTTGAAGGCCCTTAAGATGCTTAATTTGGCTTTTCTTTTTTCAATTATTAATTATCACCCAAATTAAAAGCTATTTCCAAGATACATTGAACCCTGGTTGAAATATGTGGAGTTTGTCTGCTTCAGAACTCTGTCAGAATGCTTTCTAAATAGAAAATTTATCAAAACAGATTCCTGGTTTTGATGAATATGTGTGTTCCATGAAAAAGGTGATCAAAATATCGAGCAGCTTCACGTGTGAAGCTTTATTACTGTTTGATCAGCACTTTGAGAGCTTAGCTACAGAAGTGCAAATTGCTCTGAATATGATAATTAAAATCTTGCACCAAAACAAGAAGACAGGAAAAGTTGGAAAGAAAAGAAAAAAAAAACAAAACAAACAAACAAACAAACAAACAACAGGGAGGTGACAGTAAAGATGAGTAACTTAAAATAACAGTCTTGAAGTAGGCTTGTTCACAAGGTAGAATTTTTACCCATCATACTCAGCAGGACAGAAGGAAAACATGATCAAAATGACTAAAAAATTCAAAATTCAAATAAAAGTAACTGTTAAACACCTGCAATGTAATTTAAAAAGTTCAATCAGATGTTATAAAACTCATTGTTTCCAATATCAAATAAACAATTGTCTCAAGGAACGGTTAATGGCATATGTAGATTTCACATATGCAAAATATTAGTTCTTACTGCACGTCTAGTAATTTCATATAGACTGGTCATTTCTTACTCTAGAGAAATTCTTTGTACTGGGTACTTTAGTTGAATAAAGGTTTCCTCATACCCGAGGCATCAAACTGAGCCAGTAGGGGCAGAAAGTATGATACCAAAACTCTAAAGTACTCCCTCAAACACAATCAGATTGCAAAAAAGTTGCACTTAAAAACAAACAAACAAACAAAAAAAAACCAAACAAACAAAAAACCCACAAAAAACAAACAAACAAAAAAAAACTTAAAAAATTGCAAACCACCTAAGATTGGCTGGAATTGCTGGTTTGCAGGTTTGCAAAGCACTAGTAGGATGAGAAACTAAACATAGGTCCATTTTGTTAATGATAGTGGACAGTGGACTGGGGGTAAGAGCTACCAGCATTTTCAGATTAGCAGCCTAATTCTCCAAGTACCAGAGTAAATTAATCTTTTTTATCTGACACCAGTGAGAAATGGTTCAAGTTTTGGTCCTAGATATGAAAAGTATTTGCCATCTCCATACCAACTTTAATCCACAGCAGAGAGACACTGCCTTCAAACAACCACAGCTATTCTGAGGATTAAAATGTGCACTATCAAAATCATCAGCAGGCAGTAATCTCACCAATCACAGGCATGCAGCTTCTTCTTGAACAGAATGGTGTCTTATCCTAATAGAAGTCATGCAAGCAGTGTTTTGCAACATATCACGTTACAAAGTACTGGCTAATTTTATATGGATTGTCAGGAAGATACTACAGATTGAATTACCTTTCTGCTTGTCTAAATATTTAGAGGCTTTGTAGTGACCAGAGCAGTCTTTTTTTGTTCACTGTCTGTGTTTTAGCTAGCATTTTGTTACACATGCAGGAAACCACCTCCTTCTGAGCTCTGATATTCAACTAAATAACAGCACATTTAAAGCTAAATTGGAAACTCATCTCTTGAAAATAACTAGATTAAAGAATTCCCAGTTCAGTTAATTTATTCTTCATTTTATATTTTGCCAAAAAAGAAACACAGCAGACAAAATGCTGGAGCATTTACTATTTGACTTTCCAGTAAGAATGACACAGTTTGTCCAGAAATGGCAAGTGCCCCAGTTTACATTGTAGCTGCCAACCCTTTTTAATATTCAGAGTCTAATGTCTGCACAGTTATCAAAGGCAGACGCTTGTTTCTGTTCACTCAGGCAAAGAAATATTCCAGCTAAAAGTGCAACCTCCTTCCCCTGAGATTTTAAGAATTCTTCCAAATAAATACATGTTATTTAAGAAATAAATAAAGAAAAAAATCCTTAAAATATTTTCTCTTTCTTTTCAATCAGACAATGCTAGACTAACAAGTATCTTCATCTTTTTGACATGACCAAAACCATCTAAAGCCATTCTCCAACATTCATTTCTGTGAAAAATAAAAATCTGCTCCTGATGAAACACCTGACATTTTGACTAGTGGAGGCAGAAATAAGTGAAGATATATGTCCACAGGAATGAACAAAATAAATTTTTTGTTATCCCCATGCACCAATAGGATTGAAATTGCCATCTTTTATTCAAATAGTATGAAGGTCAAGTTTGCAAAAAGGTCATTTCCCGACCAAAAAAAAAAATTGAATAAAAATATCTGATATGTGCTGAATTCCTTATGTGAGTGTTTGACTGTAGTTTCTACAGTGTAAAAGGCAATGATTATTGTTGACCTCAGTGTTTCAGCATGCATTTATCCTGAGAATTCTGCAGTAGTTCTCTTGAAAATTTCTCCCTGAAATAGGAACTGCTCAGTTGCTTCCCACTGTCTGTAGTTTTATGCCAACAATGCACCTTAATTGGACAGAAATGTGAATTTGAAAAATGCAGCTATTCCAGAACAACCTCTGTATATATATATTTTTTTTAAATGGGTAAAATTATATTATTTAGAATCTGAATATAAAACATTACTTTTGTTTCAGAGACAATTGAAGTAAAATAATGCGTTTTTGTTAATTCATGAGGTATTTGGTAAGAAAGAATAATGGAAAAAAATCTTTTTGAAACACCACTAAGACAGTCAATTAGCTAGATGCTAAATTCTGTCCTGAATACATTCTAAAATGTTCAGCTTTAATGTTTTTATTCAATTGATGTACAATGCCTTACTGAATCAATTCTGTGTTCTCTTGAACTCAGGGAGGTTCAGACTCCAATGACTCATAAGATCCAGTAGGTTAATTAAAAAGGTGAAGTATTAATGAAGTCCATTAATACTTGAAGAAAATAAGAAAATGTGTAACAGCCTTATGTGGTCTTGTATATTTTGTCCAAGCAATTCCATGATCTATTATGTTCCTTTCTAGAACTGGATACATCAATATCTTGATTTTTCTGTTCGTTTAGTATGAGAAGTTTGAAGAAAACAAAACTAAGGCTTAAGAATTATCTGGCTCCAATATCTAAGCCTTTTTCCTCCTACTCACATTTTCCTGTGGGGTAACTGCTAGGACAGAACTAGGCCTTATGTGTAGACAAATGCTATTCAATTTCACTAAGATTCTAGTCTCAATAAAAGGAGAATAATTAAAGATTTGGCTTATAAATGTGGTGCTTATAATCTTTCTCTTTGAGGAGTAAATTTATATTTTTCTTTAGCTGATTTAAAAAAACCCCAACAACTTAGAAGTCTTAAGTTGAGAAGAGAGCTGCAAGGAGTTTTAAATAGATTTCATACTTCAAGTTTCAAGTTCCAAAATTTAAGAGGAAACAGGTTTCTTGGGAAGTTTCTCCTAATTAAAAGATGAATTACTGAATCCTTTAGGTGTTTTTTGAGGCATACACATAGGATTTGTTTTTTTGCAAAAACTGCAGAAAACCAGAAATTGATTTGGCCTATTTCAACCCGAGCTGCAAATACCTGTAGTTGCCAGGAGGCATTTTACCAGCCCATTCATATTTGTAAGCTGCAAAATCAAGTCTTTGTAGAGATGCATTTGTTTGAAAAGCATGCAATAATCCCATTTCTCTTCCTTACTCAAAACTCAGAAACACACTCCGTCTGACAAAGCCAATCCAGAGAGTAGTGTAAAACTGATCAGAGTTGCTTAGTGCCCTGCACGGACATCCCAAAAGTCATCACACTTTCCAGTGTGGCACATAAGCTGCCTTACCAAATGCTAATAACTGCATATTTTCATTCTTTGATTTGAAATATGGCCTTTGCTTGCCAGAGAAGTTGATCTTCTTGATCTTTGCATTCAAGAATAAAAAATTGATTCAATTCTTGTACCACCTATATCAGCTAAATGCAAGTAACATAAGAAATATATGTAAATCAAGTAATTTTCTTTGAGTTACACATCTTTAAGTCATGGGTGTTCTTGAAAGTTAGATTTGATCTTCCATATCTACACAAATACTTTGCACTAGTAGGTTTTCTGTTTGCATACACTTGAAAACTTGTTAAAATTTATGTGAATAAAAGTTTGTTTAAGGAAATTACTAAACTATTCATAACTCAGCTAAGAACTAGATCTTTTTAAATGAGAGATCTGTGAAGTGCTGTGTAGCTAGATTTGGCTGATATCATGCTCTAATTTTGTATTATCTTGAAAAAATAACTTCTGAACCTGAAACATCAAACCCAGAATGCACCGCTTTTTCCACAACATCAAGACACCTCAGTGATAGCCATTTCAGTTCCTCACAGCTACTTTTTAAAATAAAATAATAAAAAAAAAAAATAAAAAATAAGATTTAGGGTCATCTCATTTAAATTAACTGCATAAAATACCTACACAGGATTGGTAACCTTTGAAAATGGAGGGAAGGTTGTCCTAGTTCAGCAGGAGGGACCAGTTATCACTGGGTGGGAGTGATAAAAAGCTATGTATTCTACCCCCTCTATT
>JAWWEE010000158.1:20408632-20431151 GCA_035221455.1 Xenops minutus
TAAATTGTAACTCTGACTCATAATCTCTCTGGTAGTGGGTCCATTTCTTCTGCTGGTTTATCTTCAAACCAGCACAAAGGTAAATACCGATAACAAATTACTGTACTTGATTTTATGAACTATTCTTGATTTTCTGTCATGAATATCTACTGCTCAGTTAAAATTCCTGAAGAATTCTGTTGTCATTCAGCTTATAAATTATTGGAATTTGACTTTATGAGGCAGTTTCAGTGTCATTCTATTTTACATTAATATAATACATTTCACTCCAAAGAATTCCTAAACACTCAAGTTTCAATTTTCCCTCAAGTGAAATAAAGGCTCATGTAAGGTAAAAAACAGTAATTCCTGCAATTTGTTGTAAAGCATGTTTTAGAGGGAAAAAAAAAACAAACAAACTTGTAGAAACTCACAATAAGCAACCAAATCTACAAAGTTTATGTATCACATTGGGACTAAATCTTTTAAAAATATATAAATAACTTTGTTGGAGAATTAAGATGTTTGCACCATCAAAATTCTTTCCATTAGTGACCTTTAAAGCAAAAGAAAAATCCACTACAAAAATTGCTAAGTGTTTAGAAAGCTTCTGCTTTCAGACTCTCATTTTGCTACAAGGTTGAAAAGGAAAGGAAAAAAAATACAACAGTCAAGGTAAAAAAATCCAAGATTGCTACTTCCCATCACAAAACATATTTAAATGGTCTTTTTCCTCTGCTTCTCAAAACCTGTCTGACACATAGATTGTAAGCTTTCATTATTGTATACTCTGCTGCTTGTTTATGCAATGTTTAACATTAAGAGAAGATGCAGGATGTAGAGGTTGTGTTTTGTTCTAAAAGCACAGTAATAAGCAACACCTTTTTTTTTTTTTTTTTTTTTAAGGATCTAGTTTGAAGTATTTAGACTAGAACACAAAATCTGAAGATTTTTTGGTTTAACTCAGGCTATTAATTCAACAAACCTACTGACTAATTGCTGTTGCTTCCTGCAGTACCCTGGTTTTTCTTGTGGGTGTTGCAATCAAATGCCAACATAGTCCAAACTTTAAGGTTCTAATGGAACATGAACCTTATGTAAATTGAGTGATTATTCCACCAAGGGAGTTCTGCTTTATACGGCTTAAATATTCAAATTTTTCCTTAGAGTAAAAATTGCAGAACTCCTGTAGTCCTTCCCATTATCCTTGTTACAGAAGAAAAAAAAAATAAAAATTAAGACCTTGAGAATTCTTGCTGCTTATGCTTAGTTTTGTTACCTTGTTTTCCTTGGTACACTGCTGTAGTTTTCACCCTGAAAACGTTGAACTTCTTTTGCAAATTTATGATTGAGCTTTTGTCATTTCAGTGGTAGCTCAGCTATAATATTGAGCTGACTGAAATAAAAAGTTATAAAAGTGATTTACTACAAAATACTTCTGTTGCAGGCAATGTCATCACTTTTCCTTTCTTTTCACCTACATTTACTAGACGAATTCAAAGCTTGCTTCAGTTTCTAAGTTTTCTGAGCTAGTGCTAAAACAATATGTGAATCTAGAACTACTAAACAGGATGAAGCAAAAAAGCTTCAAGTGGCAAAGAAACCTTTTTTCCCAATGAGGCAATAACAACTTTGAAAAAACAAAAAACCCCAAAAAATAAAACAAACAAAATAACAAAAAAAAAAAAAGAAAGTAGGTACAATGCTCTATCTTCCAAAGCAGAACCCTGTTTAAGTAATACACTGATGATGTGAACCTAAAAACTAGCCTATGTCAGTCAGCATACCCATATTATTTAATGAAACTTCACAAGTGTCCACACTGCAGAAAAAAAGTCATAGATAATTAGAGTACTTACAAACACCTAAACTTCTGGACATTCTACCACCTCTGTGAGGAAAAGATATGAATAATAATGAGAAGGATGATTTTACATTTACCTGAGACTGGTTAGTTTTATTTGGTAATTAAATTTAGAGCCTAATGACTACATTTTACCTCATTTATGCCTACTGGAGTAGTTGAACCCCCTAGGATTAAGATATCCACTTTACAAAAAAATCCATTTTGCTTCACTGCTATATTACTAAAGCCTCTGCCACTGGCTGTTGGAATGATATTTGGCACGAAACTTGTTTCTGTTGAACCATTTCTCCCTTTAAAAGAAATAGGGATAATGCTCCTAAAAGAATAGGCTTGAAATGCCCAAATAGTTCCTTAAAGGAAAGTGTTTTATTTTTGCCAATTCCACTGAAGGAATCCTGCTTTAATATCTAGGTAAGCCATTCCAGCACCTGGAACTGACCCATCACAGGACTGGGACAGATGAGGAGCACAGAATAGTTAGCCCCAGGCCATGCACATGTGGCAGATCCGCACTATATCTGAGAAAACTGGAAGCCTGTTGCAGGTTTGAAATCTAGTTTGGAACTGAAAGATAAGATGAACTGACTCAATTATGCTCTGAAAAACATGTTAGTTTCTGTTCATAGTGCTCTAATTGAAATCTATATTTTCAGAGCGATCTCATGAAAAAACCTTAACCCACATTTGGACAAAAAGTGTGTAGGTATGATTTTTTTCATTTGCAAAAAATACTATATCTTGATATATCTATACAATTTTGAACACAAGTCTTCTAGGACAATGACAGTGAGCAATTCACTGTCCCTATAAAAGTGCTAATCAATTGCTTCTATTTCAAAAGCAAAAGCTCATGACACTAGAAACAGTTACTTACTGAAAGGGAGGAAGTATTGAGATAGTCTGTGTATCTCTTTGCAATCTTATCTGGTATTGTAGGAAATCTAAATAACCTTATTTGTTGAAAATAACAGAAAGCTGCTATTTAATAAAGTAAAATAAGTAGCACCTTCTTCTTTCTCAGAAGTTAGGGACTTCTGAATTGTTGATCTCTTCACGTACTCCATTTGAAGGTATAATGGTTACTAAGTTAGAAGATGACTGCATTTTCTCCATATCTAAGCTGAGTCTGCTAAAGTGCCCTGTGATGTGAACTCAGTGACTTAAATCTTCACTAGCTTTCTGTACAGTATTCTTTCCACAGTTCCGCCTTCATTCATTCTCAGCATTAAAACTCCTTAGTTGATATTCTAGGCTGATGCAGAATAATTCTGGATCCATTTTTATGTAACCTTTTCAGAATTCCTCTTCTTCTCCAGTGCTAGCTCTTGCAGGCTTTTCCAAAGGCTTTAGTACTACTATCTGTGGAAGAAGTGCATACTTGCACACCGTGTATCAGTGATGAAAAGAAGTTGTACCTAAGCTGTATAGCTTCTTTGGTTTGAATTAAATTTTGGATTAAATACCCTGTTCTACAGATGGAGAAAGCACTCAAGTGTAAATCAGCCCTTCTGCTCCTCTCACCAAAAGGACTACCTATGTAGCAGGGAGAACCTTAGCATTTATATCAATATGTAGACAGTAGGAACAGTTGAAGGAATAGAATACCGAAACAGAGTAACATAGTTCTATGTTATATAGTTGCACTAAGGTGCATCTAATACATTGACCTGTCTTTGCACCAAAAAGACTTTTAAAATTTATTTATTAAATCTAGCACAGGAAAATTATTTACTCAGGAGGCAGACTTACGTTCCATTGCTTTGGCTGCTTGAAGTCATTGATTCATAGCTCAGGTGATTATTCAAAATTTGTAAACATCCAAGGTGCTATGAGGCAGAACATGTCTGCTGCTCTCCCAGTTAAAGAAATTCTTACTATTCAACAGCTCATTAAATAAGAAAAGGAGTATGATGCTATATTTTACAAGACTCATGAGCTCTTGAAAAGAGAAATACAAGTTTCAACATAATTGCTTGCTCTGTTGTATTAATTGCTTGGGAATTTTTGCCTGACATCCAAGGGGGTATACCTGTTATATCAATATATAAACAATGCATGCAGAGTGTATCACCTTCAACAACATATTCCATTTCATATTTCCTCACAACTTATAGCTGCAGATGACTATTGGAGGCTGGAAGTTCAAATTCTTTCACAAAGAGAGCAGAATATTTTTTGGCCTGTGCATAAGAATTCCACCCACACAGCTTCTGGTTTCTTCCATAAAAGAAAGAACGCAATCTCAATACAGAAGTTTGCTGTTGGTATTAACAACTGACTTGCAAACCAGATTTAAATCCCATATCCCAGAGAAAGACAAATATTTAAGAAACACAATTCTTGTTGGTATTTCCTTCTTTTAGTGTCTACCTTTTTTTTGTGATTCTTACGGTTAGATGTGTACTGCAACACGTGGTTTCATTATTACAAGTGCGTACTGAAAAGTAGGTGATATAGTACATAATGTTTTGAAACACTTTCATAGATCTAAGATATTTGATTTGAGGTATTAGAGATTAATATTGCTTTCAGAACCATCATATATTTCTTGCCATTCTTACTGTTTGAACATCAACATATACAATATATTATGAATATAATTCATAAAGAAAATCTGAACATTTATGCACTGACTATACAGGATTTAGATCGGGCTCCAGTGAAACATTAATAATGAACTACCATCAAAAATGCCATCAAAATGTTCTAATTTTCAATAATATTAATGAAACATATTGTGCAACAGATAACCAATCAAAATTGCCACTTTACAAGGTTTTTATATGGTCCCAGCATAAGCAGTCCTTATTTTCCAGAGAATCATCTACCTCAAAGTGAAATTCATGTCTGTGTAGATAGAGAGCTTAAGGCCTATAAACTGCTTATTTTATCTCAGTTAAAAACCTAAATTAAAATGTAATTGGAATGTAAACAGTGTATTGGTCTTCTGCTGTTTCCAATAACAATGGTAAGTCTTGTAATTTTAACTGTTTAGTAAGTGTGTAGACAGATTTTTCGGATAATTTGACTTAGATTCATCCCCTATTTCTGTCTTATTATCTGTTACATGTACGGATCAACTGCAGAAGAAAATCATGAACTGTTGAAGACAGCAATTCAGAAGACAGAAATAAGTTTTTGTTAGTACCCTGCCAATGCTACCATTGTGAACATTAGCAATCATCAGTGCCAGAGCTTGCAATGGATTCAGTCCAGAGCTCCAGATCCAAAATCAGGCTGTCATTGGCTCTTTGTTAATATATAAATCATTTGCTGAAGCGTAGCCAGTCAAAACAGAATACCATTTGTGTGCACGTGAAGGTCTGGCTGTTCCTGCCAAGAATGACTCATGTTTAAGGGGCACAAAGAAAAAGAGGGCTCAAAATGAATATCTGAGGTCTGATTTTTTGTTGCCTGGAGCTTGTACCAGCATTTCTACCTGTGCAAAATACTGCTTGATTGTTCAGGAAGTATAACACTTACTTACATTGAAGTAAAAACAATACAAATTTTTCAGGAATTATGAAGTTCCCAGATTTTGTCCTGTATGTATATCAAAAAAGACCATATTAAAATTACTAAGATACATGGATGAACTAAAAATGAATGATTTTACATTATATTTCTGTATTTCATTGCAAAAATAATTAAGTTTTATAAATTAACTTGTACACTCATTGTTTTTCCTAGCTGCTGTACTAACAGATACAGAAGAGAGTGGAACAGAACTGCATTCTGTGATCATCTCTTATACATTGGCAAATGCAAACCTTAGCTGATTATTACATGTACTACTGTAGTGGGCAAAGACGTCTCTCAGAATTAGAGACATATTTGTTTGAACAGCTGTACATGCATAACAAAGATATAGCCTCTCTCTCTGAAGGCTTACTATCTAATTCGTCAGCACCATGAAATGTTCATCACATGCATTCCCCTAATATATCCCTTTAGTGACTATCTTCTTGGAAAGCAAAAGACTAAGACTACTCAAACTTAGATAAAACTACTTCCCAGGCAACATGAACTAATCAGAGAAAGATTTTTTTTTTTTAATCACAGAATAAATTAACTATATCACTGTGTTAAACTGCATTGGTTTAATTCGATGTCTCTGCTTCTGACAGGGTCTCTCACTTTCTCATACAGACAAGCAACAACTGATGAGAAACAGAGGAGCCTCCCAGATAAAATGGTGAGTTCAGTAACTCTGTTCACAGAAATTCAGAATTTCGATCCAGAATAATTACATTAAATGAGGTTGCCACTGATTTCAAAAGAAGTAGGATGAATTCTTGTTGCCTGCTCTTGCCAGTAACTTGAATGCTGAATGACAATTTTCTTTCATCAAAGCCCCTGTGTGTTGAAAAATGAATATAGAAACTCCTGAATTGGAGAAAAGAAAAGGATTAGATATTTAAGTCTCCATTAAAACTGAGTGTTTATACTACACTGCATCTCTGCAAAAGAAGTGAAAATTTCAGTCTGATTTCTTTGGTCCATAATAAGTCTTGAACTGGTCAAAACATGATCCATCAAATCAGCTAAATCCCTGCTTAGAATGTTTTATTTAAAGGCTCCTTGTTCAGCCTCTATAAAACCAAACCTTGTTTTCACATATGTATGTAAGAATTTAGTGCATGTTAGAGAATGTCTGGTCATACTATCTTGACAGGGTTGAAAATGAGAAGATTATAATTTTTCAAACAATACAATAAAACCTTCATGATACCCTGCAATACTTCTGATAATCCAGTCTTTAACTCTACTGCTCAATCCCAACATACAGTTTCTTCTCAGTGGTCTAGGCCATATGAGTATCTAAGTAGGCAGACTCTCCTGGGAGTCCAGAAAAAACGTTGCCTTCCCTCTGTCATTTATATGAACACTGTATGCCTTGTTTCAAAAGATGTAATGAAATCAGCTAAATAATCCTTTAATAAAACACCAATCTATGACTATGTAGATATCTTTACGTACAAAACAAAACCTCCAAAGATGTTTCATAAAGTATTAGAATTGAGGCTGTATATCAGTCACTCCTGTATTTGGCTAGGTCTGTCTTACAGTTTCAGTTGATTTTCTTCTAGCCCTTATTTTCAGTAAACCTTCAATATTTTGAATTCAACAGCAGTGGGTGAAACAGTAATTGAACTAGGATAACTGCTTTGGAAAGTGGACTCTTTAGCAATCATTGAACTTAATGAGAATAAAATAGTTTTTCAATCTGTACCAAGCAATATAATGAAGCAACAATGCACTGCTTAACAAAGTATGTTCCAACACTGAACCAACAGCTAAACTCATTGGATACAGTGAAAGTGGACTGAAAGACGTTGTTTTAGAATCCTGCTTTAGATCTCTACCAGCTTAACTGGTGTTTAAGGGCTGTCATATAAAATTATTTCTCAAAGAAAAAATTGCACCGCATAGAAACATTCCGTCTTCTGCAGTGGGATAGACTTTTTCTCACTCAGTTGAGACTCAAAACAGAAGACACAGAAACTTTTTAGGTCATGAAAAAAGGATGAAATTTTCTGAATATAGAGGAAAAAAAGAATCATTCAGCCAGAGTGTCAAGTATTTTTCAATTCAGAATTCAGCCACATCTTTCTTCCTTGATAAGAGGACCACTGAGAAGCCTTTACTAAATACCTTTTAGTGGGTTTTCGATTTCATTTACACTTTCATTCCCAGTTCTGTAATGAATATTGCAACCTCACTGTCAACAAACCAATGCAATTAACACTGATTTAATATAAGTATGGATCAAACATTTGAACTACATGAGAAACAAAACTGAAGAAAGCACAGCTGCACCACTGTTGTGTTTCTTTTCTGTATGAGAATTTTCTCCTTGTTTGGTTTTTTTCTTTCTTTGCATTTGCCTTACAGAAACGTATTTCTTTCACTGGCTATGCTTTTCAGCTATGACCCTATATGCTAAAAAATGCAAGTCTAGTGCTCTGGCAGCAAAGGGGTAGTTGTGCTTTACTGCAGCCTCAGTGGCATTTCATTAGGGCACAGCAGTAGAGATGACAAACTAGAGACCAAGAAGAGAGCAGTCAATAAAAAACACTACTGTATTTCAAGATGCCATCAGTAAATGCCCTCAAGATGCCTTCTGTCTAGACTATGCTTTAGGTTAAGCCAGAGAAAATCTAGTTCCAAGTTGCAAAGTGCAAAATCAAATATAAACCCTGACATGACTCCCTACATTACAGCGACATAAGTCTTCCCTATCATATCAAGTGACAATACTGTAGCTGTTCAGGAAACCTGGAATATGAATGGGACCTGCCAGTCTTGTCAACAACTATATTGACTCATACATTGATTCATAGCTTGTTCCAAAAACTAAAGAGGAAGAGGAGTTTTGCAAATAGGTGACTGCAATATTTAGAGTATTGAGTCTTTATTTTCATTTTGAACCAAACCCTCCTTAATTTTAAATTCAAAATTGTGAAGTTTTCCACCAATGTTATTCTTGTTGGGAGGAACAATTAATAAGATCTTTATATCCACCTACCATAAACAAATATTTTATCACACTTCAGTAAAGTTCATTAAGTGAACATAGACACTGACAGACAGGGAACTAAGAAAATGAATACAGAATTAGTTAAATTAGTATAATTTTACTTCAGTTTGGGAAGTGCGATGATGATCATAACCCATAGAAACCAGGAAGATACAGTAAAAGAATTGCATGAAAATGGCTTTGAAAATTTGTAAAAATCAAATCAAAAGGCACAATCTATTAATTCACAACCTAAATTTTGAGAGTAAAAAGAGTGACAAACAGAAAAGATGATACTTTGCAAAGATGTCCCAAGGAAGGCAGACAACTGCTACTTTGCTCCAAAGATTCAGTTCTGGTTCTGTGCTCTGTCATTAGAACTCAGACTCTCTCACTTTGATACAGATAGGGAACAACGTAATGACTTTTGGTGTACTTTGTTGTAGAGAAACACCTCTTGACATCATATGATGAATTTTCTGCCAGGTATTCTCAAACATTCAAACAGAATTCAATTTAATTTTATATGAGTGATTATATATCAAGTCAATCCACCTATTTTGTTAAAAACATTTTATATATAACTTGAATGAACTTAATATGAAATTCAAGAAAATGAAAAACTAAACTTGCTAATTTTCTGTAATTTGTCCAGTTCTGAGTACATACAAACCATATACATATTTGTAATGTTTCCATGGTTTTAAGGTAGAAAGTAATTCAATGTATTTCATGATGTCTGAAAAACGAGACAACCTGTATTGGATTATAAAACATTGGACCTTTACATAGAACTCCCAAAGAATCATAGAATTGTAGGAGGGTTTAGGCTGGAAGGGACTTTAAAGATCATGTTGTTCCAAACCCCTTGCCTTGGGCAGGGAAAAATTTCCACTGGGCCAGGCTGCTCACAGCTCCATCCAATCTGGCCTTGAACACTTCCAGGGATTTACATATTGCATTAACTGATTAAACAGTTCTTTGAGCAAATAACTCACATTATCCAATCTTTATCAAAATTTAATCTCCAAATAAAATAGAATGTTCCTGATTTTTTTTTTTCCATAAAAGTAAGTTGATTATTCAATCCATGCATATAACACTGAAAAAGACAGGTTTATTTTGTTTAGCATTACTATCTTAAAAACAATTTTATAAGAAAGAATTTGTCATATTCTGTTTCTCAAAAAGTTGCCTTAAATGACTGCATTCTATGCTTAAGCACATCATTAAGAGTAACTCAAACACAGTTAGATTGGTCTAGTTAAACTTATATTAAAAGACAATTTTTGGACATTGTGAAATAACTTTCAGACAGATAAAAAGTGTTTGAGAATGTTAACTAAACAGCCAGAAGAGTAAAGTAATAATTATGTGTACTGTGTTTTGTTCTGCTGTACATGTTAGCTGGCCATTTAGGTAGGTGAAAACATTCATTTTCTTTTCCACTTGCAATATAAAGAGTAGTATTGCCTAAAGTTAGAAATACCATTAACAGCTTCATATGGTGATTCACTGTCAATTTTCAAATCCTTTGACAGCATTTCATGTTTTTAATGCAGTTTCATTTCTGATTTGAAACTACAGGAACAGACAATAGGATATTTTTTTTCATAACTGGTAACAAGCAGCTGTTGAAAACATGCTATTTCCATGGCTTGAAGGGGGAGTACTTGAAGATAAAGTACATTCCTTTGAAAATAATAAATAATTTAAAAAATAAAAAACAATCCAAAACAACACAACTTCTTCCCCAAACAAACCATTAATGGTTTTCTTCACTAAATGAAAGATTTATGTTGCACTGGAAATCCACTCTATTGATGTATTACCAAGTAGTACCAAGATGCTAGAAAAATGCAAATCAAGAGATCTAAATGGATGATGTTTGACAAAATTGCAGTAACTTTTTATCGTTTCTGCATTGGCCATCACACATTCTAGGTTTCTACATTGCTTTATTTTTAATAGTGAACATTTTTCCAAAGTTCTATTCCTGCAATCTTCACCAGAATATTAACACCAATTGCATTTTCAGCCTTCAGGCAAGTGACAACCCAGAAAACTTCCTTAACCTGTGCCCAGTTCTTTGACTCCTTGTGGATCTCCAGGATTGTGTCAGTGGCAAGATCTGATGGCAATACTTCTCAGATTTTAAAAGACCATTTTTAAAGTTTGTTTCTTTCCCCAAATTTCTCACCTAATCAATAAGCAATTCACATCTCTTTCCAGCTTCCACAGAAGTTCAAAGGCTGAAATCTCACTAGCAGCTGAGAACAGATCAGCAGTGCAATAGAGCCAAATGCCCAGCACAAACTCCTCACCATCAATAAAGTCTTCCAGATGCTTCTGGTAAACCACTGCGGTGATATCAGAATGAACTGATTTACATCATGGTTTGTAAAGTACTGCCTTTTGGTTTCATTTTTTTTTTCCCCAATTAAAAATATGATTATCTGCTTTTGAATTAAGTGATAAACACTTTGGTTATTAATGAACATCGGTATGAGCTTACTTTTTCTACTTTTTTCTCTCTTTTTTTTTTTTTTTTAATATTTCAATATAAAATTCTAAATTCCAGTATAAATTTTTTTAGCAAGTGCATTTGACTTTTTCAAAGATCTGAGATTAACTGTGTTTCTTTAATTTGGCAATGAAGCAAAGTTTACCATTTATAGTAATGGTAATTTATAGTTACACTATACTCACAGCAGATATAGTATTGCTGTGCTAAGGTATACTCAGTGGATTCAGCCTTCACTTTATTTGCATAGAAAATGAATT
Organism: Xenops minutus; assembly: GCA_035221455.1. Taxonomy (NCBI): domain Eukaryota; kingdom Metazoa; phylum Chordata; class Aves; order Passeriformes; family Furnariidae; genus Xenops; species Xenops minutus. Next base: position 20,419,783 of record JAWWEE010000158.1, read on the forward strand.
AAACGAGTAATGCATCTTAAATAAGGGGTAGGTTATCAGCCTACTTGCATATAGTCAGGGTAGCTGGTGTTCAGTCATGACCTAGGATGAATGCAATTTGATGCACACGGGATAGCCCTCTTCCTGTTTTTTTCCACTCTTCCTCCTGTTCTGTCTCCTTTTCTTTGTAAGTTGATTCCTTTCCTGAGGCAAGAATAACCAAAGGATAAAAAAGACCTAAACAGACCATGCAGCAGTCATTTAGAGGGGAATAAATAAATAAATAAATAAACCCAACCAAACAAACAAAAAAAAAGCAGTGAGCCTAAATTTAGTAGGTTTTGCAGTTCAGAGCTTCTGTCTAGGATTTATTAGCATACCATAAGATCAGGAATTCTGTTTTCCTCCTTGTTGTGCTTGAAACTTCAACCTCATTTTCTATACTGAAGAGTAACAGGATTGCATAAACATCTATGACCCTTTGGTCCAGTTTAGTCCACTTAAATTTACATAATGCTAAAACATTAGTTTTTAGACTTCAGTTGTCTAGCTAAATTTGACTTCTTTTTTATATGAACAGGTATCTACTGCCTATGTGTTAGTAATAACAATACAGAAAATTGCATAATTATGTGACATATCACTTTCTTCACATCTACTGCCATTTGTGCAAGTTCCATATGACATTAAATATGTCAGCTCTTTTTTAAAAGCATTTTAAAAAGTCTTCTCTTTGCTGTCATATATTAGCTTCCAAATGACCATGGTTCCTTACAAACATTAAATACACAACCAGTAATACTAGTAATGTATTTTTTTATTTATACATATATAAATAAATATATATATAACTCTCTGTAGCATGAAAAATCAGTAGATTATGACTCATTAGGAATTAAAACAGAAGGTCTATTTCACTGGAAAACAGAAGCTCTTTCTTTTGCAATGAGAGAAAAAATGTACACAGTTTGTAAATCAGTGAAATACGCAGAGCATTTTATGATTCAAAAGTTTTAAAAAAGCCTGTAGACTATGGAAAACTGTTATCATCATTCATGTTCAGCTACAAGCAGGGAGACAAGGAGGATGTGGGGTACTATAGGTCTGTCAGTCTGATTTGGTAATGATAAAAATCATGGGGCAGATCATCCTGAGTGCCTTCACACAGCATGGGCAGAACAACCAGCACTGGCTTATGAAAGTCAGGTCCTGCTTGACCAGCCTGCTCTCCTATGACAAGGTGACCCGCTGAGTGGATGAGGCAAAGGCTGTGGACGTTATGGAAGTTGTAGCAAGGTGGGTCTCTTTTTCCAAGAGCAATTAATAGGACAAGAGGTAACAGCCCCAGATTGAGCCTGGGGAGATTTAGACGACATATTATGAAAAAAATTCTTCACCAAAAGGATTGTTAAGTGTTGGAACAGGTTACCCAGGGATGTAGCTGACTCATTATCCCTGGAGTTACTTAAAAGATGTGTAGATGTGGTTTATACTTGTTGAACTTGACAGTGGTAGCTTTACAGCTGGACTAACTGTCTTAAGGGTGTTTTCCAGCCTAGATATTTCTGTGATTTCCTGCCTCATTCAGAGAATCTGTACTGTGACTGTATAGGGCTTCAATACCTAGAAATTAATGTTGTATTCATACAGATGGGAAAGCATCTCAAAAAGCTAATTTTTTTTTTACTATAACTTTCACTAAGTTTTGGACTGTAACAGTCAAATATTGCAACAATAGAAGCCACATAAAATGGCAGTGTTTGGTTTCAAACCACATCACACAAGCCTAGAAGGACAAAATTATTCTCTTTGAATTTGCAGCTCGTGCATGTTTCAGTTCAATAGTAATCCATAATGGAAGGATATAGCACCTAAATTTGTTCATATGTATGTATGTAACATTTATGTTTCTCTTAATTTTTCCAGAATTAGCATTTGATAGATTGGAGTTTATTCTAAATAAATGCAACCCAAACTATTTCCTATGACTCAATGCACTTGAGTCAGTCAATAGGAATATTTAACCACAGAAGAAAATTGCATTGTTCCATATTCCAAGGGAAGTCAGAGGCAGGGGGGAAATGAGGTGGGGAATGTAAACCTTTATGTACATTTTAATGCTTCCAGCAGATTTTACTAAATTTTTCAGGATTTTAAGCTATATCTCTATGGTTGAGCAACATCTCTGGTAAAGATAAAATTCTGCAAATATGTCTGTTTCTTGAAAAATTATTTATCTAACCACTCGGTACAAATATTGGTGAAATGCTAAGCTGTCTCTGCTCCCTTCCATGAAAATGAAGGATACTCAGCACCTCAGAGAATGAGCTTCAAGCTAGTACAATTGATCAGCCATTTTTACTTACAATTCAATTCAATAATTTAGATAGAATAGAAAGAAAGTAAATCTTTAAGAAAACATTAAGTTGATGGTCTATTGCAAATATTTACATTAAGTATTTCATTTATTCAAAGATAAATATACCTCACCTGCTCTTGTTTGAAAATACTGCAGTTAATTCATGATATTGCTTATAGCTTTACAAATTACATTCATGTTTATGGAAACAAAAATTACCTGGAAAAAGCAGACAAGCCCAGCATCAAACATAAGCCTTTTCATATTCAGTAATATATTCAGCCAAGTGTCAAGTTTTCCAGTTTTATTATAAAAATACAAACAAACAACAGAAACAAGTATAGGATATAATTATGCAGGAAAGAAGGCTTGACAGAAATTTTCAAATCAATAGCTCAAATCTAGAGAGAATAAAGAGTAATATTTAAAATGAGCTCAAAGTAGTCTCAGAGTTATTGATTTGATTCCACTACAGCACATTTCCTGCACTGCTGTTCTCTGTGAGTCTTATGTGTATAATTATTCTGTCCTTCAGGAACTATGCTGGTTAAAGCAAAAATGACAAAACTGAATAAATTTTGGTGGGGTTTTTTTCGGTTTGTTTTTTTTTCTTTTTTTTTTAGTAGCATATTGCTCTTTAATACTGCGTAGGAATGGTTTTTTCCTGTCATTTGTTATATAGTTAAGAAAGAAGGAATGAGTGAAAGTGGGTAGCTCTTGACAATTTTAAGGTAGGCTTATTCTTTCATAAGCTGTGCATCCAATATTCTTACATAAACCTAGTATGATTTCTGTTGTCAGGCCATCCCCAAAAATAAGACAAGAATGACTTCATTTTCTCCTGTCAGTTTTTTACTTCTAAGAGAGGATAAAAATTATATCTACTAGCTAACAAACCTACCACACAAGATGTATGGGAGGATGAACTTGTTGACAAGCTACATTCTGGAAGTTTAGTAAAGATCAAACATCTATTTAAATGTGCAATGCATGTGGATTTTTATAACATTTTATACATGCCAGAAGTCCTTAGTTATGTTTTGGAAATAAATAATTGCTCGAAACTGAAATTCTCAATCTCTGCTAAACACAAAAGTAGAGACTTGCATTTCAGAGCAGTTGAACAGCTGGGAAAACCAGGACACCCTTACAGCATGCAAGTCTGCTGCTCTGTGCAACACCAGCATACATTCACAGAATGCACAATAGCTGACAGGACATTGCTCATTATACTGCTGATGGAGAAGAGTGTGCTGGAAATTATATTACTTCATGTGTAGGATACTCATCCAGGGGTCTGAAGAATGGGTTTAATTCTTTTCTTAGACTGAACAGTATCCAGCTCACGTATTTCATTTTGTTTGCAGATGCTGTAACCACAAGAGTTTATGCAAGATGCTCTCCTCCCGCTTTAGTCAATACACTTTCCTATAAGGGTATGACTAATCAGGCTAGTGACAGAAATAGCAAGACAGTTTATTACTATATCACCTCTTAAAGACCTACACAGAAGTCCTAATTAGTATTTTAAAATGTCGCAGTGTCACTCAGTGTTTCCAATGGAACTTTAAATTCCCTTGAGATGCACTGTGTGTATGAGAAACAAAAAGTAGAAACATGAAGCATGTGTACAGTGCAACATCAACAATTTTATATATTGGAAGTTCTCTGTGTTCTAAAGGCTTATTCATTGTTGTCCCACCTGGTGCTACTTATGAAATTTTTTGCAATGTATGATGATTTGTATGCTACATTTATAAGTATTAAAGCATGCAATACACTAGATTAAAGAAAAAGTTGGATATGTCTTATTTGCAGTTTTTTCTTATTTGCAGGATCTAAGTAAACCAAAGTCTTTATCTCTATGTGTACTATCTTTAAAAGTCTTGTCTAGAATTTTATTCATCCTGCCTGAATGAAATTGAAAAGGATTTTCAAGCAATGTAGTGGAGGTCCAGCATCCATTTTCTTTTAAAAAAAAAAAAAAAAAAAAAAAAAGTGAATACCCTCACAAAACTAGACCAATCAAACATAAATCACTATGTAAAATTAATTTTTGCAACAAAAAATTCAGTTATTTTCTATGTATGTGCCAAGATTGCATGCATCTTGATATGCACATATGCATAAACACATAGACATATATATATTACAATACCTAAAAATCTCACAAAGACTAAATGAAGTAGAATAGCATTAGACAGGGAACTACAGAATGGTACTACTAATGCCGGGGTTGTGGGTTGAATCCCCATATGGGCCATTCACAAAATATTCTGTGATTCTATGACTCAAAAAGAGGTTGAGATACATGCAGTAACTATTTTTCTAGATTGAAATGTTCCTTCTCAGTATGTCATGATTTTATATTCTGATCCATTAAAAAATTGGCTGTCTGTACAATGTGTTAAATGCATTTTAGTTTCACATTTGCAATTATACATGTAAGCATGACACTGATAGTAAGACTGTTTAAGCTGCTTCTGCCAGTTGAGATCATTTATGATATACATCCCACTATGTTAGTCCCCAGTAATGAAAATGTATTGTTCTCATTTGCTATTTATATTTTCTACCAATAAAACTCATTCCTCCATCTTGGGCAATACTGATATTTTAAGTGTCCCCATTTTGTTCAGAAGATCTACTAAATGGCATTGTTTATTATATTATCCCCACTGTCCAGTCTCCATTCCACCTTAGCTTACTCAAGAATAATTAATCTATATTTCAAGCAGGTTTTATTGAGAGGCATCTATCCACTAGAAAGTTTCAGTTTCTAAATGTTGCATGTGTCTAACACATGTGCATCTCCTGGTTAGGAAAGAACCCAGTTCTACTGTGCCTGATAAGATATATAATATGATTCCACTAGCAGCTCAAATCAGTTTTAGCAATAATCATAAATCACAGGAATCAAATGCCTCTTCTTATTTACTCCACTACATGATAAAGGTAGTAAATTTTAGTGGCCTGAAATGAGAATTTGGCCTGGCGTTTTAAAAATGGTTGAAAAGGGGTGAAAATCCAATCAGTTTAGGTGCTAGTGCAAACTCTATGCATATACAGAGAACTTCAGAAGAAATAACAATCTTACATTGCTCATGCTCAAACCTGTAATATTTTGGTATTTCCAGCTTTTGTTAAATGTGTATGTACTTGCATCTTAGATGTAAGGGTTCAAGATAAATAAGGGTCCCTTCTTTGAATGCAGCATGAAAAACACAAACTCAGTTGTAGGCCCCTTCTTTTCAAAATTAATAGGAACACTATATTTCAAAAAATTTATTGCAGTAATATGTAAAGACTTGAAACCTAGTATTTTACATTCATATTTTACAGTATTCCCTTCACAAAGTCATATATCACAAAATTCTTTTATTAAAACTGCTTCAAAATATAGTATGCATATAAACTTTATATGCATATAAACAGAAATTACATATTATAATAAAGGAATTAAAATTTTTATCCAATATCCCATGAAGCCAGTGCAGAATGTACATCTATAAGGCATTTGTGGTGGCTATTTGGGTATTAAAGACTGAAGAAAACTTTCTTCCTAAATTGGTTTAGATTTGCTACAATTAAATAGAAAGTAGCAAATGGAGATTATTGTGAAAGAGACCGTAATTAACAGTTTTATCAAACTTCAGCTCTTTTAGAAGTTAAATAAATTGGATAAACAGATTTTATCTAAAGTCGCTAACAATGTATATGAGATAAAAAAGAATCATGTAGGAAGGATCAAGGAAATTACAATTCAGAACCAGAAAATTAAACACTAGGAATTTGAGGGCTGTTTTCATTGTAAAAACAAAAGTTCTTTTGTATGCTTTTTCCAATATAAGCTTATGAATCGAACATTTAGGTTCTATATCCTCCTCTCAGGCTAATAGGAAATAATAACATACAAAATATAGTTAAACTGGCAGCATGTTTTAACATTTGCCTATATGTGTCTCTCTATCCATGTCTTTCTTATATTTAGAAACAATAAAAAACACCAATATAGGTGGCTCTAATCACCTCTTCCCAATACTGCTAAAATGGTTGAAGTCATTAGATGTGCAAGGGACCTTATTCCCAGGAAGCAGATGGAGATCTGCCTGCTGATAGCAAGTAGTGAATCAATTCCTTATTTTGCTTCACTTGCATACAGTTTTTGCTTTTCTTGTTATCGTGTCATTGTCTCAATGTGCAATTCTTTTTGCCTTCCTTAATTTTTTATTTTCCATCTCCTGGGATAGAGGAGTGACCAAAAGGGAGGGTGAGAGTTTAGATGTTGACAAGGGTCAACCCAGCACACAGTCTGTTGTTTATCCAGTGTGCATCTGTATCATTTATTGACACAAATTTATCTTCTGTTTCTATAAGAGTTACTACCAAGTGTTCTAGATTTGTTTTTATTGTTCAAAAGAGATCTTCAGACTGTTATTGAAGTTTTCCTCAAGGAAGCCTTTTTGAACACAACTAAAATAACTATCTGACTCTTCCCTTCCCTGAAACATTACTTGTCACCATTTTCCTTGATAACTCTGAATACCTGCAATATCATGTTTGTCTTTCAGGTCCATGAAAAGAACAACTTTGGGTTTCTGCAGTACTTAATGGATAAACTACGCCAAAATCCTGAATTTTTTTTTTTTTTTAAGAGTGGAAAATTTAGCCCCTTTTTTGTCTTTTATAGCATCCATCCAAGTTCATATTACATTTCAGCTTCCATCACATCTTTTCTCTAGACAAATTCTGTTTTGAGCCAGTTGCATCCATGCTCAGATAATTTTCCAAGAAAATTTAGTGTGCACTGTTTAAACACATTAGTCTAACCTATACAAAAGACATAATTAGACAGATTATCACAACTATAATAGATATACATTCAAATATCCATTTAGCAAAGCTCATATAGTCAGAAAGGTATTTAAGCATATGCTTAAACAGACAGCAAGATAGCAATTAATGAACTACTGAACCATAAACAAGGCCTAATGAGAGAATATTTTCCTGTCATTGTTTCAACCATCTTTAATGTACACATTCACAAATAATGAATCAGACAGCTGTTAGTAGTCACTGTGATTTTCAGAAAGAGTTGCAATATTTTAAAAAATGTCTTGCATCTTCTTCGTGTTTCATTTTGATATAGGAGCACTAAATACAAATCTCGTAAGTTGTGTGTTATGTGCAGAGAGATTGATCAAGCAGCATATTCAGCATGATGAGTACATGAAAGTACAGCAGATAACTTTGGCAGGGAAACTGATTGCTCAAGCTGATTGAACACTAAAACCCAGTCTATGTATATTTATATAATACTGAGTGGCTATCTGGTTCAACCATATGCCATCTTATTAAGTCTCATTCATTAACATTTGTGCAGGGAAGTTTTAATTCTCATAAATTTTGATGAAAAAATGTCCAGTACATAAGGTCTTACATTCAGAGGTGACCAAAAGCATCTGTGGAACAAAAATTCTTTTCCTTATTAAAAGTCTTGAGTTATCTGTACAGTCAACAATGGCAGTATAACAATCAACTAGGAGAGGATGCAGGAAAGAACTCAAAATCTTTAAATAGCATTTCTGGAGAAGAACATATGTCACATATCTAGGTTCCAGATAACAGATGATCTGAATGTCCACCTACTTATAGTTTGAAGATACTTCCAGACATGTAGTAGTGTCAGGAAACAGCTTACTCTGGAAATAACTTATATCTAAAATTTGTCCTCCTTTTTGCACAAGTGCAAATTGCTACATCGACTAAAAGTAGTGAATAAGTATGTTCTCAAAGAAGAAGTGCTCAATTCATGTTGAATATTCACTATGACTATTTAATTAGCTTCTAAAGTACATTGGTCTGACCCCTTTTCAATATCAACCACCTGGTCTTCTTTTGCAAGTCCTTAATAGAATCACATCTCAAACAGTAATGGAAAAAACAAACTCGTATATAATGTAGTCACTTGTAGTCAACACCAGGTATCTTTCCTGACAAACAGTGAATTTCCATTGTTGTCAAATACCATTCGTGCACAGTATGATGAAAGATACTTTGCACTTTTATGACTCAAAGGAACAGAAAAGGGAAAGAAATAAGTTACCTGTAAGAGTCTTACTTAATTTGATCTTTTTTTCACATTATCTTTGCTTTAGATATGCAAATGACTTATAATTTGAAAAATCATTTAGAATCAATACGAATTATATCTGTGCCTTGAGAGAAGACTAGGCTCCTACTGTTTATAAGTGATTCATTAACAATGTACACAATATTGTGGGCAGATCTTTATTTGCATTAGGTTCTGATGAAAGTCTGTGTCCCCATTTCTTACAGTGTTTACATTTTCTTCAATTTTTACAATTTATGATGAGCTTAGGTGTGAATTATGTGCTTCTGGAAGGACATTTCAAGCTCAGAAGGACATTCTGTACTGTCACATCAAACTAGAATATAAATGACTTTCACTTCCTATTTCTCATCTGCCTTGTCCTGTTTGGGTATTCACACTTCCAAGGTGAGCCCTCAGGATCCTCATATGGAGTGACTTAACTTGAAAAAAAAAAAAAAAAAAAGATTTCTACAATCTAGGAAGTCACAGGAATATTTCACTAGCACAAATACCAACAAAAAGGAAAAAAAGGACAGTGCTTTGCCTCACTTTCTCTGATGATGAACTTTCTGCCAGTTATTACTCATGGTCATGTCTTTTTACTGGAGCTAGAAATCTAAGCTATATATAGCCTACAAAAAGACAGCAATACTGTTGCTTCCTAAATGCTCAACTAGGTCAGAACAATAGCAGATATAAGCCTTTACACTAACCAAGAAGTGTCACTTCCATTGAAACTCTTCTACTTTCTAGAAAATATTTAAATAATCATTAAGCCAAAGACAATGGGGAAATGACTCCTTAGTGAAGCAGCATACTTGGAAGACTTTCAGTCCACTCCCTGCATCAGTGAGTATAACATAATCCCTGTGTTGTTTGCAGATTGCTTTTTTTCCACATATGAGCTTTTATTACAATTAAAAACTTTCTTTTTCTCATTTACAACCCAAATGGACCATCCCAGGCCTTTTCCATTTATTTCTGGTAAGCACAAACTCACCAGGATTGCTTATGTTACTCAACAACTTTCCAGAATAATAAACATAGTGCAAGGTATTTCTATGACAAAACTAAACTTTATTAGTAATTTTTTACAGATTAATTTTCCAGATCTTAAGAAGACCACAATCCAATACTAAACACCTACTACAGAACATTCAAAGGTCTAAGTCCCAAATCAGATATTTATCATAAACGTACATAATGTTTCTAAACTGTGTCACATGCAGCTACCAGTGATACATAAGAGATACGAAAAGTCCACAGTTTAATTTTAGAAAGTCAGATGAGACAGCAATGAAAAATAAATCCTTGAACAACTTTTGCACAATTTTTCCTTAATATGAGCACCCATTTTACTGAAGAAATAGTTTTGTGGGACCAGAAATGAGAAAAAGACAGGAATTTGGCTGCATGCCTTCACCTACTGTATAAGAAACAGAAACACTAATAAATAACAATATACAGGAGTATGCTACCTGTCATACACTGTTTTGGTGCCTGAGACAGGAAAGTAACCTATACCTTCTGAAATTTGGTGAATAAGTCTTCTAACTTCATACCAGAGAGTTTCTTCCTTCTTCTCCAAACTCATGGATGCTAGATACAACTTTTCCCAAGATCTTTTAACAGGACTGCTGCTAATGGCAAAGAGATCTAGCATTGAGAAACGGTAGTCTAATCATAGATGCCTACATGAAATATGTAAGATACCAGATAATGAGATGAATGATCCAGAGCTAGTTGGTTCTATGTTACTGTTGAAGATATGGGTGGTTTGCAAAGAGCAAGGGTTGTTTCTGCAGGCTTGCTACTTGTATATACATATAGCAAATATGCCCATGATCACAATTTCAGGGCAATATTTACCAAAAATATAAATTCATTCATGAATTGTAGTACCATCCTTTCAACGGTGGGTTATATCTGAAATAAACCACTTCCTAGCCATTCAGAACTGCACAGAGGTGAAATGCTCTCTTTTTACTGCCAAGATGGCTTCAAACCAGAAAACTTAGTTGCTTCTTCACAGGTATTGTTTTTACACGATGAAAAGTTTTCTTTCAAAAATACCTGGGTAAGAATTAATCTGAACTTCAGCCATGGCACAATGTATTCAGAACGCACAGTGTTTGCTCCTATGTTAGGAAGAAGGTCATTGTTGTAGAAAGTGTTAGCACAAAACAAATTCCACTCACACATTACAGTGATATTTTCAGGCAGACATCATTATTTATTATTTCCTGTTAAACTTCTGAATAGCATTGATTCTGATGTTTTCTCAGGGTACGCAGATTTATAGTTTGCTCTTCTCTAGAGTTACAGACTGACTGTCTTTTCTTTGGCATTGAGGAATGCTTTGCCTTGCTTCAAATTGAAACACATCACTAAAATTTGAGGCAGAGAATATTTTTTTTTTTCCTGGAAAGCGAATGAAGTAAAATTGAATGAGTCAAGTGTAAAAAAGTGATTTGATGTTACAATGGTTTGATTTCAGTGGCAGTTTAGCTTAGTTAAGACAAGAAATATATAAAATTGTGGTTTGTATATGTTAATGCAGAAATATTGTGCATTTTGTGTAGATGTATCATAAGTGGGGAAAAGAGGAACTACTATGACAATTTAGTGCCTTCAAAATCTACTGATTTTCCTCTGGGAAGAAACTCATGATTCTCTGACTGCCTGTGCAGTGTTTTTGGTGACTGAAGAAGCAATATTACAGCCTACTACATCCTGGGTTTCAGACCCAAGTGGAATACTGTTGGCCAAGATGAGATTTGAAGATGTTTTCTATGCAAAATCCTCCAAAGGGGATTACTTTTGGCCTAGATAAACCTGGCTTCTCCATGGACATCCCCTTGTCATGGGGGAGAAGCTTGCGTGCCCTTATGAGGTTGTGAGCTGTGCTGGCGGTGG
>JAWWEE010000158.1:20433725-20459593 GCA_035221455.1 Xenops minutus
AGATAAAACCAGAGGTTTTGGGGTGCTACATGTCATGGCCCTGCCACCTGGAGGTGTGAGAGCTGGTCTGCCACAAAGTCTCAGTGGTAGCTCTCCCTCTCTGTTTCTCCTTCCCTCTCTTCTTGCTCCCTCTGCTTATTTTTCTTTAGTGCTTTCTTGATGCTTTGGGTGGCTCAGAGCTGGGGGGATTGGATTTGACTTAAGTGTTGTGAACTGGTTGAATATTGACTTGACTGTTGTTCCTTAATATGTGCTGAGTTGCTATTGTGGTGGAACATTTTGTTTAGCTTGTGTAGTGCCCTTTTTGAATCTTTGCCAAGTTCCCTTATTTTCTCCTCTAAATTAATAAATTCCTTGAGAACAAGTCTGTGACTTATTTTCTGAACATTCTCTTAACACCTTAAGAGTATTAAAGACCCCTATATATATAAAGCAAAATTCCTAGCAGAGTCCATGATCCTGAAGCTCCAATGCTGAAGTGTTACAGTCCCTTCCAACTCAGCACATTCTGTGATTCTGTGAAACTGCAGCCCATGCCAGGGTTGGCTCCACCAACTTCTTGGCTCCCTACTTCTACTTCCCCTCCTGAGGCAAGAGCAGCACAGACACAAGGTTGGAGATAGTCAAGGGAATTAACATCTACACTGTCATTCTACTTTCTTACCTCACCTCACAGTTAAACCATAGCACTAAAATGTGGCATTTCTCCCTCATGCTCTGGAACTTCTGTATCAATTTCAAATAATAGGTGAATATTCTTTGCATTTGAATGGTACTTTTAGCTTTCTACTGAATATATTAATTTATTTTTATTTATCTGTAAGTATCACAGAGTCATAAAATAATGGAACGTTAAGGGGTTGGAAGCAACCTTAAAATCATCCACTCCCAATGCCATGGGCAGGGACACCTGCTGCCAGAACAAGTTGCTCAAGGCCTTAACCACCCTGGCCTTGAACGCTGCCAGGGTTGGAGCATCCACAGTCTCCCTAGGCAACCTGTTCCAGTGTCTCACCAGCTTCACAATAATGAATTTCTTCCTAATATCTAATATATAAATTTCCCCTCTTTCAATTTGTACTCATTCTTCCTTGTCCTACCACTACAGTTCTTGTCAAAGTACAATCTGCTCTTGTCACTGTTGGAGGAAGAACACTGAGCCAGACAGACTTTTAGTCCCAAATAATAAAGCATTTATTACGTTTTTACTTTTTTCTCACTAGAAATCTAAAAAATGGAAAATTTTCTGCTTAATATCACAAAACAAGGAGAAATGCATACCCTTAAACATGTATTACTTAGACAAGTGGCATGCTCAAGGACAGAGAGGAAACCACAATGAAAAAGAGTAAAATTAGCAGTCAAAGCTAATGATTTTTTCAAATGCTGACCTATTGCCCCTACCATATTTTAACCATATAATCTATGTTCCCATGACTGTCTGACATCATCTCTGGTCCCCAGTGCAGGACTATAATGACTGAGAAAACAGTCTAAGTAAAATAAGAAGAAAATCAATATCAAATCCTAAATTAGAATCAGCACAATTCAAGATATCAGTCCCTAAAATAATATTTTTGAAGCAGCACTGACATAACATGTAGGTTTCATTTGAACCTTCTCCATTTTTCATTATTATTCTCAGTGGTGAGTACAAGAATTGAATAAAGTATGCCAATAGTAGTCATGGCAGCAACATGCACAATTATAAATTTCTTGTATTTTATCTAAACATACTGATATTGCCTTCCAAGTATAGTTTGGGAGGAAGACCTGAGAGTCTCAGTTTAGTGTCCTCTGCCCGGAAAACACTATTCACCCACTTCCTGTTCTTTACAAACTCCTTCAGAAGTAGGCATCCAGTTTCTGCTCAGATTGATTCTGATAAATCTTCTTCCCAAATACAAAGCAGATATAGTTATTGAATATTTTAGCTTTCTGTTTGCTGTTACTGACACTTTTTCTATTTCCATTCAGTGCTATATTACAGTAGCTAGTACTAGTAGCTATATAGCTAGTAGCTATACTAGTACCACTGTGAAAATTCTTTAACCAGTTTCTCAAAGATCTTTCATTGAGGGGTATTTATCCTTCCTTTTATCCATTTTCTATAAAGTAGTTCTAGTACATTAAATGCTATCATTTTCCTTTTTTACTTGGTTTGCTATCAATTTCTTTTCATTTCTACTCTTAACCAGTATATAGTTTAAAAAATATGAGCAGTCAGCTTTTCCTTTCATACTGTAAAATGGTCTTAATGTGATTCCCAGAAGCCATTTACATTTTCCTATCTGGTACTTTTCCTGTATATTATTTAGCTCACAGTTCTTCATAATGAAATCATACCTAATAAAATTTTTTCCTATGTCTCAGACAGCTTCTTTTGAGCGATGAAGATGCAATCTATAATTTTCAGAAATTCTAGTAATATTTAACAATTGGTAGCAAGTCTCTCAGTTTAAAGTCTTCTATGATAACAAAGGTGTTTTCTTTTTTCTAAAATAACAAGTATGTCCTTAGGGAGCCAATCGTCATCTTTCAGCCTCACACAGAAATAGACCTTTTGCATAAAACGTCTCCTCACTTTGTTTTCATCCACTTACACATCCCATTACCACTGATGCTAGTATTCTACTCATATGAATCACACCATCAAACTTTATTAATGTCACATTTCTCATATATGTGCTCATAAATGAGTAATTTCTCAGGCTTCAGATTACAGCCACCTGAGGAACTCCACCAGTGAATTATAGTTCCAGTTCATATAATCTCTGTGTCAAAATTTTGAACGAAATCTTTCATCTTTCCTTTTGCATTCTGTTTCAATGTCTTCAGTTTCAATAAAGCACTTCCACATGAAACCACAGCTTGTTAAAAAGAAGGCCCTGAGCAGTAATACTGTGCCACCCCGTTTTGATGCAGTTTAAGCAACGTTTTGCAGTCTTCCCATGTGATAATGGACTTCTCACTGGGCTTGCCAGTACACTAAACCCAGGACTCCCCTTTCTCCCTGTTGCCCTGAAGCCATATGTTGTTTCAAGAGTACCACTTATATTAATAATGTTTGTTATTGTGTTTTGTTGGGTTTTGTTTTGTTTTTTTTGGGTTTTTGTTGTTGTTGTTTTTTTGCTATGATGCCTGCACAACTCAATGCTAAAAGTGCAAAAAGCATCATAAACTGTGCTGAGGGGATGTAAGTAGAGTCCTAAGCCCATATTTTCTTCAGTTCATTTTCTTCCAAAGTACCTTTCCTGGCTTTTATATTTGCTTTGAAGTTTAAAGTTTAACCTTTTCACACCACAGCCTATATATCCACTTTCACAGACAAAACCAGACTATTTGTACCCTATTTGTACCTTTCTGAATTGTTCTAACCAAGGTGACACATGCTTACCAGTTACATTCTATCCTGTAAGGTTTGTGAAACTAGACCGACGGTTTTCATCCAAAGCAGAAGAAAATTCAATGAACCACTTAAATCACCCTGAGCACGGATATTCATTTGATAAACTGTTGACCTCTTTTAGCTAAGTAATATTATGTGGGATTTGTTCATGATTAAGGCATGGAGAATACTCCTGATGCAATATCACCATTTAAAATATCAAATGTCTCTAGTGATAATATAGTTCTAACACTATTCCCTGTAGCAGCAGTAATATGAGAAAGTGATGATTTATCATTACCTGCTGTGAAAAGTGGGATCACAATGAGATCTCCCCACCTTTTACTTTGTTCTTTTTTTTCTACCAGAATCTTTCAATCAATGTCTGCTTAAAATAAAAAATGCTGCCTCTTAAAAATTCTTTACAAAATTATGGAAACAGTTTGTGGAGGGAAAAAAAACCCCAACCTCCAAAACTGTAAAGAATGAAAATTTACTGAATAGTCATTTAGATATAGATAGCATGTACATTGGAACCTGACATTGCACTAATACGAATCAGTATAGAAAATGGTTTTCAGGATTATGGAATGCTTCTAGCCATCATTTTCAGAGAAGATATGCAGGTATCTCATGATACCTGCAAAAAGAAACATGGATTTTAAATAACCCATAGTAAATGGATCATAAAACACACAAACAGAAATCACTGCTTTTCTTATAGACAAGCATAGCACTAAACTTCAACAAGTCAGGTCTTGATCTAAGATCCTTTCAAATTTTGATTAAGCACACCAAAGTTTTAACTGGTGTTATCTCTGAGTACATTATTTTTGTGTTGGAGGACATGATTGTGTGAGCTTAATTGGATTTCTGTGGCTTAAAAAAAAAAAAAAATTCATAACATGGTGAAAAATATTTACTTTCCATATCACTCTGGCAAATGCTCTCATTTGAAGATGATAAAAGAAAAAAACAGAACATGCTCTTCCAAGCAGTAAGTGGCAGTCAGGTTATGTGACATTTGCCAGAGATCACAGTTCTTCATAATATAAAAATAGAGAATTGTCTGTCTTCATCAAATTAGTAGGAAATTTCTATTGGCCCATTCCTAGTGGAATTGTACTTATTCTGCCAATATAGGGTAATTTTAAGCATCCCTGATGAAGAAATTAGGGAAGTTTACTCTGCCCATTGTCAATACAAAACCACACTATCTTCATTCTCTCTCTCACTGAAACAAAACCAGAGATGAATAGCCACCAAATACCCAATCCTTCTGCACAGCTAAATTGTAATAACTGAAGTTCACATCCAATCAATGTAAACGTTATTATGTTGTGTGTTCCATTTTGCCTGTTCTAGCTGACTGGGTTGTTGAGTTAGTGCACAGAAAAGCAATGTACTTTGGTTTGCTTTCAAGGACCATGGATTACAAAGCAACAGAATCATTAAAACAATTCCTAAGGAGAAAAAAATACAATTGACACTAACATTAATCTTGAAAAAAACCCCATCAAATTAAGTCGGCCAGAGGCACTGACTGCATATTTGTTTGTTTTTTAAATCATTAGGAATAGTTCTTGACCTATTTAAAAATCAGCCAGATAGGAAGGAAGGCAAGCAAAGTAAATGTTTGTGTGAATGATGGAATTCTTAAGAACACATACTGTATTTGGTAGAGGGTAAATCTGCTGTGGAATAGTTAAGCTATCCCTATAGGGGCCAAATATAAAGGGAAGGGAAATAGCAGCAATTTCAACTCTTTTGCAGAGAGGAACAGAGGATGTATTATGGGGTAAGATTATAGGACTGAAAGAGAAGACAATTCTACTCTGCATGAATGAAGGAAACACAGTCCAGGTTTGTATTAGACTGTCCATGATCCAAGAACTTTATACCACAGTCTGGGAACATACGCAAATACAGGTTCAATAAGTCATTTCAGACTTCAAATCTATCATTTGCCCATTGGTTTTGTTTGATCCTATGAAGCTCTATAGAATTTTCTCATTGGTCTTTCTGATGAATTTACCATAGTGTCTTACTAAAGAACATCTCTACTAATAGTATGTGCAGTGTCTGAAAAATAGACAATCCTTATCTCAACCCTTATGGGATCCTGACAGTTCAACCATCATAATGAAATAACTGTTATTTAAAATTAAAATTAGACTTGTGGACAATCACAAAAAATAATATTTTTAATTGGAAGAGGTACCTTCCTCTTCCAGTAACTTAATATCCAAGATCATACTGGGGATAATCCAAAGTCTGAAGACAATTTTCTTTTGAATAAAAAACATAAGAATGAAATATTACATATGATCAGATAGTATAAATGTCTGTGGAAACAAATTATCCACCAATAATCCAATGACTTGTTGCTTGCAGAACTTCAATCTGTTAATTATCCCCATTCATTCCGTGTAACTTCTCCATGACTGAGATTCATTAAAGGTCCATTCAGGTCTCTGAAACTATTTAACATCTTTTGTGTCTAAAAAAGTACAGCATCATCAAACTTTCAGACCTCAAAGGTAGGGTTTGTCCTTGGATATATTTATGTATTTCCTATTACAGTCAAAGAAGTTGGAACACGATATCTGATTCAAGGGGTTTACTGTTTTATCACAGTTTAAAAGATTCTTCATATGTTTTATGATTTCTAATAGCATCTGGAGATTAGAGGCAGTTTGATGCCTATCTACCTAAATACCTGGGGAAAAAAAAAAAAAAAAAAACAAAAAACAACTCAAATCTAATATCCACCTATAAACAGAGCTTTTTGATTTCATTACATTGGCCCCTCAATATGATTCAGTACCTACCAAGAACAGTTCTGTTTTCACAATAGATATTTTTTGAGAATGTGTATCCATGTAAGTATTTAAAGATTCAGATTTATTATTTAAAGAGTGGAACCATTCTAACAGAGACCCAGTATGAAAGCTGGACTCCCAAGACTAAACTTTAACACAATGTAAAACTTAGCCATTGAAGGTCCAGAGGAGTTGAAGGATCTTGATTGCAATACAACAATTAGGAGCAACAATTGAGCATAAAATAAAAAATCCATTCCCTCAAAATAGCAAACTGATCACCTTTGTAGGAATTATTAAGCTTTGGGACATGCCCAGGTCTATCCTGCCCAAAGCACTGAGAATCTGCAACTGAGACTAAAAGAACATACTATATACACTTGGGGTTCACAGGAGTTGAAACAAAATTAACTGTTCTCACTTTGATTAGAGAGGTGAAAACCAGTGTCCTTCATTTTTTTAATATTTAACATAATCATTGGGGTATTTATATGGGAAAATTGCAAGCCAACGGTCAGTGACAGTTAAATATGAGTCAACAGTGTGTCCTGTCAGCCAGGAGGGCCAACCATGAACTGGACTGCATCAGGCACAGCATCACCAGCCAGTCAAGGATGGTGATTGTCCTGCTCTGCTCTGCACTGGTGTGTCCTCAGGTCAAGTCCTCTGTGCAGTTTTGGTGCCACAATATAAGAAAGATATTATTCTGTTTGAGAGCATCCAAAGAAGAGCTGTGAAGATGGTGAAGGGTCTGGAGGGGAAGACATACAAGGAGCATCTGAGGTTATATGGCTTGTTCAGCCTGGAGAAAACAGGAGAGACCTCACAGCACCCTGCAGCTACTTCACAAAGGGAAGCAGTGGGGCGGGCACTGCTCTCTCCTCTCTGATGACCAATAATAGGAACCAAGGGAATGGCATGAAGCTCTGTCAGGGGAGGTTTAGGTTGGATCTTAGAAAAATGCTCTTCACTCAGAGGGTGGCTGGGCACTGGAAAAGGCTCCCCAGTCATGTGGTCACAGCATCAAGCCCGACAGAGTTCAAGAAATGTTTGGACAATATCCTCAGGTACATGGTGTGATTCTTGGGGTTCTCCTGTGCAGGGCCAGGAAGTGAACTTCAGTGATCATTCCTAGTTCCTTCCAACTCAGGATATTCTATGATTTTATGATTCTATGATTTTTGTATATATCATATATGCATTTTATCATCAAAGTATGTATGAATCCTTTTTGTGTAATTGTGAAGCATGTGCAAAACAATGTATCCTTCAAGAAGGCTCTAGATACTAAATACACAATTATGTGTGGAAACCTGTCACCAGTGAATGCATATTATTGACTCAACAGGGTTCATCCTACACAGGTAAGCACTGAAAAGAACCCATTATCAGCCAATTGCTGGCATGCTTTACTGAGAAGTGTAATGTTACAATCAAATTTCTCTTAGCACAAAAACACAGATCTGAAATTCATTTGTTCATAATCCTCACAACTAGTCTAAACACTGGGATGAATGTTGCATGGAAAGGCAGCTACCAACTCCTTCACCTCCTTGTTCTAAGGACACTTTTCATTTGAAAAGGTAGACTCAGCAAAAATCCCTGTAGTATCCTACATCCTCGATAAAGCCAAAAAACTTCTGCCACAAAGACATGGAGAAACTTTATTCACTGAAATCATGAAAACGTCTCTGTACATATTAATAATTAACATATTCATATACTCTATCATCTATACATCTGGAATGGTGTAGGCAAAATAACCTACTCTGCAGTTACATACTAACAACAATAGTAATATTGTTATTTTTTAACAAAGTAACTTAGAAAACAGTGATGTAAGCAAAACTGACTTCTGAAGTACTCATAAGTCTCTTACAACCAAGCCTGGAAAAACACTGACCCTGATATTCCAGAGATTCATTTTTTTTTTTTTAGCTTCCTTATTTTACCTACTCTAGCCTGTATTTGAAATAAAGAAAGCTAAATAGCTTAGTAAGATACTAATAATTAGTAAGATACTCAGGATCTTACTAACGTCTATCACAGTGTGTTACAGGTTAAATGAAGCTAAAATGACTAAGACAAGTTTTTGTTTCAGAAAGGCACAACAGAAATGTGGAATTTCTCTCTTTTGCCTGTCTGTCTGCTTTCTTAACTGACACCAGGTAAGTGGCTCTGCAATGCCCTCTGTATTTCAGTGTGAACTTTCACGTAAAGCCCAGTTCACAATTCTTGTTTTAATAGATTGCTATATTCTTTTAAGAAGTTAATAGTTGGGGAAACTCACTGAACATTTTGAAGCTCAGAAGAGAAATACTTCTGTGTGAATTTTCACTTCATTAACAGACATTTTTGAAAAATATTTCCACGTATGCATTACCTGGCATTACATTTCCACCTATGCATCAGTATTACATTGCCTGATTATTCCAAGTTTAGAATTGATGGCTTTGGAATTAGCACCTTAGATTAATCACACATTCATTCTTCTAGAAGAATATTATTTTACCCCTATTTTCGTTTGAATTTAACTTTTGAGAAAAGCATTTGTTTGACTCTTTAGAGATCAAAGCTTTTTTATTCCAATAGATAAGAAGAATGGTATAAGTAACAGCAGTTTGAAACACCTCATCCTTAATACTCCTCATCAATATTACTGTAGTCTATAAAGCACATTTGTGATTTCTGCCCACTTCCAGGAGAATAGCAAGGCTTCCACAGACATTGTGAATACAGAATTTGGCCACTGAATCTTTATAACAAAAGAGTGTGAAACACAAAACATTCAGTATGACTAGCAGACCACAAATTACAATTTTTAGACTTAAGATTCAAGAAGAAGAAAAAAATCATATCTACTCAAGAATTAAACCAAAATAACAGCAGATCCCTTCTTCCCTAAATATTCTTTTACTTGAAAATTGAAGATGTTTGATCTGCAAGATTTGGAAAGTGTTGGAAAAACACCTATGACTTCAGTAGCTATTTTTAGAATACTCTTCCTTAGCATGGAAAGCTACTGATTACCTCTGGCACTGATTTCCACAAGAACCTGAGAAAACATCCAACCTAATACAGACTTAGTCTTTCCCACAACACTGTCACATAAAATGCTGGAGAGTTATAAAGGATTTTAACTACCCCAGAAATACATTCACACTGCATTGACAGACACAAAGATGCCTTTCCAGGACTCTCTTGCTACAGTAAGTAAGGAGGTAGAGCTTACATTTTTCACTTACACTATGGTTTGACAGATATGATAAAGGATCTTATTCCAGTGTTTATGAAAAACCTGCAACATGCCAAGGATGTCTTACAGCTTTGGTTGCATAACAGGAATCTGTGAGCTGTAAGTGTGAGCTATACAGAATACTGTCATGGAGTTAGATGGCTTATTTTAAAATTTGAAGTCTTTATATGTAAGAATTTTTTTTTTTTATTTTTTTTTTTTAAGATTGAGGAACTGCTAATGCCAAGATGAAAAAATGTTTGTAGGGGTAAATGCATTATATTGATATGAGAACAATTTTTCTAAACTTAGCTCTTTGAAAAGGATGTCATTTCCAATAGCTGATCAAATAGAATCTATTTCAAGATATATTAGTCAGCCTTCTTGGAAGCCTATAATTACTGAATCATTTGTTGGGTTGTCATATGCAAAATCCAGTGCTAGATAGTCTGTATTTCTCACATTTACTTTTTCTTTCTAGGTCATGTGAGGGAACACAAAATGAAATAAAGCAGTGTATGTGACATAAAGGCTCACTAAAGTTTCAGCTCATCATTTTCTGTGCCAAGAGACAAAAACACAGAGGACATAATTTCCAAATGGACATATGTATATCTATTTATGAAGAAGGATATGAATTCACAGGGTGGCAGTGTCAGCCAATAAAACATGAGAAGAAAGCCCTATTTATCATTTTCCAGTTCTACCACAGTCCTAAATTCTTTGAGCTATCTACTTCAGTGTGCACAGCTAATAGGTGCAGAACAGAGATTTGATGTTAAAGCCACTGCAGGTTAAAGGGTGGCAATTAGTCTGAGGTGAGCATAAAAAAGGAGGGCAATGCAAGATGTGTAGGAGAGTTATTGTTGAAAAAAGGCCAATGTGAATTTTTTAAAGTTTTATAACCTCAAAGAATGTCAATCTGAACTTTCTTCATTTGTGTGGTTGCCTTTGATAAATCCAGTGAGGAAGTCTGATAGTGTCATGCCAAGTTACTGGACTGAAGCTGTCCACTAAAGAGAGCATAAATGAAGAGAAAGCAAAGGAAAAAATCCAAATAAAGAATAATGAATTCCTCAACTACATGTTAAAAAAACCCCAAACAAACAAAAAAACCCCCTTTCTAGGAATCAATCAAAAGTTGAATGTTCAGTGTTAAATCCCTTCCAGAGCATATTATCCTTGTCAATTTATTATTAAGATCACACTACCAAAGTTATATTAAATATTAAAAATTATTTCAGGATTCTGTTATTATAATTGCAGCTTCTAAACTTATGTGGAAATGGTATATTGGTTGGGCATTTCATAAACTGCTAGGCCCATATCAGTGAAAATCATTCATATGTGTGTTCTTAACCCAGGGTACATCAGCAGCCTTTGTGTGTGCTCAGTTTCAAAGGTCCATTGTCCTCCAAGTTACATTCCCGAGCATGCAAAGAGAGGCTCCAAGATGAGTAGCTCACACCTCAGTCTAGAAAGGTGACATCTACTTATTTGTTAGTAAATGCTCTTCCCTGATCATTCCCAAGAAATGTTTGACCTTGCACTTTCCAGACTAAGTTCAAGAAGCATCTTCAAATCTAGAGCCTAGTGATTACAATTAGCTTCTAGAAGACAAATTTCAGTTCCATTAGGCTGCGTGAATTTTGACCTTTTTGTTTAACAATTGTTACAATTACTATTATAGTAAGAAAGGTAAGAGAACATCATCCCCACTTAGATTAGCTTGTATCTAGGTATAAATGCTTCCTGCACACCAGAAGCAGTGTAGCATTTTCTTGCAAATTCTTGGGCTCTGGAGTACAACGAAAAGGGGAGGTTGAATAGGTTCAAAGGGTTACGAGGCATCTTGCTCAAAGTTTGGTTTTAGTACCAGTATATACACAGGCACTTAAACTTCTCCATGTACTGTGCTGGGAGTAGAGTGCTATAGTGTAATACCTTCTACTCCAGAAAATCTCTAGGACAGAGTAGGCTTGAGTACTGTTTCACTGAGAGTCTAGTACAAAGTACTGCAAATACATTGAATGTCTACTAAATATTGGCTTAGCTTTGAATTTGACTGTGTAGGAAGTGACTGATTCAAATTCACTCATTTTTCAGCCAGTATAATTCTTCTATTAACTAACTAACTAACTAAATAAGGCACCATGAAATCTATATATTTAGCAGGGGAAAAATTAATAACATACTTTGAGGGTTTCATTAATATTAGTCTAATAGAGTGGCAGAAATGTACTCATTTTAGATTTATAAAAGGCACACACTGAACACTGTCACATAATTTACTTAATTGAAAAACAAACAGTATAAAGACCACTCTACATTATGTTCTTTCATTATGTTACCTCTGTTACTGAAATAAAATGGAGAAGATATGTAAGACTTACAAGCATGTATTGAATGTAAGGATTAAGACACTCAGTCTTCCTTGGACCAACTAGAAAAGCTAATTCCAGCATTAGTGACTCTAAAGCAAGATACTTATCAATTTCACATACTTTCTCAAGATTAACTCATAGATTCATGCTGTCATCATGGAGGAAAGAAGCAAATAAATTATGTTTTAGTGAAATTGGGATGGCATAAGCAAAACATGAGAAAGAGCCACAACATACCTTGTTTTCCACTTGCAATTCAAGACTATGAGCCTCAAACTTTGCATTCCATGGAATATTTTTCTGCATTATCTGTATCTCTGCAATAGCTGTCTCTAGAGATGCTTATAAATGTGATATATGAGCTCATAAGGTGGCTGCCTCAGATCCTGTGCAGTTTAGGATCAGTGGAAATGTTGTATAAAGCAGTCAGCAAGAAGTTGGCAGTCACCCGCATGTGAATAATTTTTAAAATGAGGGTCAGAGGTGTAAAGTAGAACAAAGTTATTAGATCATAGTCTCCAATTTAGTGAGTCCTCTGTTCCCATAACCTTAAGTCCTCATATTGCTGAGCTGCATGAAGAACAGTGTTGCTATAAGCCAAACCAAAATCTTTTAATACAAGGACAATACATGCAAGACATTTCAGCATAACTAAATTTAACACAACAGGGAATGCTGGCAAACATAGAGTACCAGCTGTCAGCACTCAGAGGTGACTTGGTTATTCTTTGTTCAGTTAATTATCCAGATTGGTTTATTACTATGTTGAAGACTAATTATAGTAGAAGTATGATCACTTCTTTCACTGATCCTTTCCTGGCTCTATGGAAAAAAAACTTAGTTTCAAAACCAAAATTCTCTCATTTGTATTAATTTGGAGCTACAAAGTAGTAGAGTTACAGAGATAAGGACTAGGATTAATTTTCTCATTCTTGTTCATAATTGTAATGGAAGAAGTTTTTGGCTTTTACATTCTTAAGACTATCACTTGGTTTCAGGTCAACAATTTTATATGGGGTAGAAATGAATATTACACCCTAGACTGCCTCCTAAATCTTCAAATGCTCTGAAATACTTAGGTCCTGGGAAGAGACATGTTTTGAAATTGCTTTTTTAAACATAGAATCTATGTAGCTCCACACAGAGAAATTATAAAAGGGACAGCCTCAAACGTTTTTTTTTTTTTTTTTTTTTTTTTTTTTTTTAACACTGGAATAGCATGTAAAAGCATTTTGAAATTTGACTGGGATTGGAAAGTTTTGACTCACTAGGCTCAAATGCGGTTTTGTGTTATCAATAGGCATCACAACTAACACAGCCCACTTTTCTGTTCTTATTGAGAAGCAATAGAAATTTCACAAGAGACTCTACTACTGAAGCAAGTTAATAGTGAGTGCTATTCCGGAATAAAATAACAAGTTCTCACAAAACCCAGTTATATCCATATAGTTTGTGTGAAGAATTCCATCATACATGTTGATCACGTGGAGCCATTAAACTGAAAGACACAGGTTTGTCTTAGATTTTTTGGACTTGAAGTAATCATTTTTCAGCTTTAGTTTTCTAACATTTTATATAGATTCCCAAACAGTACTGATTGTGTTATTTAGTCTGAGAAGTGCTGAGAAGAAAAAAATAATGTGAATATACTGTGCTTTTAAGAAAAAGTACTTACAAGGCATTTTCTAAAAGTATTATGAAAATTTGAATGTTTAACAGAAAGGTAACTGCTTGCATCTGGTTTTGCACATGCAAAGAAATGTTACTAAGGCACATTAATAACTAAGAAAAGGCTTTACTACACATGCTTGTACTGAACTTGTCTCTAATGTGGCATTGCACCACACATCAAAATTTTATTTCTTCAATTTATAACATAGAAGTCCAATTATAGCACAGAATAATGGGCATATTATATTCCCAATTAAGATTACTCATCTGTTCACACCCACTAAGATTTCTACTGTGCTTTTAATTTATCATTGCTTACTTTAATGCACCTGTATAATCACAGTAGCATCAAGAATCATATCATTATAACCAGAGCTGTACTGAAGTAATTTAATCTTCTTGAGGGTGAAAAAATAGCATGAGAGAACATTTTAGATTCAAAGTACTTGGGCTTTTCTTTTTGTAACATTACTTTACCATCTCACTTTGTATTTCAAAATTGCTTAAAATAATAAGGCTGGCACACCAGTTTAACTATCATGACTCAAAAAAAAAAAAAAAAAAAAAAAAAAAAAAAAGTTAACTCCCTATCCAGAACCATATGACATTGAGACAGATATTAGAAAGAATTGATTTGATGTAGTACTTATTAACAACAATAAAAAGACAGTGCCCTTTTAAATCTCAGCTCAGTTTTTAAAATTTCTTAGAATGATCATATTTTCTTTCAGTCTTTTGCACATTTCAAAAGCACCATAGAAGTTCTACAAGTTCTATGTATTTCTGTGCAAGGAAGACCCAGATCCAGGGAAGAGGGGACATCAGAACTGAGGTATTCTGACAAAGCTGTGTCAGGAGTATAAGAAAGTTATTTAAAAAAATTTGACCAAGTCAAGATAAAAATGCTATGTTGAAATAGTAGAGAACTACAGATAAGAATTACTACTGCTTGTGGTAGACAGGAGAGGTGAAGGAGTGTGAGTTCAAACACTGCAAATACATGAGCGGTTGGAACTGCAGTGAATCACAGTAACAGCTAAAGGACCCTCCTCTCAATTTTCTGCTGCAAAGGCATTTCTAGGACTGGAGTGTCATGGTTGAAAGATACCATTTTAGAAGGAAACACAGCTTAGGGTTAAAAATTTGCTGCCTGCTCAATTAACTCCAAATCTTTCACTCAAGGAAACAGAGGAGACAGGCTTTTTTTCTTGGTAAGAGTTATTTTGTACCGTATAGTAGAGGTTTATTCATACTGGCTACAAATGCTAGAGGCATTTTCAGCTCTACAATACAGCAATACACTTCAACAATGAAAGATTTTTAATAGTAAATATATTTCCTCTTCTCCCTAGGAAAACAAACAAACAAACAAACAACCTAACAACAACAAAAAAGAAAAACAAAACAACAACAACAACAAATCCCCCCCCAAAAAAAAAAACAAAAACCAACCAACCAAACAAAAAAACCCCAACCCAAACAAAAAAAAAAACAAAAAAAAAAACAAAACAAAACAAAAAACCAAAAACAAACAAACAAACAAAACCCCAAACCTGAAACATCATCACTATTGTATTGTATGTAGTTGAATTTGCTTTATTTTCTAAGTGTGTACTCAACTTGGAATCAATATTAATATAGATCAATATCAGTTAACTATAGAGAATAAAGAAGTCTGAAGGTTCACTTTTGAAGGTGATTATTTTAGGCAGTGAATACTCCCTGGCCTATTAGTTATGCTGTTAATTGTAATGAAAATGGTCTTAACACAACCTTCAGGGTCTGAGAGTAATCAGAATAAAAATAACCATTGAAGAACAGAAAAGTCATTGTAAACTGGGATGGGACGATATATGTACCTCCAGCAGTAGTGAAACTGGTTTTGAAACCTGTATACCAATACAGGCTTTACTTATATGCATCTCTGTTGAAGAAAGTCCTAGCAGAGGAAAAGAGAATGTGAAGGTGGCACATGCATCAGCAACATGTCTCAAAGGCACAGAAATAAGATTTTAGAAAATGTTTCAAGTCAACAACAAAATCCAGTGTTAGGAGTTGAACACAAAAACAAACAAACAAACAAACAAAAACCTAAGGAATGTCTACCCTTAAATACTTTCAAAAGCCAGAGATAAATCAATGAGCACAACACTTCAGCTCACATCATGAAAAAGGAAACAAGTGCACATAAGCAATTTTCATTAGAAGAAATTGCACTGTTTTTTTCTTACAGGCTTTGTGGCACTAGTTGCTTACTATACATCAGCTTGTTGCTGTACTGGCAATGAAGCTTTTCCTATCAAACCCAGTCAGCCTTCATTACTTATGTTAATGAATTATTTAGTTTTATCATTCATCTCTTCTTAATTTCAAATACTGTACTGTATAGGAAGTGATATGCTTCTTTCTGTAAAGCAACTGTAATTTTCATTGCAGCTTGAAATACTTTTTCTTGTACTTTTGAAGCAGATGAAATGAATTTCTTTTTTTTTTTTTCTTGCAGGTGCTTTACAAATAACATTCTATGTAAAAGGTATTGTAGGTATATAGACACACAAATAGTTATCACTAGCAATATATGTATGAAAATATGTCCACCTTTTTAGTAAATGCATGTCAAAAGAGATCTTTTAACCTTTTTTTCCAATAAAGAAGATAGAGTCATCATGGTCTTTTCTATCTTATATGCAAGGGTTGAGTAGTACCTTCCTGCACTCCAAAATCACCATTACAAAGAAGTTGCAACTTGAAGCTTCCAGAGGTGCTGTGGAAAGGGAAATCCTACCCAAATACCACAGACAGGGACTTTGTGAGAAAGAAAAATATAGATAGAAAATAAGAAGAATGTTAGTTGCATGAATCTGAATAATTAAATTCAAGATAATTCAGAGTTCTGCAATAAATTGACCCTTCTGCATTTATTCTGCTTGAGGTTGGAGCACATTGGTAAGCATACGGGAGTTATTGGCAGCAGGTGGGAGGTCAGTTCAATGCTGAACAGTGCTGTGAATAAAAAGAACTTGATTTTGCAGAATTGTCAATCTGGCCTTTTCACAGAACATGAAACAAATTAAATAACAAGACCAAAGCATTTCTCTACCTGAATTACTTCATTTTTCCTTCAAAGTGATAGAATATAATTATGTTCACATATGTAAGAAGCTCCTGTAGAAAGTAAAATCTGCTATCAGTTAATCAGGCCACACTTCAATAGAACCTTTAATGCTGTGCATCCAGAGGTGCTCCACCAAAAAGCAAATTAGAAAATCAATTAATTATTAATTACTTCAATAAATAACTTGTAGGCCTGGATTTAAAGAAGATATACATATGCCAGCATATCAAATTATCATGGATATGAGAATCCCAAAGCTAGCAAAAGCTGCAGCTGGAAACATCACAAATAGAAGAGATTAAAGATTGGTTCAATCTGAACCACAAAAAAATTTGAAAGCTAATGCATTTTGAAGGTACTAATAGAAATCTGACCCTGCAGGTCAAAGAGAAGGAAGAAAGTATAACATATTAACCATGCAAACCTCCAAGTGATTAGCAGCATTCCAGATACTTTTTAAGTTCCAAAACTTAGAATAAAATAAACAAAAATTGGGTTTAATAGATCTGAATAAGAAAAGCATAGTGCAGGATTGAAACTAAGTTGGTCACCTCATGTATGCTCTGATATGAACATAGACTGAGGTCAGGTACATGAGTGAACATCCAAAACCCCCTGCATTTTCTTTTCCAGATACCTAACAACTGTGGCATTAATAACTGGCATCCTCAAAATATGAAGCTGCTGCAGTACCACATTATTGCATATGACTAATGCAGAGGTTTTAGGGGTACCTAAAGAATTAAGAACAATTTGTTTTTATGTAAGCATACTGTGTTTTCTTGAATGTAATTTAAATAATTGTTTTTAGCCTTTCTATTGCTTAAATACTTATAGTTAACTAAGAACTCCATTCAGCTTATATAAAGAGAAAAGAAAATTTGTAAACTGAAGTCTTCCTAATTTCCTTAAGTACTCAAGACATCTGTACAGCCAAAGCAATAAAATGTTGCACAATATCATTACTTATATCAGAAAGAAAATAATTCTATTATTTGTGGTACTTGGCTATCATCAACTTTCTGTCTTTTGGTTATTGACATCCTCAGCACCAAACAGTTTCACTTCTGTCAGTCCTTCTTCTAGCCCTCAGTGTCTCTTTACCTTTTTCAAGACAGTGAGCACTTATAAACGGCTCTGACACTTTCCCGTTGCTCTACTTTGTCTGATAAGGTGATGAAACTTGCCCCAGGCATGTGACCAGACTTTCAGAACACAGAAAAGTATGACTCAGGAGATGTAACACCAGCTTTGATGTGAAAAAATGTAGAATGGAGAAGAGAGCAAAAGCTGGGACAACTTAATTTTTAGCTGGATGTCCAAACAAAGAGCCCTCTGTGAATACTTCTCATCTAAAAGATTTTTGAGGGGAAAATTCTTACAACAGCTTACATGAAAACATCAGTCTGCCATCTTCTCTGTAGACTCAAGTGAAAAATTATATATTGTCCCAGAATTGTTCCATTGTTTCTGGAGAATACTTTTCCCAAATGTAATTATTTTTTTCTGGCTATGTAGTTTCACAGCATGATATAGTACTGTGCTCAACTGAAAAATTTCAAATAATTAACAAAGTAATTTTCTTATTATTGTAAGTCTGCTCCCCATGGGTTGCACATGAAATATATTTTCCTTTTCTACTTGCATACCTCTAATATGTTTTGTTTTTTATTGAATACCTTATCAAAGGAACTTAAACTCCACCCTCCTCATTCTTTACACTTTTATCAAGAAAATTGCTCTTGGAATACAAAGTGGAAATGTTGAGCAGCTTATGACCAAAAATCAGAAATAAGTAGCAAGTTTTGTTCAAGCAGTAGTTCTAGTAGTCGTGGCATATTGGTGCCAGCCTGTGAGAGAACTGTTGCACTGCTGGAACAACACTAGGACTCAATGATAAGAAGACAAAAAATGCTATAGAGTGCAGATAGAAAATAGACTTGGACAAATCAGACAGCAAGCTACATTTGGAATTTATCATACCCAGCTGGAAAAGGCCAAAAAAAGAACCTGTCTAGGAAGTTCTGAAGATTTCCACAGCCTGATTTACAGGAACATTAAAAGTTCAGTTTTCCTCAGGCAAGGGGTTTTTTTGTTTGTTTTGTTTGTTTGTTTGTTTGTTGTTTGTTTTTTGTTGGTTTTTTGTTTTTGTTTTTTGTTTTGTTTTGTTTTGTTTTTTAATTGTAAATTAGGACAAGGCATTGATAATTTAAATTTTATCACAGTGCTTTGTACTCATCAAAGGTGGTATCTCCTGAGTCCTTTATATGATACAAATACCACCATTGTCACAGACTATTTTTCAGAAACATACATGTACTTCTTGTTTGCACATGAGGATAGGAAAGATATGAGGATGTATAATACAAAATGTAAACACAAAGCTGGTTGTGATGCAAATGTGCGTCTAGCCCCAAAATCTGTAGGAAGAGTGGTCACCCACCATTCTAGGCATTCAAGCCTGGAGCCAAGAGCCAGACATCATAGCATACATGTGCGAAGATCTTCCACAGTATAGCCCAAAATCAAGAGCTGGTCGAGTTTGCTCCTTCAAAGGCTACTTCTGCCAGAGTTTCAACATCTGATACATCTTGGTAAACAAAGCATCCCTAATGGACATGCAAAAGCACTCTGATCTCTCATCAATCTACTGTGAATTCTCTAATTTACTGGTTTAGTTCTTAAATGACATAATCAGCTGTTGTCAAACTATAGTTCTAATAAATCACCAGTGTTTGCAGCAAATTTTGTGCCAGGCATTACATAATTTTGTGACATTCAGTAGTTTCATTATTTATAATTATTATTCATTTATTAGTAGTAATATTTATTCCATCTTAATCATGTTGTCAGGAGATACTGCTTAAGTCAAAAGCAACTATATGAGCGCAGATCCTAGTTTTATATACAGTTCTATATATAAGCACATGCCTTTCCAATATGCAATATGAATATTTACCTGAGTAAACTGGAAAGTAGTTCTTTCTACCATTAATCTTAACTATAGTACAGGTTTGGCAAATGGTGACATATTCTTATCTCTGCAGAAAACAGGCAATCAAAGATGCAAAAACGTCTTCAAATAAGTCTGTAGAAAATGCAAATATTGCAATATAAAATTAAACCAAAGAAACCCATAAAAAAAATCCCAAACTGCCTTTTTTTCTTTTTTATCTCTTATTTCAATTCTAGACAATTAAGCTGTATTACTCATTGACAATAGGAAGCTCTGAGGTCTATGACAGACTAGGTGTTTTATAAAAAGTACGTTATCCTGAACTACAGGAATCAACTTTCAAAAATTTGGAAAGAGGATTAAACTTCAGGATAATCTGATTTAAGAAGTCTTGAATTGCTAAAAACAAAGACAAGAATGGATGTAAAAGTCTTACAGCTTTATCTGGGACAGTAGATATTGGACATTATCCTACTTTTTTGTCATTACATACTCACACTCAGTCATACAAATAGAGCTTGGGTCTGGTTCACCACAGGAAAAAAAATCTTGGTTTCTTTTTACGTGAAATAATAAAAAAAGAGAAATATTACATTCACTTTATATTCACTATATATAGTAGCTGAAGAGAATTTGAGACTATATACAAGCAAACTAGGAATTGAATGACTAAGAGACTATATATCAAATATTTTTTTTTTTATTTTCTGTAGGTCTATTTTTGACATATTCTGTGAGACACTTATGCTTGCTGCAGACAAGGAAAATGAAATTAGGCACATTTAAAATAATAGGTACCTAGCATAGCTTTTGGAAGGGAAAAAGCTATAAAAAAGTAGTGTTACCACATTACTAAAGCAAAATAAAAGGATTCAGGCTTGATTCTTCTTAATTAGTTTCTTTACTATTCAGTGCAATCTACTTGTATTCTCTTCAGAGTTATGATTTAAGATGCATCTTAAATTAATCTTAAATTTGTAAGCCTTGCTTACAAATAAGCACCTATGCTATCTTCTGATGAGAAGTACATTTTGCTTAAACTTCTGGGTTAACTGCCCATAACCAATGATCACTGATAGGCTGATTTCCAGATGCCTAACCAGTTTGAAAGCACCTGAATTTCAGAGTTCTAAATGTCTGTTTAGCTCTTCTACAACTTTTGAAGCCAGAACTGAAGAACACTATTCATTTTATAAAACGGTCTGCCCTGAATAATGACTTCCACATCAGTGCTACATTGTAAATCACAAAGATTTCTAATTTAAATTCATTACATTAATTTTTTTGCTTAAGATCAGGTAACAATAAAATAAGTTCCTAATTCCTAACTTAACATAAAATGCAAAAAATTGTGATTACTAAATACAGAAGTACATCTGTAAAACTAAAAGTGGAACTTTAGACATTTTTCTTAGATGCCTTACGCTTTCCATGAGTTTCTAAGCAGAGTATGAAAATAGAAGGGGGTTGCTACAATAAATTGATTTTGGTGGTTTTTTTGAACATCTTGAAATCATCAGAAAAAAAGTTGATAAAGAAGACAAGGGGATCAATGAGCCTTGCCATGCCATATGAGTTTTATTTATTTATTTTTAATGTGTATATGTTGCCTCCTTATTTCTATAATTGCTGGTAGCACAGAGAGGAATTGGAAGAAACTTAAAGAAGCAGGTAGTGGTCAAACTGAGCCACTTCTGGCTGGTTGGCTGAGCTCTTAACTGTGAATAAAGGATGAGGTTTCTTCATAAAATATAGGATTTTAGGAAAAAGTATTTATTTCAGAAGACTATTTTAGGAAGACTAACCTCAAAACCAATTTTCCTCCACACATCTAGTCTGTTGTCATAGTTATTTTAATATAAAAACCAGGTGATATTAGGCCTCTTGCAACCATTAATTTTTCTCTCTCATTTTTTTCCAAGTGCAGTATAATTAATAGTTCTAAAGCAAAACAGTTTAAACCCCTTGACTGATATTAAAGAATTAAAGATATCAAATAATTAACTAATGACTCAGTATTCTTTATTGTTTTATTTCTGGAAAAAAATAAAGAAAATTATTTTCTTTTTCTATTGGACATATTTTTCCTCTTCTCCTGTCACACAATAAACAATGGTCTGACTTGTCACGTACCTGCTTACACATCAATTTAACTCACATCCCAGCACATGAGAGTTAATGGAATTTATATTCACACTGATATCTATCAATGGCAAGCAGCAGCCTTCACTTCAGATTTCCCTCTATAAACAATATTAGCCATCAACTAATATCTCAGAACATTAGGCACATTTGCACGGGAACATACACACACATGTACATATGCACCTATAATGCTGCAGCAGAGGAAAACATTCAGAGTTTTAGGATGCTAAAGGACCAAATTTCAGTTTTTTCTCTTTATTAATTTGTAAACATCAGAGAACACCTACTGGGAAGTAAAAGCTTCAGAAGTTGCCTTTAAAATGACATACAGAATAACCTTGTGTAGCAGACACCAAAGGAGAGAGAAATAATGAATAAACACACATCTCCAATTCATTCAAAATAAATAAATTTTAAGTTTAGGTAATGTGCCATATGCATTAGAATCACATCATCCATAATATCAGATGAATAGACAGCAATGAGTAGAAAATCGTGCTTGAAGCCATCTACTGCACACTCATCATAAAGTCATTGCTCTAGAAAATAATCAAGAAAAATATTTTTTTGTTTCTCAGAGTGGCAAAATTAAAGGCATTTTGATATTTTTTACTTCCAAAGTACTACTTATAAGTAAAGTAAACAAAGATTAGTAGAACACAGTCAGTAGGTACTTTTTTACTCAGAAATAACCTAAAGAGTAATGCTGTTGCATCATTGATATAATTTCCTTCAAGAATCTCCTTCATTTAATTCAAGAATTTTATTTCCTCTCATTCAGCTGTGGAAATTGTTTGTCTTGCTTGTCAAGAGATTCAGTGAGTTCAGTGTTTGGCCTTAGAAAATGCTTCAAACTACAAGGATTAATACAAACGCAAATTATGAGCATACTCTAGTAGTTATACATGAAATACAGAAACAAATTTCCTTGATCCTGCCTTATCCATGATACTTTCAAAACAGATACCTTTCCTTCAAGGCAAAAATTAACATTTGTAATGAACAGTGTCAATAATTCTGTGAAAATAATAATTCTTTTTTATTCCACACTTTATGTGTGTGAAAAAAAAAAAAATCCTTCAGAAGGGCATAACTAGTATAAAATCAATGAACTATAAAGCTGGATTTGTTTTTGTAGTTTATCATTGAACATGTTCATTCAGGTTCACAGCCTATTTTTTATTTGGCAGGCATGAAGTCCTTGACAATCAACAAGAAATTATTGGAAATTGCTCAGTTTTTAAGAACTATATCAGCTTATAAGACTAAACTAACTTCAATATTCACCAAGCATGAAAGGCAATTACTTGATTTTCAAAAATTACTAAAATCCCAGAACTTTCTAATGGGAAACAATTCAATCCATACAAGGCTCCGTTACCATTTCAGGGCACATCATATCTAATCTTTTGGTTAACTATATTTTTCCAACTTTCAGCTAACTGGTCATTCCAACATGTGTTCTGCCCCACTAGAAGTAAAATAAGGAAATTTTCACAAGTGATCTTAATAGAACGGTAAAACTGAAAGGGGGAAGACACATGAAATATACTTTAACTATCTACAGTAAAAAAAAGTGAGGTAAAGCTGAGAAAGGATCTCTCCAACCACGGATATTATACAGCTTGTTTTTCAGAAGTTTCATCTTACGATGTAAAGTTTTCAGGAGGAAAATACTGCAAAAAAAGGAAAAAAAAAGTAGCTGCATATCCAAAAAATAGTGTTTGATTATCAATGATAATGAACATTTATGAAAACCAAATCTTTTTAAAATCTGTAGCAAGCTGATTTTATCACCATCAGGGAACTAAACTCCAAATAAGCAACTTCCTTTTCCTGTGCCCCTTCAGGTATTTGAGAGACAATAAAGGAGAAATTGTGGGTTGAAATAATAATTTACTAAAAGCACAAAGCAATGGAATAAGACACATACAATAACAACAGCAGTATTAATAGCAAAAGCATACAAAAGAGAAGGTGCTTTACCCACAAAAGGGTATTCATCACCGGGAACAAAAACCCACAAAATGGTGGAAGCTTCCCAAAGATCATGCCCGCATAGCCTCCAGACAAAGGCAATATGGGGCCCATTTCCTTGCCCATGACACATTATTTGACAAACAAAGGCAATATGGCAAGGAAAGCTCCTGCAGCTAATGTCTGCCTTCCACCTTGGCCCAAAAACAATGAAAAGCAGGAACAAACCAGTAGTGATGTGGGTGGTATAGGATAAACAATTTGATCACACCCACACAGCACTAAAGTCTACCCTCTTTCTCTGTAACCAGGACAAGTAATAAAAAAGTCAGTTGAGTTAAACTCCAATTTAGGTCTGAGTAGACCTATACTAGTACAGTCCTGATTAGTTAATGCCATTTATTTCAATGAACTTCTACGTAATTTTTCACTGACCTAAGGTGTATTGAACTGACATAAGTGACTCTGAAACACCTTTCGTTCTTGACTATACTGGTATGAAGCAAGATCAGCTTTAGAAAATTCAACACTGAGAACAACTTCAGACAAGTCAGCCTCAAATTTATGAAGTTATTACTAAGAGCAAATGCCCTTACATTTGCTGCCATCATTCCCCATTTAATGTTTTGATGTCATTTACATGCAGAGCTGAGATGTTAGGAAGATGTTAATCACCCCTTTTATTATTACATACTTAATTACCATTGCTGAGAATTCCAGATGAATATCATGGTTGAGTTAAATTTCTTTATAATGAGGTGGAAATCTTTAAGCTCCTAAAAAACTCCATGTCATCTGTAATTTATTGCCAAAATACATAACACATATGAGTTCAATCATATTGTTGTCCAGGTTATACATAGCTTTCAGAATTTTTGTGAATTCTGGGTAAATCCTTTACTGCTGCATGAAGCTGCAATTAATCTGGTGCAGATGTTTATAGGAAAAAAAAAAAAAAACAAACAGAAAACCATATTTACAAGGAAAATTCTGTGAAAATCTAAAGAAGAAAAATGGAAAATTGAAGCTCTCTGGGTGGTCATTTAACTTGGGCTAAGTGGTGATTTCTTTGTGGGTTCTCAATCATTAATAATTTAAGTTGTATCTTTAAGTCAGCTACATAACTTCTCTCCTTCTCCTTTCCGAACAAAACAGCTGTGGTGGGGGAATCAGCTCCTCTACTGTCCCATGGCCTCTCGGGGTCTGGAGGGGATTGTGAAATCCCCACGTGGTCAGAAGTGAAGAGATGTAGCAGTCCGAAATTGAGTGGTCATAGAAAAGCCTTTAATTACCTGTGTCCAGGGTATTTAAGTGCTTCGGGCAGGGTTTGGGAGGTGGGCTGTGATTGGGTAAGGGTTCAGGGGGAGTGGTGTGGTTTGGGGGGCACAGGGGCCAATGAGGGAGCAGGGGGACCAAAACCCAGTGGGAACCCAGGAATGGGGAGCGACAGGTGATACATCCAATAAGGTCGGGAGGGGAGCGGGGCTGGATACCCGCGAAAAAAGGAACACTCTTTTCACATGTGTGAAGGGGTTCTAGGGATTACAATCTAAACAGGGGAAAACACATACATAAAAGACGCAGGTAATGTTGAATTATAAATTCTCTGATCCTTTGGAAGTTGTCACAGCGCTGGTCCTGTCTCCAGGGGCTTCTTCCTCCGTGATGTGCAGTCTCTGTTCCGCATATGCTGTGTCAGAAGTCTTTCCCAACGCAAACGTGAGAAAGCCTCATTCTAACTTCCCTATGGGCTAAATTGACTACTAGTCAGTTTGCCTCTGTTTATTCTAGTGCTTCAACTTCAGCAGCTTTCCTCATCGCTGATGTTTATCTTCTGAGACATTCATAGCGACCAATCGCCTCCCCTCTCAATCCTAGTTTTATTAGGTTAAACATCACAATCTTGTCCATAAAACAGGTTTTCTATTCTCTTGATTGTTTTATTTGCTAATCTTTACCTCCTCTTTGAATTTAGCAGTCATGGACATTTGCTCTGGAAGCATTCTAACTAGTGATTTGTACTAGTCATTCAATACTTCTTTGGTGGTTCTTAAACTATTTTGCCTGTGTGATGGTTTGAAGGTAAACCAGCAGAAGGAATGGACCCACTACCAGAGAGATTATGAGTCAGA
Source organism: Xenops minutus (assembly GCA_035221455.1). Lineage (NCBI taxonomy): Eukaryota > Metazoa > Chordata > Aves > Passeriformes > Furnariidae > Xenops > Xenops minutus. The sequence continues at coordinate 20,459,551 of JAWWEE010000158.1, forward strand.
GTTACAATTTAATTGAAGATATTACAATACACTTATACAAAGA
>JAWWEE010000158.1:20459693-20552107 GCA_035221455.1 Xenops minutus
AATAGAGGGGGTAGAATACATAGCTTTTTATCACTCCCACCCAGTGATAACTGGTCCCTCCTGCTGAACTAGGACAGCCTGCTACAGTCTGAAATTGTATGTGATTTTTTGAAAGCCACTTCACCTTGACAGGTCAAAGTCTTTCCTAACTGCATTCCCCTATGTTGGAATACACTTCGTGTAACAATCTAATCTGACTGTGATTAAAAAGTTATAGGCCTGAAACTGTATTAGCATGTGTTTAAACTCATGTAGTATATGAAACTGTTAAAGAGATTCTTTTCAGTAGAACAATAATGTACCTCAATTAAGGTGTTTAACATTGCTGAGGAAAAATATGCTCAACAAATTTGGCACAGCATGTAGTATCCAGCCTCAGACAAAACTTTGAATTGATTTGTTTTATGACTTTATGAACAAATATTTTATGATATTGCTCTTCTGTATCGTTTCAGCACTTCTGTTAACTACAGTGCTTTAGATCAAAGTACTGCAACACTTTTTAATAATGAACTGTTAACTTTAAAGGAAGCTCAGGAAATCCTGGTGATTTGAATTTTCTCAAGTATTGTTCATGTCAGAATATTTTTATCAGTCTATTTAAGTCAATTTAAAATTTTGTGTTAATGCTCTATTCTGTGTGATCTCATTAGGACTCTCAGGCTAAGCTGGAAGGAGGAGCAGGTTCTCTAAAGCAGAACACTTGGTCCTGAGGACCCAGAATCCACAGTGACAATACGAATGGGGTTTACTTTGGACTTTCTCTAGCCTTGACCCAGGGATTAAGCATCCATCACCAGCTGGAGCCACTAGTTTTCTCCTGGAAAACATATTTTGATTTAATGTACTCTGAAATTGAGACTGATTGAGAAACTGTATTCAAAATCAATTTCATGATCCAAACTGAAATGACAGGGTTGACACACTATAAGTCTGTATCTGAGATCTCCATGTAGCAAAGGCACTACTTACTTCTACTAAAAGGGTTAGATTTAAAGTGATGTCCAGATTACATTGCACAACAAAATGATGAATAGGCTGTTATAAAGAACATGTAAAACAAAAGAGCTTGACACCTTGCAGGCATATGTATCAAAAGACAAAGAGCGAACACAGAGAGTTTTTTGACAACACAATTGAAGCTGAAATTTCAGCTGGAATTTCACCTACCTTTCTAAGGTAAAGGAAATTGCAAGAGCTAAGGATTTAGTTCCAGCATTCAAGTTAATTATACCTGCAGCAGCTCAAGATGTTGATAACAAAATCTAAATCCTTCCTAAACAGGAATTGTATGTTTTTTTTTTTTTTTTTTTTTTTTTTTTTTTTTTTTTTTTTACAATGTCACGCATGCTACTGGTTTTAGCCATATAAATCCTTTGGTTTCCAGTAAGAAATTTCCAATAAGGATTGTTCCCACCTCATCTGTATCTTCAAATCAGCCTATCTTAGGATACCTTTTGAAAGAGAAGCACATACTCAAAAGATCATGAAGTGCTGAAAAAGGCCTGCCACTCTTGGGACAGCTTTAATATTTTTTTGCCATAGATATTAATGGGCAAGCAAGAATGAAGTAATTTCAGCAAAGTCACCAAGGCAAACTACTCCAGCAGAAGTGCTCTGGAGCCAAGGAGCACCGGGGGAGACCATGAGGTGCTTTCATAAAAGAGCCAGACACAGCAGTGAGCACGAGGAGTGGCCCTGCTCTCTGTGGGGAGAATGAAACCCATGGTGGGGCAGCACTGGTAGGGCTAGGAGGGGCCAGAAGGGACAGTGGCTGTCCCTGCACAGGCAACAGCAGCCCTGGGAGCAGCAGCGGCCGGGCTGGATAGACAGGGCAGAGTGGGTGGGGCACAGGGTGGGTGCAATGCTACTGCAGCCGCAGAGGTGAGCTTTGGTGGTGGTCAGCACCGTTTTGGAGGCAGCACAGCGGGATTATCCACTCAGCTGAAAGCCATATCCTCTGCACAGACCAGAAATGAGGTGGTGACCCAGGCAGAGCTCACATAAAACCAAATAGTCATTCACATTTGGCTGCAGGGAGGACCAGAGCCCGTCATGACTATGAGAGGGCAGCAGACACAACATCTGCATGAGCTGTGACCGGGGGGACAATCTGCTCAGTCTGATGGTGGACATAAGAGTGGAAGTCAAAAGGTTAAGGAGCATCAGCGAGCCTGAGGAGATGAACTGGTAGAGCCACTCTCTACCATCCCTGAGACAAATGAACCAGACAGCCACAACACAAGATGAAAAAGATATCCTACCTCCTTGCACCAGGAAGAAGGAGGGGGCCTAAAAAACTGGAGAGGTCTTTATCACTCTCTACATCTTCCTGAAAGGAGGTTGTGACAGGTGGCTGTTCATCTCTTCTGCCATGTAAGGAATGACAGGATAGAAGGAAATGGGGAGGTTTCTATTGGATATTAAGAAAAAATTGTTTCACTGAGGGCATGGTGAGGCAGTGGAACATGCTGCCTAGGGAAGGGGCAGAATCACCATTCCTGGAGAGGTAATTAAAATATATGTAGATATTGCACTTAGGGACATGGTTTAGTGGAGAACATTCTGGAGCTGGGTTGGACTTGATGATCTTGGAGGTCTTTTCCTAACTTAATGATTCTAGCATTCTATGACCTCCGTGAGCTCTATAGGAAAACCTGCAGTTTCTTTTCTATGACACAAGCCCCACTGAAATGTTGATGTTGCATGGTGGTGGATTGCAGTAACTGTTAGTTAAAGTATCTACGGTATGTACTGCAGAAACATTTGTATGACCTTCTTTGAATTGATTAAATATGCCACTGACAGAAACAGATCAGGAGCTATATCCTTTTTCCTTACAATTGCAGAAGAAAACAACTTTCCTAGGGAGCCATAAAGCAGGCAAGCCAGGAGACAGACTTCCCCTTACAAAGCATTTACTTAATTTAAATCTGGGGTGAAAGTAAGGTTAATTATCACTATGCCAGCATTTTGTTTATGTGTACCTACACAAACAGATTGTGGTGTTTAATTGCACTGTGCTTAATTTATTAAAAGATTATATAATAGAGGAACCTGGGTATTTTCTTTTTCATAAAATGCCTCATCTCAGGAGAGAAGCCATATATAGATTCATATATACATATTAAGGTGGGTGTGGGTGTGTGTACTTTTAGGATTTAGGTGTGTATATATGTTTAGTGTATTTGTGTTTCTACATATATGTGTGTTTTATATACATATATATAAACATGCACATCTATATTGACAATGTCAAGGAACTTGCCATAATATTTTTCTCTTTTTTCACCATATTTCAGCTTGAACTGAGAACATATACTGGTACTGATTTACATTTTATTTCACTTCCTAAGTCTCAGTTTGTCTGTCTGTAAAACTGCATTACAGGTAGACATTGTCTTTCCATAACAAATTCTGGGGCACTTGAGATCTATTTTAGAATGTATGTATTACTATCTATAAATTTAGTACATACATTTGAGGACATGCTTTTGGGGGAGATTTACAAATTTGGATTGATATATCGACAGTAATAAAAATGTAACTGAGTAGTGAAATGGCATATTGGTACAGCATCCTACAGTTTTAACACCTATTAACAACAATCTCTGATGATTGCCAGAAAATACAGAGCAAAATAATGAAGTATCACATGAAGCTTGAGCAAAGGGACACTGATTGTTAGTGTGCTCAAGCAGCTGAAGGCAAGGATTTTTTTAATAGTGCTGGCAAAACCAACACACTTTAAGACACTGTGTTAATACAGAATGAGTTTTCAGACTTCAATTATAGTGCAAACTATCACTGCTGGTATTTCTGTGATAACTGAAAGATGCCAGCTATAAAAGGAATTCCAGCATTTTTTCCAAGGCTTCATTTCCTCCGATAGACAGGGAAATTATGGTAAAACCTTAGTGCTCAATTAAGTGGACAAACTCTTACTTGGAGCATGGGAAGCAGAAAAAGCTGTCAGGGTTTGTTCAGGATGTAGCTTTCGATAGCATAACTCCAGTGCTTGCCACTACCCCATGGGTCCTTCTGTGCTCCACTGCACCACTGCCCCTAACTGTATCCCCACAGTGAAGCCTGTACATGCAAAAATGGGCTGGTTAATTCATCACAAATCTGATTAAAACATAAAATGAAATAAAAGTTCTGATGCCACTTCTTAAAAGTATTAGACTGTGCCTGTTTTATTCTATTTTTCCCATCAATTATGAAGCAGTCATTATATAAAGGTTTGGAAAGAACTAACTTGTCCTACTTCCCATTTATCTCAGTGTGATGGATTCACTTTGGAAATGGTTGCTTACAAATGGGTAATCCTGAAACTGTAAAATAAAGTACTGCGGTTTTATTTTAAACACACATTTTACTTTTTCAGGTTTCTAGGTACCTGTTTCCTAATAATTTCCTCCCTCCTTGTGTATGAATTTCCTTATCAATTTACAAGTGCATTTGGTATAATAAACCCCATTCATCTAAGCTGAATGTAGGTAATACGAAATCTATTCAAATAGAAAAGTTGTGAGAGAAAAGAAAGGGAAAGAAATTTTATCAAACACAAATGGTGATTAGAAGACAAGTCCCTGCCTTATACAGTAGGATCTCTGAATTCACCTAAATAAGCCTTTGGGATTTATAGAAACCATTCATAATAAAAAGACAACCGATTGCTTACACAAGTAGCTGCAAGACTGAACTACTTGCTAGATCTAATCTTTATCATTTACCCATAGTATCAGTTACCAATTCTGATCTCATTGTCAGTTCCAATTTTCATTTACTCACATGAGCTTCAATGAGAATGTTTACTGCTCCTTAAATTTACAGCTCTACCAACTGAAGTATGTCTGGCTGGTAGCACCAAGTTAGTTAACCCATCTTATGCTTTACTGAGGCATATGCTTTGTCCTTCCATGGTGCTAATTTCAGAAGCTATGGACAGTCACAGCAGCACTGCTTCTTGATATGTTATACTTCTTCAGATTAATATTTGTGAGGTGGAAGATAATACTTCCCTGCCACAGACACTAGATGCTGTGATATATTTGGTTATTATAATGATTAACACCAGAAGGATAGTTTTACATCAAGAAGTAGGCAGCTTCAGTACTCCAGCACCCCAGAGAATGGTGTCTAGAGCAGAAGGACTTCAGAATTCTGACATGAATGCTTTAAAAGCAGATAAAGAAGGAGGAAATGCATAATGCACTTGAAGAGGTACTTACATGTTTTGCAGTGACAGTATATTATTCTGAAACATATCTTTGAATTTATAAATTCTTTGGATTTATATATTTTTAAAGTTTTTTGTTCCTACTTTTTATCATTAAAGCCATGCAGCCTAAATGCACATAATAGAAAGGGACAGAACATACCAATACATCTTTGGGAAACATGATTGTGTGCTACTTCTTAGAGTTTTGTTTAGTCTCAGAAAATTAATACTAACTGATAAACAGCACTCATAAATTCAGGTCAGATAGTGCTGCTTTGCCTCATTTGGAGAGTAAAAATCATTTCAAAGACTCACTCTGCTGTGCTCAGAGGCTTGAATAACACCCAGGGCTCTCAGACTGTTGCCAACAGGGTTTCATCAATAGACCACCAAATTAACATTTATTTTAATGCTAATTTACATGTGTACATGAAGTTGTGGTGAGAAATGAGTACAGTTTCACTTGACACTTTGGTATCTGTAAATAACAAACGTGTTTGTTTCTTGGCAGCAGGATTAGTGACTTTTAAATTTATCTTCCTTTAAAACTTGAGTGGAAAAAAAATGTATAAATCTCTGATTTGTTTTCGGCTCTGTAAGAAGCAGAACACATATTTCAAGATAAATAAATTTTGAATCACCAATGGGTTTGACTCTGTAAACTCCAGAGACTTGTAATAAGATACAGAGCATTTCACTCCTATGACATTGATTTGAAATTAGCCCAGGTGAACAGAGAGCAGGCATCATTTTCATCTTATGTCTGTTCAGCAGCCTACACTAAATGAGTTGCCAGGGTTTAATACATGCATCTCCTTGGGGTCACACAGCTGCTTTTTAGAAACTGACATTAATCAGTAGTCAGCCTGAATTACGAATATGCACAGATGAACTAGCAGTAGTATGCAAAGTAACCCACATGGGAAAGGAACTACTCTAACTAAACACACAGTAACAGACTCCAAAGGGTCTGCTGCTATTCAGGAGAAAAATCTTGATATTAGCACTGGTAGTTGTTTGAAATCAGCAGCTCAACAGCAATCAGAAAGACAAACAGATGTTCAAAGTTCCTAGTAAATACACAGAGAGAACAGGAAGCACCATTGTACCAATGATGTTAGATCCATCGGTATGGAGTATTATTTTCTTTTTTCATTGCCTCATCTTAAAAATACTGCCAATCTGGAAAATACATGAGAGCAATGATAATCTGAAGCATGGCACTGATTGAAAATAGAGAATGATTAATTAGACAGTTCCTCAATTGGAGGAGGATCAATGAACAAGATATATGAAAAACCAGCAAAATAATAAATGGCATCAAGAGGGAGAATTGGCATGTTTATTCTTTTTTTTCTTTTTTTTCCTTATAAGAGAAAAGCTAGGAGATATTAAATGAAATAATTAGGTGGCAGGTATGAAATAAACAGATGTACTTTTTCATGCTATACGTAATTAAATTATGGAACACATTGCCACAGGGTGTTACAAAATCCAAATATGCTTAGAAAGTGGCTAGAGAGGTTCATGGAAGTAAGGCCCATCAAGGATAATTAACACAATGCAGTTGCAACCTCTTGTACTGGGATGCCTACGCTGCTGATTACAGGTAACTTAGAATATAAGCTTGGGGAAGTGTATTTCTATGCTACCATTTTATTGTTATGGTTTCTAACAATGTATTTCTCCCAGGCATCTACTCAGGCTCTGCCAAGAGAGCTATGGTGTGGCTGTTTCTCCAACAGTAAAAAGTACTACTTGCCTATTGTTCTTCTGACTATATTGAAAGTAAAGAACTAATTGTTTATCGTGACATATATATTTAGAAAGTATTCGGTATCTGATAAAAATGAGCATAGGAAGCAAATTATTCTTCAAGTGCAAATTATGTCTTAGAGGATTTTTATTTTTTTTTTTTTTTTGTTGGGGTGTGGGTGCTAAATGCAGCTGTTTTTTCATCATTAATTCAGTGGTATGACCTCTGAATATGCAAACTGAGAAATATTTGATGAATTTACTACAGCAATAACATTGACTTCAAGGGAAAGTCTGTTTAATACTTCAGGAAAAAAGGATCTTTGTACTTCATAGAAAAAAATATTTACTTCAAATTTAACTTTCTGAATGCTAGTATTTTATAAAATCCTAAAGAATGTTAGGACTCATTTCAAATTATCTCCTACCACAGGAGTGTATTGTAGTTTGGAGATGGATATGACGTTCAATTCATACTGAAATTATCCTGGTTTTTTATATAAATTGAAATTGTGTTATAACTTCTCTTTTTCTTATCTACCTTTTCAAACTGAGAGTTGTTGCCCATATTTGTTATAGAGGCAGATGCCATTTTCTGACTCCATGGAACCAGCTATGTACATATGTATTACATATTCCTTATGTACTTACTTTTCTTGGACTTTTTATTTTCTCAGTATTAAAAAAAAAACAAAAAAAAAAAAACCAACCAATTTTATTTCTTTATGTGGTCTTCCTCATAAGTCTATAATAAACCATCTAGCATTTTTTAAAAAATCAATAGATTGTGTTTTCAAATAGTTTTCAAGCATCTGACATAAAAGTGTCTGCAATTTGCTGCCATTAACATCGTAGTAAGAGGTACATACAGGTCAACACCATGGCTGCAGGAAAAACAGGACCAGCTTTGTAGTTGGATCAGTTCTTCAACACCCTGCTGCATGAAGGCTATAACATTCATATATTCATACTTTTTTTATAAAAATCTTAAAAATATAAAATAACAGTTCATATTGAAGTCTCACATCCACAGGAATATTTCACTTTCTATAGCCAAAATTTTCAAAGGAAAAGAAGAAAAAATGTAACAGTTTTACATGAAGGCACTAGTTACATCAATAGAACTTGCCATTATTGTGGAAATCAAATTTGGATGTCTGGTTCATTATCACACATAATGGGTGGATTTTATTTTTTTTTAAGTGCTGTTTCTTTCTATTTGATTTGAAGTACTTTTATGTATCATGAGAAAAGATTTTTGAACCTGAAATCTGAACTCATTAAGGCTATTGAAATAATTTTTAAATACATTCATGGTTAAATTCTGAGCTAACATGGAGCTTTTAAATCTTCTAGCTATCAAGAAACAAGAGAGCTTAACCATATTTATGAAAACTCTGAAAAAGTAGAGAATGAGTACCAAACTGAAGGCTCTTCTCATAATTCCCCAATGGGAAATCACCAACTGACAAAAGAAGTCTGAGGCTTCCACACTGGGTACTGAAGTCCTACCATAAAGGAAGGAGGTACAAACCTTTTGTTGACCTCAAATTGCTTAATGAGCAAATATCAACACATATAGAGTATTAAATAGTACTCTTCCTTCTAAAATATGCACATAGTTTCAGTTATCTTCCCAAACAGCTACTGATATCAAATTGTTTTATCAAATGATAAGATATACTTGAAAATTTTGTGCAATCATCAAGGAAAAAGATCCAATAAGCTTGATTATAGTGTGAAAGTTAACTTCTACAGAAATGCTCTTTTAAACTCCAGTCTCCAGAGGCTGCAGATTTTAGAAAAGAGAATACAGATATTAATGATATGAAGATTACAGATAATCTTAAACAACAGATAGTGAGTACAGAGACTATGAACACTGTACATGGAAAGACCCAAAAAAGGATCTGTGTGGAATGTTTCTTCACTAGGACGTATTCTACTTTTGTGACCATGCTGTCTCTCCCCAGCAAATATACCTATATTTGAAAACAAATCCCATTCTGTAATTACATAGATTCAATAAAATTGTATTTGCACTTGTGATAGGATAAAATTTTCTGGGTCTTCTATTATGATAATATTTATCCAGCAGACTAGTAGAATAATTCGCATAAATAATGTACATATTTTTTCTCTTTTATCTTTCTTTGTCTTTTGTAAGACAGAAAAACCCACCTCATAGTTTTTAAGAAATTATGAAGATATTAAAATGAAATAAGTACATTGATGTTCCACTCAATATATCCCTTTTGCTGGGGTGCATGGACACTCAGTTGGAGAGGGACATATAGTGACAGGACAAGGAAAAATGGCTTTAGATTGAAAGATTAGATGTTAGATTTAGTTTAGAAGTGTTCAAGACCAGGCTAGATGGGGCTTTGAGCAACCTGTTCTAGTGGAAGGTGTCCCCACCCTTGGCAAAGGGTTTGGAACAAAATGATCTTTAAGGTCCTTTCCAACTCCAATGATTCCCTGATTTTATGATGACGGTGCAGCTCTGTTTTTTAGACATGCTTTTGAAAATTAACAATGCAGTTTAATATCTGCACATGTGACTATGGAACAGGCTGCATCAGTATGCAAGTCTTTCTATAATTCCATATTTTTTTTGCCTTTGATTAATTAAGTTTTCCTTTGAATGTCTGACTAAAGCAAGATAATCTCTACTTTGCAAAGATTAACCCCATTAATACCAATTAACACATAACAAAGAAGGCTTTTAATGTTTTACAGCAGCAGGCTAAGGAGGATGGTACTGAACAGGATTAGAGGGGATCACTTGTATCTTTAGTTTATGACATCTCATTAAATAATTTATAATAACCGTCAAACTTTTAATATTGAAGAAGTTGTAAATGTTTAAGCAGTAGGACCCATTGATTGCAGTGAAGAAGAGGGATTTCTCTCATACTGAGTCATATGTGAGAAAAGAGGAAGAAGAGAGGTGGGGCTGAGGTCCTACAGAAAGTAAAGAGTCAAAGATGGTATCTCCAGCATGTGCAGATGCTGCTCACTTTTCCACTACTGTGAAAGACAGCAATAAGAAGTCAGGACCATATTGAGGCACCAGCTGCATCACCTGGGGCAGGCACTGCATTTGGTCATTTTTTCAAGTGTTTTGCATGTACTCTTATCTTCCACTGATAACACTGTCAGACTGGTGTCATACCAGCTCCCTGCTGTCGTATGCTAAAGACGTTTATAATATAGCTGCTCTTAAGATAAGAACTGGAGAATAAGTCATCCTGATAAAACTTTGTATACATCAAAATACAGAATTTCTTTAGAAAGGCACACTTTTCGTTACAGGTGTTGCTCATAAAGAAATCTATGCTTGTTTCCTTGTTTATAGAAAAAAACCCCAACAATCCACAAAGAACTCCAACCAACAAAAAAAAAAAAAAAAAAAAAACTAGCCAAGCAAACAAAACCAACCAACCAACAACAACAACAACCACCAAAAAACCCAACCAAACACAAGTTCAGTAGAGAAATCACCTTTTTCTTGGCTATGGATAATGACTATATTGGCTCAGTTTCTTCTTTGCATTAAACCCTAAGAAAACCTCTGACCAATGTCAGTGAATGAATACATTTTCCAGAATCAGAACTTCAAGTACACTATATTTTTTCATTGAAACTATCAAGGGTATTTTTTAAAATAAAAATAGTATTTTATTTTTAAACTAATAACATTCTTCCTAGCACTCATTTTTTACAAACTTTTACTTAATTGAGAATAGGGTCCTTCTGTTCTAGGGATTTCTACAGTAATAAGGAAGAACGCCTGTCCTGCTGCCTTTACAAGGGGCATATAGAAAGTAGACGTTAAAATGAAACATTATCCTACATTTCCTGAATGGATTTGCGAACAGGAAAATTTCATATATTTTTCCCCAAAACTCTTCCACAACTGTTTCCCTCTCCCATTTCCAATGGATATGCTCAAACTTGCATTGGAAAATAATTTTATTAGACATAATGACATCAGAATTTATTTCATAAACAACATTTGAATTAGTAGTTTGTGGTTTGTTTGGCTTTTTCCCTTTCAGACACAGAAGTCAGAAATATTTAAATGGATGAATGCATATTGAAATCCTTGAGAAATATCCTTGATATTTCTAGTGCAGACAGAAACTGTAAAAGGAATTTTCTTCCTCTGTACGAGACATTACCTCTTAAAAGAAAAGAAAAAAATAGAACCTTGCATATTTGATAAGAGCCAATTAATCTCCAGTCAAATACTCTGTTCTGTTCTGCTTTGCTACCCTCCTCTTCTACTCTTTTATCCTTCTTCTAAAGATCTGATAATATATTGGGCATGGAAGCTGCCACTCTGGCAGGTTCAAGTGAGGAGAAGCTAGTGTCAGACTATATAACACTCGCAGTTGCTGCACTTCAGTAACCATATTAATTTAATAGATACCTATATACATACAGTGACCTATATAAAGCCTGCTTTGCTGAACTGACACTGTTGCTGCTGTGTATTGCCTCAGAGCCCTCCTGCTCCCCTCCATCCTTCCTTCTTGTTGCTAGGTAACCAGAAGGATTTCATAAGCCAGCCCAAAGCAGGTTTTTGGGTTTGGGCATGAACTTCACTAATTTGTTAACTAGCAAATACAAAAATCAGCATTCGTTACCTCATGGCAAAATTACATCTCTAGGCTGTGTGTATGTGTTGCTGACCACTGAAGCAGTTATTTTTTTTGTCAGAACAAAGCCATCTTGCCTTTTCCACATATTCCACTGGGATATCAAATATAGCCATCTGCCAAACAATTGCATTATCTCCTATCTGAACATGATGTACCTTCTCAGATTTTCTAGAGGCTACTATGAACAATGTGCTGTTCAATAGCTGATGTCAAACATGTCTTAAATCTTCAGATGTAGTAACAGAACACAGATAAGTATATATGTTTGCATATGTATTTTCATTATACTTTCGTTTAAGAATCTCTCAAATTATTGTAGAAATACAGCAACTATGCATGTGTATGCAGTTTTTCATTTCTAGCAGGATTCAGAAGTATCTTTGAGAAAAGAAAAAGATGAACATGTGTACATCAACCACCCACAACAAATCTGGTTACAGTATATTTTTGCCTTCATGGTATAAGGACAATGTCAGAGGTTATTAATCTTTCTACTACCCTTTCTAGAGTCACAGAAAAGTTTATTTTATAGCAATTAAATTACTGAATTGGAGAAGGTATGCAAATATCATGTTCATTATCTTCTACTTCCTTTCTACAGAAGTACTCCCTTCAAAACTTAATTTCTCACTTTCCTACTACAGCACTTGCTATTGAAGTTTCTAAATGAAACAATCTGAGAACCTGGAGACCCTTATCTCTGCCCCAAGTCTTCTGTGATCTACTTCAGGCATTTCCTTTAAAAGATAAATTTTCTAAAAGACTGATAGCCCAAGGTTACCCCCTTGCTCTTTCATAGAGAAACATTGCAAAATCATATGACAGTGTAAATCAGAAAGCTGCCTGCAAATCACAGATTTTATAAGAGGTGATAAAATAACACAGTTCACCTAGTCACCTGGCTTTTGTTACATCCCATCACTTTATCTCTAAAACATCATATCTCTTTATAAGAAATTCCCTTTGACTCCAGTAGACTTTTTTTCTTTGTTCACTGAGAAGACCAACAGTGGCAGAATTCTTCCAAGTGACAGCCCAGGACTCAACATGTGACACAATAATCAGGAACTGGGAGGGGGAAAAAAAAAAAAAAAAAAAAAAAGAAAGAATATGGTGCTCCTCCTGAGTCCTCTTCATTGTTTAGTAATGATACCAAACAATAAGCAAGTGCAATGTAAGTCCTGTGCTCCAGATGGCATGCTTTCTTCCTAGCTGTTGAAGTTACTATGAGGAGGTAAAACATATATATATATGTATAACTGACAACAGCAAACATTTTCAAACCCCAGAAATCTGATCATACATAGTTTAGCCTAAGAGCTTACTATTCAACATACTGCATTTTATATATGTCATGACATGGATGATTTTATTCACCCTACAATCTTGAAGATTTTGGTGCCTGAACTAAAATCAGAAACATAATTCTCGATTTATCTAAGAAAACAAACTAATCAACAAGCAAGCAAATAAATAAAAAAACCCCTCTATATTTTCTGGTCTCTCCCATCCCTGAATATCATTTGAATAGTTTCTCTGTGCTTCAGATATAACCCTGAATAGTAAATACTGGTCTGGGAATAATGTAAACTGTGCACTGTCTGGATGATTGCAGTTGCCAAGGGGATTGTGATGCAAAGTTCTCTTACCCTGGAGGTGTATAATTGTAGGTACTTAGAATAGACATGAATGCCTATCCAGCTTTTGATGATGCTCCATGGTCTGCTTGATTATTTCATAGAAAAAGAGGAACAAAGCAAAATTTAAAATGAAAATGTACAATGGGAACCATGGATGGTAATTTATCTGGAGTCATGTATGATGTATTTTGATTAGATCTTCAAGTAGTACAGCTCCTGTGAGGTCAGTAGACATACCCAACTCATGTTCTCTGAGAATTTGCACACAGAAATCTGTATCACTATGAAAATATCAAACAGAGACAGCATAATGTTTAGGGCTTTTTCCAAAACATAAGTATCTGCTGCTTTTCTGTGAGCAGACTTCATCATCTTCTAGTGTTGCCAGTCTCACTTAGCACAGGCAAACCAAGCACCAAACACAGCCTCAGTGGCCCCAAGGGGAAGGTTTCGCTCAAATGGAAATATGAAAAGCAAAATGTAAATATGGAAAGCATTTTTTGTTTATAATAAATTGTGCAGGAGAAAATAATAGGATTTGATTTAATGACTCCAGATAGAAAAAGCTTTAAAACTGTTCAGTGGATTTTTTAAAGCTGTATATTTACTTGGAGCCCAGTGAAAGTAACTTTAAGTATTCGCAGAATTTGCCATCAAAAGTAAATATCCTGGGAAGGCAATTTCATATGCCTTTGTTTACTCTTTTCTGATGCTGGCCCCACTGAAAAACTATATGAAAAATTACATTCCATTGACAATAAAGAAATTAAACCAAAAGAAATTAAAAACAAACAAAACAAGCATACCACTAAAATTCCTGATAAGCTTTAAAAGAGTCAGCATGGGATGAATTTTGCATGGGGCTTAATGTCTTCCGCTATGATAGATGAAAGAGTTAGCACATCCTTCAGCATGATTCAGCTCTCTCATCAAGCCATTAAGATATATAAATATTACATATATTTCATTACTCCTCTAATGATATGTGAAGGTACTTGCTTTCTCCCAAGGGTATTCTTTTAAAAAGAACAAACAAATAAGCTCAAGTGGAGTTTTGTTTTTGTTTGTTTGTTTGTGTGGGTTTTGTTTGTTTTTCTGTTTTGTTGTTGTTGTTTGTTTGTTTGAGTTTTTTATTTACACTTAAAAGTCTGAGTTCACTTAGTGATAAAGGCCTACAGATTTGCCCCAAGAGTTTTAGAAGTTTATTAAATGGCATTTTCCAGTGCACATGTTGCATATGAGAGAGAAGAATGTTGATAAGAACTATTTTCAGTTTCATTGAAAACATTTATGGATGAAGTTTCTCACACACATGTACATACTCACACTCAGTCTCCTCCCAAAGAGGCTCAATTATCAACCTCAGATCAAATAAGCATACGTTATGATAAATGAAATTTGTGTGAGTGCTCTTCAGGGTAGTGCACTTCATTAAAAGTCTCTAATATCAATAATTTTACTCAAAACCTGACAATTAAGGATAAACATTTAAAAAAAAAAAAAAAGTCCAGTATTGCAAGAGGCAAATTTACACTGGCAATGAAAATCATCCCATCATTTAATTTCCTTATGAAGGCAAATTTCTCAATAAGTTAAGCCAAAAAGTAATGTTTTTAAACCCACTCTTTCAGTCTTAATGAGCTGTGTAAAAGGTACTTCACTCCTCTGGAGACCATTGGCTTCCATGTGCCTTTTATGCATGTTTCCTTTGCTTGCTTCTTGGAAAAAGTAGGACAACTAACATGAGTTCATGCTGTTGGATCTTGTCAACTTCTCTAGAATTCTCTCTACCCCCTCACATATCCTAATTTCATACTCCAGAAAATGGAGTTAACAAATTGCATACCTTTAAAGGAATTCAGTTTTTGTTTGAGTAGTTTTTCACACTAGCTCCTTTTCAAGGTTAGGTTAACAATCTATTCATACTAACCATCTGAACGTAATAATACTAGGAAGGCTTTTTCCTATTTGGTTGCCTTTTTTTTGGTTCCATTTGATTGTTACTCCCCAATATTCTGCTGTTTTTCTATTTAATATACTGTAGCCTTATTTTTTCTCGTATATATTGGAAACTGCTCTGCAGTGAGCTTTCTAATCTGGACAACTCTAACCATAAACAGTTCAAGCTACAGTAGCTTCAGGAAACTAAAGACGCACAGAGGCATAACTAAATTTACAAATATATATATATATATATATACACACAGCTAAACAGGGATTTGAGAGTGGGATACATGGGGGGAAAAAAAGAAAGCTTGTAACTGTAAGGAAACCAAAAGCTTTGTTGCAGATCAAAGGTATATGCTGTGCAGAACCACTGTTTCTCTTCTGTAATTCCTTATTTGCAGGGAATATTTTAAAATTAATGTATCAAACTAATATATACAAAACTGTAACCCATTTTCTGCAAAGTTTAGGAATATTAATTTTTAGCTTTGAAAAGTCCACACCCCTCAATAAAATTTATTATATGCCCTTAAAGATGAGTTTTTCTAAATTCTTTGGAGGTAGTATTCCCATGCCAAGTTGCACATTTGTAACCTTCCTATAGACTATGCAGCACCTGTGGAATTGCAGAACAGCCCTCTTCACAGACCTGGTCTGGCACTACATTCTTTCAAGTTTCAATTGCAAACTCCTTGCAGTGCTGTGAGAAAAAGCAAATTGAAGACTCTTAGAAAAATGAGGGAGAACCATTTCTAGTATATAAGGCATGCACAACTAATACAGTTCTTATGTCTTGCCATCTGGACTAGAAAGTCACCCTGGTTTTATTACTGGAAATAATTGTACATCCCTTATAAAAGAGAAGGTATAACACACTTATCTATTCAAATAAATGTACAGATTTAATTTACAGGATTTCAATCAGAAGTGAAAGTGGCTCTTTGCATCACAATTCAGGTACAGCACAATTCAACTCTTTTTGGTTACAAACATTCTCTGATGGGTAAACTATGCTGTTCCACATTGCAACGAGACTGATTTATTGGCAAACAGGTGCAATTTAATCACTTCTAGTCTACGTGGCTTACAGCACAAAAGAGTGTTAATAATCTTAGAAGCTTGAACACATTTTAAGTGCTGACTGTTTATTCAGAAGTGAGATTTCCAGTCTCTTGGGTACTGCTTCATGATCCCTGTTTGTATCCTCAAATAATTACCATCCAAAATATACTTGAAACAAGCTTAGTCTGTTTCTTTATCTACTCTTTTTGACAGCCATTACATTGAGGGATGCAACATAATTGTGTTATCTCAGGCAATAAAATGGTCATCCCCCACAGACAAATAATCAAGCAATTTAAAATGTGGTCATGGTTGCCTGAGCAGCCTGATTCTGATTTCAAAAGACCTAGCTACATAACCCTGAGAAGGTAGTGCTTTTTAAGAGAAAATCCATTCACAACACAAATATTACTTGGAGGTGTGAGGGGGAAGGTATACATTTATTATTTTTGCAAACATCTTGGCTGCTTTCTGGGTATAACAGCATGAGAAGTTCCTTAATTAAATTTTAGGAATTTAAAAACTTCTGTGTTTTTCTTCCCCAACAAATACTTTTCTGTCTGCTTTTCACATACACACGAGTTTTGGTGGTTTGGTTTCGGTTTGATTTTGTTTTGGGGGTTTTTGTTTAGTTGTTTTGTTTTGTTTTGTTTTTAAAGCTAAGACCTCAAGCTGTGGACATTTCGTTAATTTACTATGATACTGTGAGAACTATGCAAAGCAGTTAATAAGTCCTACAGATAAGAAAGCAGTTGAAGAAGGCTGGAAGACAGATGATAGTTATATCAAGAGAAGCATATTCTTGATAGCATAAAACTTACCTATGTAGCCTTCACTGCCAGTCCTGAATCCAAACGAAACTGACTGATGTTACTAAATTAGAATCTGCAACTTCATCTACTGAGTATTTGAGGTTCTTCGGTTAAGAGTTGACTTAGTCTTCTTGAAGTGTTTAGGCTAGAGCCAGCTGTAGCAGTTAACAGGTGATAGCATTTTGATCTGGACTTTTTTAAATGAAGTAATAATATCATATCTGGTATCACAATTCCAGTGAGGTTTTTTTAGAACATAAGATCCATAAGATGAAAGCAGAAGGGGCAGATCTCTTGTTTCTCCTTTACTAATTTGTTTTTGACCATCAAATCCTTCAGGCTTTCACTCTGGAAAGCAATATTTTCCAGCTTTCTAAGATGTGCACCCCACTCTATTTCTGGGCCTGCTCTTCCTCTCCTCCCCCTAGGCACAGGATCTGCCCACTCAGTATTCCCCACTGGAACCATTTAGGACATGCAGAGCTTCACTTGAAGGCAAAACCAAAACCACCACAGAACTGGGCACCAACTAATGACAGGAAAAAAACAGGATCTGAAACATGCACTGAACAGCTTTGATATTGTTACATATTGTGAACCTCAAATTGATTCTATTAAAGTACAAATGCATTGTGCAGTACCGAACAGTAAACCAGCATGAACAGCATGATTACATCAGACTGGTGCTTAATGAGATCACCTTTCCCGTATGCCCACCGCCTGCAGCACCCTGACAGCTCTCTCCTTTGCATCATACCAACTGCACAACTTGGTCTCAAACCCTTTTATAGCCCATTCTCTGATAATTCTAGAGCCAGAAAAACTTGTGGCCCATTGGAGAACATCACTATGCCCCAGATTTCTCCTGGCTTAGCTTTACTTTTTTTTTTTTGTTTGTTTCTTTGGGGTTTTTTTTGTTTTTTTTTTTAGTGACATAAGGAGCTACAGAATATAACTTCCCCTTCCCCTGTGCTTCCAGATATGAACAACTGTGCCAATATTAGAAAACAATAAGTCAAATTTCTCACTGGTATCCATGTACGAGAATAAATTGGTATACTGTTTTCATGCATAAATTTGTCTCATTATACTTTCTTGATATTAGAACAATCTGCTAGTAGTAGAATGTAGAAGGTTAATCATCAGGTAAAGAAATGTATTTAGAATGTTTAATCTATACAAGATTTATTCAGTGACTCTAGTCCTGATATTTACTATTAAGCATTTTAAAATATTTTAAATGCATACGGTCTTCATAATCACTCATACTCTTTGGTGTTTATACTGTTCTTTTATATTTAATCTTTCTATTTTGGAAAATAAAAAAACATAGATTCTTGTTACCTTTGATCTTCAGTTCCTATAAGTGGAAGAATGGAGCGATATTTGGGTTACTTACATTGGCAAAATAATACAACTTTGCATTTGAAAGCTAGAGTTAGGGAATATTTTTTTGCTTCTGTGCTCTTTGTTAATTGACAGAAGAGCACTGAATTTTAAAAGTACTTATTCTACAGCATATTGTTGCTATGAGCTATGTTGCAACATGCTGTTGAGGAAGCAGGCTGCTTAAATAAACTTATCATAGAAATGTATTCAAACCTGGTTAAAGGAGTTGAACACTAGACATTCAAAGAATTATGTTCAGCCTTGAGAAGTAAAACAGAATAATAAATAAACAATAAAACCACCTTTTTGATCACATAATTCATCAGTGATCAGAGCATGGAGACTTAGTGCCAAGAATAAAGACACAGGCTTGGATGCTGATCCTTCTAACTATTTCTTAAAAAAACCCACTAATATTAATGCAACAATAATCATACATTGTATGGCATTTATATCACACATACTACAGCCCAGAAGGATATAAGTACAGCATTCATACAGTGAGAGGGAAAAGAAGAAAGACAACTTTCTACCTGTGAGATACTGACAGTTATCTGATGTTTGGTCCAGGTTGCTGTATTACAAAACAGATAGCATGTTTCACTAAAGAGAATCAAAGGCAGCCTGAACCTTAACATGAATAGAACAAGACCAATCCTCACACTGAGCTCAAAAATGTTAAAAAAATTATTTTAAACACAAAAGCCAGAGACTCTTAAATATATACATTTACTCTAAAATAATTAGTCTTCTAAACAGATGAAAGGAAATAATTGAAACTAGAATTATTAAGTCAATAACCCTCCCCATGCTCGCTGTACCCTTCACTCAACTCATGGCTAGGTCCAAACTCCGCAGCACTTTTGAGTTCTTAGCAAAATTGGTTTTCCATCACAGAAGGGCAAAGCTCAGCGCTACACCCCTGCAGGATTTTGGCAAGTTTTTTTCTCTTCCCATCCATGGGCTACAAAACCTCTGTTCCCCAAAGTCGCCCAGATGTGTCCCGGGGAAAAGCCCTGGATTTGGCCTAGCCCTGTCACTGGCAGAGGAACCCTCCCTGCCCCAGGACTCACCACACTCACTTTATATTGGGAGGAAACAACTCAGATTTCATTGCAACTTCCCTCTAACAATTGAGGAGGACGGGGATTGTGAATAAGTATTTGTAAACCACCAGAAAGACTTCCCTGGAAAGATCCTGTGAAGCAGTAAATGGCATAAACTCCTTCTTACCCTTACCAGCATTAATATTCTTTTTGCTTACAACAGAGTTGTCCTAGTCCTTTAATATGTTGTTTCCTTTCTTTAAAGTCTTTCTACCCTTTAGTTGAATCAATCTTCCTGAAGATGTAAGAATTCACAGTCCGTATTTAAGACAAGATTGAAACAGATAAGGCTGAATATGTTCCTAAAGGGGAAAAAATACCCACGACAATCTGAAAAGCTTACTCAAGAGAAGCCTTTCTCTTGGAGGAAGAGGAAGGACATTTCCTACAACTTTTCCCAAGTCAAGCATGTCCTTTTAGCTCTATGTCTCTTTAGATTGTTTAATGCATCTGTGCCTGTACCTTTCCTGCATTCCTTCACTTTCTTCCTAGAGGATGGAATTGCTGTTTGTTTTGCCCTTTATCCCAAAGCTAATGTTTGAGAAAACTACAGGAGAAATAAAGGTGTTGCATTATTTAGTCACATCTCACACCATCTGAATGTACCATCACTGGCTTTGGCAGTGCTGTCACAGATGTGCAACAGGCACAAAAGATGGCATATCCATCAAATAATACCATAAAATACTGTATTAGTTTTACTTGGGGACCATGGCTCATTGAATCTTCCATTTGAAATTCTCAAAGAGAAGTGTTGAATGCTTGAGAAACACAAAAGAAAAAAAAATACAAAAAAAACCAAACAAAAAATTATTAAAAACAATCAAAAGCAACCAACCAAACAAAACAACAAGAACAAAAAAAATACCCCCAAACAAATAAAAAAATTCCCACCAAGTCTCACCTCAGCAAAGAGCAACAGTAACATTCACATTGCTTCTCATATTTGTGTTTCCCCACACATTTTGCAAATGGGTAAACCACTTCAAAAAATTATATACAGAGTTTTTACACAGTGATTACATATACCTGTGGCAAAACCAGAATTACTATGTTCACTTTCTCCCACTTTCAGATATATAAACTAGAGTACTCTTTCCCCCTAGTTATACATAAGAAACTCTTTCCACACTAGAACTTTTACCTTTGGTAAAACTTTTCTCTCTTAATTTCCTCCTCTGCTATGCATGCCAATGGAGAGCTAATCACCCAAGGAGAAGTTCACTGCATCTCCACTGAATCTGCACTGCTTTCCAGAGGAGATCTGCTGAAAAGCATCAGTGGCACAAAAGACTGGAGGTATGTATCTATACATATATATCTATACATATGTGCATGTTTATGCGTCTACAATAGAGAAAAGAATGGAATTTCTATTTGCTTCTAATCTTTTGTGCCTTGACTGATCTATTTCCTCTAGTTTTTTTGTTTTGTTTTGTGTTTTTTTTTTTTAATAGACATTTTACTCAAAGATTATCTCTGCCCATGGCAGGGGGTGTTGGAACTAGTGATCTACATGTTCCTTTCCAATCCAAGCCATTCTGTGATTATCTGGATGCATGTATGTTATGTACAGAAAATCAATGACTTCTTTCTTCTTGTCATTACTTGTGCCATTCCTTGGAAACACCCTGAGAAATGAAATGGAATTAAAAGAATTAATCATATCAAGTAGGATTGCAGAGAAACATGACTATTGGAAGTTTCCACAAGGAATGGATAGAGAGCAGTTTGTATCTGAACAACAGACATATAGTGATGACACATTTACTTACCCTGCAAAGACAGGTTCTTAGCTATCAAACACTTTCCAGCTGCACTAACATAGAGCACTTGATGGAAAATTAAATGAAGATACAGAAATTTAGCCCAAGGCCAAACCCAGAGGAAGAGGTATTATATTTACTACCTCATGATGAATATACTATGGACTATTTAAAATGTGTCTGGCAATGTGTCTAATAGAGTTTAAAACTTAGAGTAAATGTTCATACAGAGAACCGCATTTATCACAGAAGACTGGCTGGAAGAGATGAACACTTCTCATACACTTCTGGTACACATTGAAGGCAAAGCTGCAACAGTGTCACAGCAGAGCAGTGTGAAGAACTTGGTTTTCAGTCCATCAATTCTTTTAGGACTCAACATTTTAAAAGAACAGAATTATTTTCCCTACTGAACCCATATAGCAACATGTGTCAAATCACAACTGTAAGATTAAACTAACAGACCACTACCAGTCAATTAGATTCACAACTGTAGAATTTTGACATTTTTGCTTCCATAGCCATGCTAACAGCACTTAAAAGTAATTTAAAAACAAAACAAAACAAAACCAATAAAAACAAAAAAACCACAACAACAACAACAAAAAACCAAAACAGGAAAAATAAACAAACCCAAAAACATAATTACCTGTGGTCAGCAGAAGGAAAATACATTTAGAAAAAGGCTGATACAATCATTCA
This sequence comes from Xenops minutus, assembly GCA_035221455.1. Classification (NCBI taxonomy): domain Eukaryota; kingdom Metazoa; phylum Chordata; class Aves; order Passeriformes; family Furnariidae; genus Xenops; species Xenops minutus. The sequence goes on from JAWWEE010000158.1 coordinate 20,481,764, forward strand.
TTGATGTCAACTGAATTACAGTCTTGTGGCACCTCCATCAACCATTCATGAAATAGAGTTGCAGAAATGTAAACCACCAATAGGTTTCAGAAGTTTTAAGTAAGAAAACAGCTTACTAAAAAAATCAACTTCCTTTTTGCTAAGGTTGTCAAACAGACTTTAGAGGAAACAGACTGTTCTTCTCTTCAGAGGTATCATCTTCCTAGGTTAAGATACACACAAGAGATTAATTTCCTCACACCAGTGAGGCTGTTCTGCTGATTTTCTGCAGCCAAACCAAAATTGTCATAGAAGTCTGAAAAGTTTGACTTTCTCTTATTTTGCTGCTAAGCCTTGAAGCAAATGTTGCATAGTCACACTGTTCCACACTTCCATTTACTGTCAATGCTTTGTGCTTTTGTGGAGGAAAAATTCCTAATGACTGTATAGACTGGCTCTCAATTACACACAAAGAATGATACAACCAAAGAATGCTATGAATGTGCTGAATGAGAGCGGATACGTAACAGTGCAATGCAGATTTAGATACTACAACCATGCATAATGGAGAAAATATATAATTAAAAAATACATAGCCTCTGAGAAAATATGTTGAGTGAAAACTGAAGGTACAGAAAAAAAGTTGAAATTTCAAATAGAGACAAAGGAAAAGACTTGTAATCTCAAATATAATACAATTCATTGAATATTCATTTGACTAGTGAAGAAAAACAGCATGTCCAAAAACCTAAAGAATCATTAAAATAATTACAAGAAAGACTTGTTTGGGCTTCCTAGCCTTTTGTGCCAGCAAATGAGAATGAAATTAAGAAAATAATAAGGACATCAAAATTTTACGTGAAAATAGTAAGGACATCTTACACCTTCACAAATTTCATCATAGAGGCGATTTTTATACCTTATAATTTCCTTCTATTATTTTGTAAAAGCAAGAAAATGAAAGTTAAAACAAAAAGGCAAATTATGCTACAAAATTACTAGGTGTTTCAAAAACTATCCTTTGTTTTCTTTTTTTTCCTTTTTTTTCCCCAGAATTCTAATAGCAGTTGTATTATACAGCCTAAAATGCTATCCTCAGTCAAGGAGATAAAAGAGGAAAAAATGTACAAAAAAAGTACAAAGGTCTTCTCATTTTCTAATGAGAAATATTGTATTACTGAAAATAGCTCCAGAGGTTAAAAATAGAAAGTTCTACTAAATCAATCAATTCGCTACTACCATCCTTGTCCATTCTGTGCATTTTAGTGCTTCTTCCAGATTAATCCAGATTCATTAATCCAATTTTAAAATCAGGAAAAGTTAATGTTAAAATTATATTTACATGCAGAAGTTTCAATTGGTTTCTCTACTTTTGGGAAACTGTTTTCTACTTGTAAAGTATGATTAGTTTATTTTTCAGAAATTCCAGCTTAAATCTTTTGCTACTTTAATGTCTTAGCAGAATATCACAAAAACCTAGCCGTCTGAGACTTTTTTGACCCATACAAGTTGCTTTTAAAACTTTTAAAATAATCCCTCAGAGTTTCCATTGTGATTTATTTAGAATGCATTCATCTGTGGATTCAACTATTATCCAGTTATACCAGGAAACAAAATGCATGAAATGAGAAAGAAAGAATAGCTTTGCACTCCTTTTCAACTTCCTTCATCTTTTTAACATATTTTTTTCTCTCCCTCTATTTTTTTTTTTCCTTAGGACTCTTCCCTAACCATTACCACTGCATTTTATTTATTCTTCCTTGGTTCAGCCCTTTATTATTTTATTGTTGTGCTAGTTGCACAAAAGCTTTCTTTTCAGTACAGAATTGATTGCTTCCCTGCAGGAGTGTCAGAAATCAGTAGTGAGTTGAAAAGATAAACATCCACAGAAAATGTATCTCCAGATAGAAATAGGAAGTGACAATATTTCCAATAATAATTATGTCCATCTTGATGGAAACACTGCTGACATAGGCAATAGAATTTACTAAGAAAAAATAAATTAGGAGAACATGTCTGTCACGGAAGTCTCAGGAAAACCCCTGAAAATTGTCAATTCCTCTGTCTTATTCAGTCTGTTAAGGTCTTGATGATTGTTTTTTTAGGCATTTGCTTTCTAGGAATCTTAGAGCATTGTTTATTGTCCTTTTTGGGTTTTTGTTTGTTTGTTTTTAAGTGTAGCTTTAAACAATTTATAATCATTTTAGAGTCTGAATATTCAAAGACAATAATATTTATTCTCCAAGACCGTAGAATTTGATCGAATTCTTGATTTTGACCTTTCTTCATCATGAAAATGGTATCTTTCAACAGAAAAAAAAAACAAACAACACTTCTTTCAACATAGCAGATCATTAATTAACACATAGCAGATGATCAGCAACCCTAATCTTATATACAACAGTAAAAAACATATAAATTCTTTATGAAACTACTTTGCTGTATCAAATAGGAACCAGTTGATTAAAAGTTAATGAACTTAAACACCTAGTACCCAAATCTGCAGAGGTTCTGCTTAGTAACACACCACTGGCCTGTCTTCTGTCTCATTGACCACTGGAATTCACTCCCAAGACAGGCTGGAGAGGCAGGTGCCTCAGGAAGACAGGTTCAAAAAATGATAACTGAACAGTTAGACAGAAATGGCAAACAAAGGAGGACAAGGAAAAAGAAAACATGCTCAATAACATGAGGTTACTGACAAAAACAGAACTCACTTTTCCAACTCCTTTCTCAGACAACTAACTGTTCTTTTGAGGAATTAAATGAACAAACCAAGTCAAATTGAATTACATGTTATGGAATTAAATTAGTTATAGGGGTTGGATTAATTCTGTGGTCCACTAACTCCAGTCCTGTTTTACCAGATTCTCTCTTGACTAATTTACTTCATCTCTCTCTTTTTTATACATTCCTTCATTTCTTTAATCTCACCTGCAGAACCACTATTTATATAATATACATATATAGACACATCTGCATGCATAGCATTCCAAGATGTAGTTTCTTTTTTCCTTTTTTCTTTTTTTTTTTTTTTTTGAAATTTAGTTGCATTTAACTGAGCTACTGTGAAAGAAACAGAAGTGTTTTTTCAAGTCAACTAAGTTCAAAATTTTTTACTAAAATATGCAGTTGCTGCTTATATTTTAAATTTGATGAAAATATAATCCATGCAAACCCACGTTTTCCAAATTAAGATATTAATCACATATTGCTATAATAACAGAGGATCAAAGAAATTAACAAATCTTTCACGCACAAGCCATTTAAAGTAGATTGAAAAAAAAACTAGAGAGTACTAGAAATGAACCTCCAATGAGGGGAATTTGGATGGCTTAACAGAGAATTCCCTTCCATGCTCCATGTGGGAAACTGGTACAGAGCTAAAAGCCCATATTATATCATACATATGCTGCAAAATGTAAGAAGAAAACAGAAAACTGTGGAAAAGGCAGTTAGAATCCTTGCAGAAGCTGAGTCATACATAGAAAAATAACTATAATTTTTGAGTTTGCAAATTGTGTTTTAGAAAAAAATGCAAATATTATCTGGGATATATAGCTCCCACTTCTTTCTTTAAATATTACATCTTACTCTTCAAGGCCAATAATATTATATTTTATTCTGTTGTTTAGTTTGGTTTGGTGTTTGTTTTTCTTTTGTTTGTTTTGTTTTTATATGTTTGTTTGTTTTTCTGCTAAGGTTTTCTATCTTACCATAAGATTTGCCTTTTGAAGTTCTTAAAAGCCACAGACTCTTTCTTCTTTTACAAAAGATGACCATAAAATCACTGATTATATTATCTTTTCAGTGTCTCCTTCTCATTCCAAAATTCCATACATCACTGGAGTTACAGTACATGAAAGATTTCTCTCTTATTAAAGTCAGTCAGGGTTCACTGATTTAGACCTTTAGAGAACACTCTTATTAACAGACAATCTCCTTGTACATTATAAACATATAAAGCAAGAAATAAAACAAAGACAATTGAACTCAGTATTTTGTTAGAATCTCACACCTAAGAAAACCCTGGTTTATTTTTATTGAAATAAATAGCATGTAACTTTTAAAGTACAGATCTCATTTGTCTTAATAGAGGTAATACTGAAGAAACCTTCCCAGAGTCTTTCAAACCAGCATTAGCATTTTTCCAAAGCATGACTTTGCCATTTGTATTAAACTTCCACTGTAGGTTTGTGACTTCTTTTTATTCTTCAAGTTTTTGATTGTTTAGGTGCACACTAAGCCTTACAACCTCGTTGTGATTAAATGTGATAAAGAAAGAAACAAAAAAGAATTCCCTCCTTTCTACTCATACACAGTATGTCTGAAGCTGAGCTATTACACCCTGATTACTTTTGCATCTATGCTCTTAGGTGAGGAGCAGTCAATGAAGTTATTCTCCACCCAAAGATCTTCTCCCCTGCTGTGCTCTTTCAGTTGGAAACTAGACACATCCACCAGGTTTTCACGGGACACCACTACAGAGTGAGGCTGCACAGTGAACAGGAATTGCAGATTTACTTAGTAGGTTTCACAGAATCTCCCTAAGCCCATTCCCTGTTCATGAGCCCTTGCTATGTCAGTAGTGATGGCTCTGTGTGTCAGTTATAATACTAATATATAATACCACCTCCATAATAAAATGTTCACCATCATCTTCAGACTAACTGTAGATTGAATTTTAGAAAAGAGATTTTTCTTGGCAATACCTGCACAAATGAGAAAAAGATAAACTAAATAGTTCTACTAAGAAAAACAAAACCCCAGACACTGAAGTCTAGCTGGTTTTATTATATCTTAAATATAAGGATAAATTATTTCTTCATTTACTTCTTTTGGTATAAAATTTCAAGGTAGATCCTAATATTTCCTAGACCTTCACCTCCTGGACTTCGAAAAAAAAAGTGAAAGTTTCAAAAATTATGTACATAGCTAGCATAAGAAATGGGTTATAAACTTTAAAGTTGAGAAGATTTTCCATGCTCCCCATTGAAAAGACAATGGTAATGGTCATATCTTACATATAAAACCTTGTAACAGCTGTTATGAAATATTTTCATAAGACTATGATGCTGGCACAATAAAGTACAATATTAATTTACTCATCTTTTCTCTAATTCTGTGATCAGCTTGTGATCAGCGGGGATAGGGAATCTTGAAATGATTACACATAATTTTTAATGTGGTAGAATATTTTAAGAAAAAATAAAATTACTGCAATAATTTTCAAACATTTAGCCCTTTTTGAAGGAAAATAAAATGCCCATTTTCCATGGTGAATTGAGTGGAACTCACTTGCTTTGCTTTTCACATGTTATTTGTGCTCATGGCAAGATTTTTAGGACTTGATGAAAATTCCAGAAAGAAAATGATTTGCAGTTGCTATTTGTACAGGACAGCAGACAAAAATCTTCAAACTCCACCAAGTGAAGGATAATTCATTCTTTCTCATGAGCCCTCTAGAAAGTGATAGATCATAATGAAGATGCACGATTTTTTTTACATCACACACAATGCAGTCACCTGCAAGAGAAATTTCATTAGAGCTTTCTATCAGTTATGCTCTGTCATATAGGAGACACGGGCTTCATTCTTAACATTGTAATTTCTGAAGCAGTAACAGGATGCACTGACGTGATTTGAGCATCAAAACAAGAGAGCACAGCAGTCACTTTATTGCAGAGCTCAGTTTATAATTTAAACCATGATCTTCTTTAACTCTGGTATTTAATTAATCTGCAGAAGTACTGGGTGCTGAAATAATATGTGTGGTTCCAAGAAGGATAGGGAAGAGGATGGGAAAACCATAACTAGTATGGTTGACATGTAACACATATATACTTACCCAACCAAACACACACAAATGCTTTTCCTTTACTCCCATTATCAGCAAACAGGAACATCTGATTTTTTTTTTTGATTAGCCTGATAAAACTGGATTAACACTCAGAAAACAATATATTCTTATATTACTTTGTATTACGTCAAAGAGGATCAAAGATTATCATTGATTCAGTGTCCCATTTGACAACAGCTATGCCTTTTGTTATTATATGCCTCCTATGCATAACCTTAATAAAAAACTACCCATTTATAAAACCATGTTGACCATAATTGCTTTCACAAGTATTTGTTAGAGAGTAGCCATAATTTTTTAACATAAACCCATTAATTACAGATGGTCCAGATTTAGGCTTTCTGGACAGAATTTTTTCAATTTTCAGATAAGTATTGGTCATGGACACAATGCTAGTAGCCAGATGGGAAAGAATGCATAGGAATGTGTAAAAACAGTGTTTTTGTACAGACTCTATCTCTTAAAAGAAATCACCAATGAAATGCTCTACTGCACTTAGTAAAAATAGGCAAAGCTAGGAATCACAACTGAAACATTTTACATTTGGGTCCATCTTTGTCCTCTATTAAAATTCCCTCAGAGTAGATATTATTTTTCATGTAGTACATCAAAGGATAATGCCTTGCCAAATGTTTCTTGGAGATTATTATAGATCTGTATTATACTTATCAGTCTCCTTGCAGGGTGTGATTCACTGTCACCTATCTCCACTGTGTCCTCTTTAAGTCAGGCCTTTGTACTACAATATTGATTTGCAACCTTGAAAACTGTGCATCCAAGAAGAGATGTTTACCCCCTCAACCTACCAGAATTTCATCTTAAATTTACAGAATAGAAGTATACTGTTAGCAGGGTCTTCACCCTGCATGCTGTTACATACTAGAAAGGTCCAAATAGATTTTGATAAGAACATTATTTACCTGGCACAGGACTCTAAAAACTCTCCGTAAAGGTAGTTAAGAAAGAAAAGAGGTGAAAAGACATTCAGAGATGATATACAGGATTCCTTTTTCCTAATTTAAATAATCTTAAAATGCTTCTATTCAGTTCCCAATGCATAAATTAGTTTAATTTGGCAGAACTTCTACTTGGAAAAACACAGTGTCCTTAAGCTGTTTTCTTGTCCGAAGCCTTCCTTTTAGTTTTTAGCATGCACAGTACACACTATTCCTATACCAATAATCAAAATCCAGAGAATGTATATAAACAGAAAGGCAAAGGGTATATATTTCCCCTTGATAAATGAAACTGAGTTTAAATTAACCCAAACTGGTTACTCTATGGGCAGTCTAATTGTACTGCAAATTGCAATAACTTATGGGTCCTCTGATTTGTCTTTGTTCTTTGTATTTTTTAAACCCAAATCTTCAGACTTATTCCTGTGATTTACTCCATTATTGACATTTTGATTTGAATATGCACATAGGGATACAGCTCTGATTACCAAAATTACAGACAACTAAACTTTTTTCATATTTGTGCCTAGGACGCCAGAACAACTGAACTGGAAGCCGCAAGCTTTGGCATAAAGATGAATTTTCTTCAGTTAAAAAACAAAACAAAGTTTTCAATTTTGTCTAATAAACTCAGTGATAACTGAAACTCATTGCAAAACTTTCCTGGTATTGTGAAATGCAACTTGTGATTAAATAAAGATAATTGCAAACACCATTAGAAGGAATGATCTCAGTCTTGCATTAGAACTCAACCAACCTTGTTTGCCTGTTTGCTGTTTACAGAAACTAAAATGAAAACTATGCTATTCTTCAGTAATGATCCAAAATGGTTTAATTATTCTCTTTAAAGTGATTGCATTTTGGACCATCACAGCAGATTATCATAAGAATTTTAACAAACTTGAGGTTTAAAGCCACACTAAAAATGAGTTATATCCAAGTAGAGAAAAAAACCAATATTTTATTTATAATCTTAGTTTAGTGTTTGAGCTACAAATTCTGGTTCTAGAATTGCTTAAAAGATCATGGGTTTTATAGGTTTTCACAAGTAAATTAATTTTTGGTCTTTTTTTTTTTTAGGTTTTTTTTTTTTCCTTTTTTTTCACAGAATGTTGTTTTCAGTAAATACAGAGGAAATCATTACATGGGAAAAAAAAAAAAAAAGATTGGTTTGTTTGTTTTTCTCACTTGAAGAGTTACTGTTATTATTCCATCCTCTGATGAATAACTTCCAAAAGGGCATGAGAAAACAAAAGAAAAAAAGAGAAAGTGACAAAATAGACTGAATCTCACCACTAGAATTCACCATAAAAATTCCCAAAGTGTAACAGAATTCTTACAAAATTTCCTAGATCAGTTCTTTTAGGGAATTGAGATCTCCTATGAAAAATATGGCAAATGGGAGTCAGGGTAGGTTGGGCAGGAAAACGGGAACAGGGAGGGTAAATAACTGCAGCAAAAACAGGTTCTGAGGAATACACATAATTTTGTCTGCTTTAGATCACAATAGAATTTTTAATAAATAAATTTCTTTTTCTTTGTAAAGACACTTTTGAAACAGTAGATTTAGCCCAGTCATTTGTGTCATTTGTTTTATAAACCATCTTTTGTTGTTCCCACCCCCTCCCCCTCCCTCCCTCCCCATAATGTCATAAATGTTTCAGATTTGAGTCTCTTGTACATTGTCTTTTGAGTTCATTCGGATCAATAACGGTTCATGCACTGAACTGTGTATTGAATTTATTGTGTTAACTGTTGTTGTGTGGTTGAAAGGAGATTTATAAGAGTTATAGTGATTTAGGTGCTCATGCTCTATTGCTGGCATGGGCAAATGACTCTCTATGGGTGTGTCACCTGTAAGCTCATCATCCACATTAATGATCTCTACAGTCCGTGTTGGAGCATGATGGTTCTGCCGGTGATGCTGTTTCCTCATTTTGTAGAAAATTACCAGCATCACGGCAGCCATAAGAGTGATAGCCACAAAACAACCAATTATGATTTTGGTAGTCTTCATAACCTCATCTATTCCCGGGATCCCGTTGTTTGCGTCCGTCACAGGAATGGTGAACGTTTTTTCTGTAGATCTTGTGCTCTGTGGAGTGAGTGAGGTTGTCATGTTAGTGGTTTCCCAGCTGGTAACTGGTGTGGGCCCAACCTGCTCTGTGGTCTGTGCCTCATCCTGAGAAGGTTCCACAGTCTCTACCGTGACAGTTGAAAAGTACGTGTAACCAGGGTTATCCACGGCGGTCACATTCAGTGTGGCAGAAGCTGTGGTATTCCCAACAGAGTTACTCACCATGCATGTGTACAAACCCGTGTCTTGCACAGTTACCTTTGTAAAATTTAATGTGCCATCACTGAGCACAGCAATCCGAACTCTGTATGCCCCATGTGTCATAACAGATCCATTCGGAGTAATCCAAGATACAGAGGTCAAGGAGGTTGATGCCCGGCATTTCATCTCTGCAGCCATGCCTTCTGTGACGTTGAGGTCTGCTGGTGGCTCCACTATGACTGGAGCATAACATGTGAAGTAATTCAGGTCCAGCTCACCAATATACCTTCCTTTTAAACTGGGAGGTGTGTGGCAACGGGCGCAACATGCAGTATTGGAGGGTGCCTTGTCTTTAATCCACCAGCTGAGCCAAAGGATATCACAGTTGCAGTTCCAAGGATTGTGATGCAAGTGGATCCTTTCTAGGCGAAGTGGTGTGAACAGGTCATGAGGCAGTAGTGTTAGATTGTTGTGTGCCAGGTTGATCTCTACAAGTGACTGAAGGTTATCAAAAGCATTCCTTTCTATCACTTGAATCTGGGACTGTATCATCCACAGTTTCTGAAGATGCATCAACCCTTGGAAAGAACCTGGCCGGATGGCAGTCAGGTGATTCCCAGAAAGATCTAACTCATCCAGTTTTACAAGCGGGGTAAGGTTAGGAATCTCTCGAAGATTGCACATGGCAAGGTTCAGATACCTCAAGTTGGACAGACCTTCAAAGGCACCTTCTGAGATGTACGAAAGCCTTTTCAATTCCCCCAAATCCAACCTCCGTAGAGAAGGGATTCTGTTAAAAGCATAAGAAGGGATGCTCTCAATGGGGTTGTTTCTCAACCACAGTTCCTTCAGTTTTGACAGGTATACAAAAGCCCCATTTGGGATAGTGGTCAGACGATTGTCAAAGAGTTCCAGAGTGTTGAGATTGGCCAGACCATTGAAAGCCCCTATTTCAATGGTTCTGATGTGATTCCTGCTGAGCTGCAGGATTTCTAGGTGCCTCAGATGCTTGAAGCTATTAACTTTAATGATTTGGATCTGATTCTCATGGAGATTGAGTAATCGGGTGTTGGTGGAGATGCCGTCTGGCACGTCTCTCAGATTTTTCCGTACACAGATCACTTTACTGAACTGGTTGCTGCAGGAGCAGACAGAAGGGCAGGTTTGAGCCCTCACTAGACCAGCCACCACAAGAAGCTGAAGAGCCAACAGCACCACAAGCAGGGGGTCAAATAGGGCCCTGTTAAACCTAGGACCTATCATTATCTGCTGTGGATGTAAGGTCATCTTGTTCAACATTCATAATTTATTTGGTGTTGGTCCTTCTGGAGTTTGAATAGTCTGAAAGAAAGGAAGAAGGGAGATCAAATTAATCTCAAATATTTAAGTGTATCTAAACAAAGGCTTCTCAAGTCCTTTCAGTCAGCTCTACCAATTTCTTGAAATTCTGTAGTGAGAACAGAATTTGTAATATCCTTTTTCTGTACAGACATGCATATCAATTGTAATTGGCAAAAAGATAAGAAAATGCCAGAGACTAGCTTTTCCTGCACATTCCAATGTATAATGCACAAAGCTGGATGGCAGATAAGAAGTTCAACCACAGTGGATACCTAAAAGAAATGTAACTCAGGGGAGAGCTGAAAAAAATTACAAGGGTCTCAAAAGATAAAAAAATTGTAAGAAAGGAAGCTAGTAATATAGGCATCATCAGAATATTCAAGGTGTTAACCTTTTTTACACATTATAAGACAACAACATATAATAGGAAGAGCAAGTGGAGACTCTTGTTTGTTATGAAAAATATTTGTCTATACAAATATGATTCTGGAATCAGAGTTTAACTAGAAGTAAAGTCTCTAATGCTGAATATAGCAGGTCATGAAAATGACAGGAAGATCTTGCCTATTACAAATTGGAAAAAAAAAAAAAAAAAAAGAAACATGCTGAGCATCAAATTTTCCCGACTGTTAAACATCATCATCCAATTTTATATTTCCTCCTCAATTCTTTTGTTTGGCACCAACAGCAGAGAAACACTCATTAGTAAGTGTATACTGAACACATAAATAAGAACAGCCATGTAAATGCTGAAAAATATCTCTGTAGCTTCAGGGCTGGCACTTTCACTGGCACCTTGAAAAAGTTCTAAAAATATTCTGCAGATCTTATTGTAAGGAGAAAAAAGACCTTTACACTACAAATGATCATTACCATATTAAGAACTTCAGTACTGATTAATTTGTGGCAGTTTTTAAAGTTCTCAGCCCTCAGTTCATTTTAAACCTGCTGTTCAGTTCAAGATCCCTTTGTTGTCGAGTTTAATGAAATCTCCTATAAATCAACCAAAAGCAAAATCTTATAAATTATAGCAAGCTTAAAGCATATTTATTACCTAGAGCATCCAGACGGATAATACATATATTCTGTAAAACAAAATACCATAAGGCAATGGTTTGCCACTCCAGGCTCCAAATTGTTTCATTTTATGTAAAAAAAAAAAAAACACGAAAAATCCCCAAAACAAACTAGAAACCCTCCCCCAAAACAACAACAGCAACAACAACAAAACAACAACCCAGGAACAATACTTCTATCTCAAAGCAATTCATTTAATGAAAGACTTTTTTTTCTAACAATATATTCAGACAATGTGGTTTTGAGGATTAATTTCTGCATTAAAAAATAAAAACAAAAAACTTGTTATAATGGTTCAGAGTTAGCAAGTGTTCTCATCTCACTTTTAATAATTTGCTGCAGAGAAAGCCAATATAATGGTTGAAAAACAGTGAAGGAAACTCAAAAGTCTGGGCTGTATCTGTTTGTTTGATCTGTTCTGTATGTGCTATTTATAAAACATAATTCTTGTTATGAAACATTCATGAAACTAATGCATTTTGCAACCTGGAGCAAGCCACTCAGCTCCTCTCTCTGTGGCTTACACCTCTGCTATCTGCCTCTGGAGAACCCTGTGGCTGTAGTGTTAGATGGTACTGCCCCCACCTCTCCATCCCTTCCCTCTGCCAACAACTGTATTTCCAAATATCAGCTTCATGGGTATAGGATAACATACTAGACTGGATGAGGGGTGGCTGCTCTACACACTTTCATTTTTACTGCATGCTTACAAGCTCACTTATCTCTTCAGAGGTGCTGAACAGAATATATGGAGAAACACCCTAACCACTAAAATTCAAGTTCGCTTACATCAAAAATCCAACTGTAGTAAAACTATCTGCAAAGAGTGGGTGAAAAGGACATATTTCTCATCTTTCTTGCACTGTTATGAAGAAAAATCTGCCTATTGTGGTCAAAAGAATTACATTAGAGTCTAATATCAATTTTAGGGTCTTTAGTTAAGATCCATGGCAGTTTCGTCACTTTGTTTTATTTTGGTTTTGTCTTTGATCTTTTTTTTTTTTTTTCAGAAATTTGTTTTTCCTTTCTCATTTTTGAAATTCTCCTGAAACTTATCCCCTAAGGACTTAGACTGAATAATGAATTCCATTAACACAGAAACACGTCAAACTAAATATTTTACAATTGCACTGGTGCAGTATTATTGTGTTCACTGGAAGTCAGATGAGAACTCAGCCTGCTATGCCCACCTTCAGGGCTGCCAGTTGTCCTTGTATAAGGCTGGTGTGGCACAGGCAGCACATGTCGCCTGTAGAGGTACAGCAATTTTCTGTGTTCTATCTCAGAGCCATTCACTATTAAAGGCCAGCTTTGCAAAATACCATATGGTTTCTCTACCTTTCTTTTTGCTACTTTCTGCTCTTATTCCTGGATCCTGGATACCCTGAGGGACCAGGAAAACTATGACATTTGTAGAACAAGAAAGTATAGAGAAAGAAGGTCATGAGAGAGAAAGGCCTCAACATCAGACAAGGCATGAAGTCCTTCAATTGCTGGCATGAAGCTGATGATCCCAAACCATGCTGCAAGCACTCCAAGGTACTTATCTCCCATTCCAACTTCTGGAGCCTAATAGTATCTCCCACCAGTCCCTTCACCTACTCCTTTATCCAGTAAATCTTCCCTTTCCATCACTACATATACACTTCATGGGTGTATTTAAAAAAAAAAAACAAAACAAAACAAAAAACCCCCCCACAAAAAACTACAACAACAACAAAAAAACCACAAAAACAAAACAAAAACCAAACAAACAAAAAACACAAAAAAGACAAAACCATTTTACTTGAATATAAATTATCTAGTTGTGAGACTGATTAGCAAATATTGTCTAACCCAAATCAAAATGTTTCCATGTCTCAGTTGCAAAAAGATTTTTAAAATAAATGCTTTTCTTTTATCTTTATCTTTATCTTTATTCTGTATCTTAAAATAAATTCCCTATATCCTTCCCATTTTTGCTTATTGACTCAAACAATGAATCATTCAGATATAACTGCTCTTTCCTTGTGCTGAAGGCAAAAATTGCCCATGGCTTTTACATTTATTGTTTTCCCTAGTCATGTGCTAGTGATGTCTCAATCAAACATATGCCTCAGTACTACAATCTATCAAGGACCTCCAGGGAAGTCTGACACCATCAGGTTTCTGCAAGATTCAGTTCAGTGTATACTTCAAATACAAGCTTGATTACTAATTGCTAGCTTCTCTGAGTGTGTAATTTTGAAGACAGGATCACCATTTTGTGAGATGTGGATACAAAGTTTTAGATATGTTTCATATGTGTTGGTATGTTCGATCTTTTGGTATCTAAGTCATATCTTTTTTCTTTTTAATATATAAGTACAGATGATCTATATTGCCGTCCTCCTGCAACAGGGAGGCAGTGAAAGCAAATTTTACATTTTGTAGCCACAATTTCATTTAACGATTTATTTACATAATTCAACTTTTTTCCCTCTTTGTTGGCAATATAGGAAGCAAAATGCAGTTTTTAGCATAAGGCCACAGTTGGTCTTGGACTTGGTGCGCTATAGTACAGGGCAGCTGATGATCCAAAAAATGATGATCCATGACCAGCAGAAAACATGCTAGGCAAGCATATGCCTTGCAAGTCCTCACTTCCAACTAGTGAGCTTTGCATAAGGCTAAGATACTGCAGTGAGATTCCTAGTGGAAGTAGAAATATATTAAAAAGGTCCCTTATTTTATAATGGTGGTTTTCCACAGCTCAGAAGTTAAATATTCAGGAAGTCTTGGTGCAGGCATTTCACATCAGGATAATTTTAAATCATAAATACCTTGGAAAAGAAAAGAAAGTTAGCCAGCACAAAACCACAGTGTAAAATTAATTTAAAGCCTTGAAGAACACTATGGAAATATTTTAATAGGCTTTACATAAAGATCCATCTGGAACTCTGTACTAGAGTAATTTGTTATTCAACACCTATTATGCTAGAGACACAGGAAGGTTTAGCTTAACAAGCCCACACATGGAACACAGACCATCAACCAGCTTCTTTAGTCTTTCTTGACACCTCTTGGTCTTCTAAGTAATTTTTGTTTTCACTTTTCTTGTACCAAAATAGGAACTCTACGGTCAATTCAGTAACACTAGTGCCCTCTGCTGTATAGACTCAAAATGTTGTTTAAAATGCTAAGAATTTCCTTAGTGCACAGCAGTTCCCCAGACAGAGTGCAATTATCAAATGTGTTTCCAAACATGACCTTATGTCTGTCTGTGGCACTGTTCTAATTACCAAAGCATATATCACCTGTTATTTTAGTACAGTAATGTATATTCTATTTATGGCCTTGGAGACATTCCTAGACATATACAGAGCATTGTTTGTTTTGTTTTCTATTTCCACAGAAATAAAAAAGGTTGTGTTTTGGTTTTTTTTAATTGACACTTGATATGCATGTTCTCCTCTCTCTAGCTTATCTGACACTTTGTTAGTCTTGTTCATTTTCCTCTGAGTGAAAAGCATTGCCCTCTTAAGATCCAACAGAAGATGAAGCAAGGAATGACAGAGCTAATCTACCTCTGCAGTTATGCACAGCGCAGCTTTCCTTAGGGGCAGCTTGAAGGATGCAGTAGTTATGCTATTGAAATATAACTTTGCCAAACATATGCAGAGATGTCTTCTTATGCACATAATATAGTATCCTACTTTTTTTTTCTTTCTCTTTTTTACTTAGGTCTTGGGCCTGATGTGCTTTGTACTCCCTTTGTTATATTACCAGGAGAAAGTGACTATGCCCACTCTGATCACTGAAGAATTTTCCTGTAATGGTGGGCTTTGATTAAAAAGAGACACTTCTACACCATTTCCAAAGATCTACCTAATGAGGTATGGCAGGTGACAAAGATATTTCCCCAAGCTACAGTGACCCTTAGCTGGATCACTGGCAGTTTAGTTGCTGTTGGCAATTCATACTTAGCTTTCCATCTAGTCTGTCGGTCTATGAATAACTGTCTCAGCATCAGAGCTGTGCAGTGCAAAGGTCATGGCTTTATCCCAAAATATGATTTAAGATACTTTGATTGGTGGTGTACATCTGCCATGAAAAACATGAGATGTGATGCTATATGTCACTGACTATATAGACAAAATTTATCAGAAAAGCAGGTGTTTAAACTCTCACAGTAAATAAATCATCAGAAGTACAACACAGTTAAGTCCCAACTGAAGCAATTAAATCATCAAAACTCTCCTTCAGCAATGTCTCAGAAAATTTCAGGATGAGAAGCATTCAAATCACTTTTTATATTTTTTTCAAGTTGACAAATATGTGGATACATTCAGAAAATGCCTCTTTGCTTCATTTTATATAGCACAGTTATGTATGCTGTACATCACATTCTTTTAAAGAGGTTTTTGAGAGAAAAACCCTTTGCAATGATATCTGCATTTTTTCAGAAAACAAGCCACTCTACAGTTGCAAATTAATGAGCAGATTTCCAAACCTGTGAAGAGGACCTAGGTGTGTCAAGCAGCTAATTATGCTAGGAAGTCTCTTCCAGTAGCATCAGCAGCAGAGGATTGAAAATAGTTTCTGTATGGAACGGAGCACAGCAATAAAAATAGGTCCAAATCCCAGGATGACCTTATGCAGAAGTGACTCTTTTAACTCTCTTTTCAGGAACTCTGAATGCTCTCAGGGCCTGAGACTGATCCCCTTTTGGCAGCAATGCCAGCAGAGGAAGCCAAAGGAATTTCTGTGTAGATACAAGTAGACAAGCACACAATATGCTTTAGCTCCACAAAATATTGAAACACAAGAGGGTTAACCCTCATCCCAGAACAGAGACCGAACTGTGGGTAGACAGCTCCACTGGGGTCAGAAATCCTCTACCAACATCTGCTCTGCAAATGCTCCTGCAGCCTCACATGTGTGTCCCCAGATGGCTGTGAAGGGTTGGGCTGACGGAACCACATTGCTAGGGATTCACTCACCATACCCTTCTGCCTTCCTCACCTCCCTCCATTTTCTGTCCTGAAATACCTTTCCACGTGGCTGAACCCCTGAGGACTAGAGCTTTCAGTTCAATAGCAGTACAAACACTTTGCATGCTGTTCCCTGCCTGCCCCTGTACACTACCATGATACCATTCTCTTTCTCTACTGAATGCCTTAGCCACTAACAAAGCAACACATACTATATTCTTAACAGAGCATTGCAATAATCATCATGCAAAATCATTGAACTGGTTTACAGTAGATCGCATATTTCCTCTTCCTAATCTTACTTTTTATTGTCCTCATGGATTGACTCCTGTCTGAAGTGTTTGGGATTTTTTTAAACAGATTGTTTTACAGTGAAAACCCATGACTGCAACTATATAGCTGTGTATTTTTTCCTCCATTCTTAAAAATCAGTTTTCCCTTTTCACTGCTATAGGACTTTAAAAGTCTCAACAACAGTTAAGGGAGCCATTGCAATAATGTCTAAAAACCTGGGAGGTTTCAAAGCCCAGCAGTTTTTATCTATTTGGGGTTTATTTTATTTTTAGTTAAATGCAGTGAAGGCCAAAGAGGGCTGGATAGACAGCCCTGAAATGCAAACTGATTACTCATGAGACCAGACAAATGAAACCATTCACAATTCAAATTATTCTTCTCTTTGCATACTTTTGCTCTGGGACATAGCTGGGATTTTCTGTTGCTCCTTCAAGCATGTGACTGTAGGAGGCAGAGTGGATATTGCTGTACCCCAGATACTTTCCAGTTCTCTTCTGCAAGCCTTTTAAGACTCAGCTGAATCACTAAGACTGACCTGAAAGACCTAAATGTGATTGAACACATTCAATCCCCCTGAATCACCATTGATTTCAGGGAGTTCAATCAATGATGAGTTTGACCCGGCCTGCCTTTTTCTTCTTTTCTTTCATTTTGTTATACAGAAAACAGCTTTATTTCACATGCCTCATTTTCCAGTATGATTTCATGTTTCCTCTCTCATGTCTTCAAAAGGTTTAAAATCTTCTCTTTAACTTCAGGTGACAGAAACAGACATGAAATAAACATTTTAAAAATGAGAATTTGAGTGTACATGGGTCCAAGCAAAATATTTGCATTTTAGCTGGAAATAAAGATATTTTACAGTGTTTGAATCTAGATCAGTCTGGTATTTCTCTATTTGTAAATATTATTTTACTCTTAAGTATAATTTACAGTTTGTATCCTCAGTACAACTCACAACATTTGCTAATTTCATAGGAAAATTATAGAAAACATCAGATGATACAAAATTAATATTTCTTTAGGACAGATTTAGTTTTATTAAGAGGAATTATTTTACTTCTTTATTGTCTTCTCTCTGGATGTCACTCAAAGGGTGAAGAGGACAGAACAGTCTTCTGTTCAGACTGCTCACAGTGGTATGAATAGGAGCAATCTGTGAACTATTCATGATGAACTAACTTAAATTCTTTCATAAAAGCCAGCACAATACAGCTTGGTACTAGCACACATAGAAACGTTCTAGAATTTTAATTGGAATTAACTTTTAAGTGGGTTAATGACATTAAATTAAATCTTTGTGTGGACATTCTTATTTTGAATTTAATTTAAGCTAAATTGAATTAAGGCCACTATAATTTCAATTAAGAGTGTCCATAAAAGGATGTAATGTAGTTTAGCTAGTCCCTTTTTAAAGTTAATTTGGGTTCATTTTCTCGAGACTCTGTGTAGACATTTGGAACTTTTGTTCTGTATTGACTTGGGCTTGATTCAAACCAATTACATAAAGGTAAAAAGGTTTTCTGCCTCATCACTGATCCCTTGGGTTACCCAAGTTCCATTTTGATTCACTAATTCAGTTGATCAAACACAGTTTCTCTAAAGTTTTGTTATGTGTTTCATCTTATGTATTTTTCTGGACAGATATTTGTATAGGGCAAAACAGGTACCTGGACAGTAGAAATTTTACAATAGCCTTATAAGAAAATTCTATTAATCACAGAAGCATGTCACTACTTCTCATGTACCAACCATGATATAATGGGAAGTCATATAACCTTCAGGACTGCCCTGAAGGTCTTATGCCAGGAATACCTCAGTGAGCAACAATTAAACTGCACTATTTCTATAACTATGATTTCTTAGTTATTCATTTGTAATCAAAGTAAAATCACAGATCCATATTAGGAAGGCATCTGTAAACCACAACAAAATTAGTACAAAACCAACCTTTAATAAAAAGTTATATGCTGTCCTAAAGCACTACTCTAAAACTGCAATTTTCAGTCCTGCCAAATTGGTGTCATTTTTTTGAAACACTACAGTCTTTCTTTGTTTTTAGTAGACCAGCAAGGACTTAACATCATCTATTTAACCATAGTGATACTTTTACTCAAACAAACTGATTTTGGTCTGGTAGAATATTACAATTTTTTATACATGGAAATATTAAACTGTATAAATTAACATCCTTTTAAACAACATACTACAGCATTTCAAACTGATAGGCAAACCCCTGCAATGTAAGTATATGAAACTTTAAAATTTTTGTCCTTTAAAAAATGGAAATTCAAAAATGTGCAAGGCTGATGGAATACAAGATGCTAGCCCTTATTCCTTCCAGAATTTTCTCCTTATTCACAGATGCAGAAAATGTCAAATCAGAACACCACAGTCTAAGAATGCATATACAAATGTAGCCAGTACAATAAGGAGAAACAACAAGAACAAAAAAAGGCAATTAGAGGAAGAAAGTTGTCCTTTAGAAATTTGGAATCTAGTTTTTAAAGCCCAAAACATCATTTCGTAAATTACAATATTTGCATTTGTTTACTGACTGTGCTAATGCTGAATATTCTTGTTATCCATACACATCATCCTTCGAGCCCAGCTGAGCTCTTGACCTCAGCAGATAACATAAACTAGAAGACATAAATATTTTAGTTTGATGAACACATAATACAGTTGTGGATCAGTAGCAGTTTTCTATACTTTTCTACACTTTGGCAACAGAGATGCTCCAGTAAAATCTAAAGTAATTTAAAAAGATTTGAAGATTATCTTGATATTAGCAAATCGAAGAATTGTCCATTTCAGTTGCATAAAAAAATCATGTTTGTGCCTTAACAAGTGCAGTTTTTCCAAATGCATTTTTTAATATGCAACCCAGAACAGACTGGGAGATAAAAGGAAATTATATTAAAGAGGCCATGGAAAACCTGCATCAATGTTTTTTGGGATATGAATTAAAATAGGTATCTGGCTAAATAATTCTATGCCATGATGTTGTGTCAAGAAAGGTGTTTTCCTGTTTTCCTTTTTTAAGATCTCAATTATTTGATGCTGAGCTGGAAAAGTAGCTATTTCATAACCTTGGTAACTATAGTCTGTATTGTTAGTACGTATTATTTCAAAATACCTTCTGGGGGAAACATACCCAGCTAATAACACACTAAAGCACTGGAGTCCATTTTGCATCATTGCATTTGTAGTGGCTAACTGAGTCCAAATTACTCCCTCATTCTGTTGATAAACAAAGCAACAAAGAGAAAAAGAGATATGAGTTAAAAAGTTAAGGCTTCAAATAGCCTCGAGTCTGGCAAATGATGGTTAAACTTCTTGTCCTTGGTAGCTATGGGAACCCCTTAAGGTAAGAGTGGAACACAGGCACTTTGTGGTCTGCAATTTACAAGCTGTTTATTTAATTATGAAGGAATATGAAACTGTTAGGGGCAATGCAATTATCCTACTGTGATAGTGATTTGAGAGAAAAAACAGGTACAGAGAAATATAAGAAGTTAATTTTTTTGAAAATTACTTGTTTTAGGACTTCTATGAAACCGCAACACATTATTTTTTACTGAAATCTGTGATTTCCCCCCCCACCCCAAAGGGTGTGAGGCGCCAAAATTAGTAATATGACATTCTGCCATAATATCTCTCAGTAGAGTCATAGTAATTATGTCCATACTATGCTTCATGAACAAAACCAAGGTCAGGGTGTATTTCAATTAAGCCCTAGGTGTTACCAAAGTGCAGTACAGCCAGAATAGCATGCACATTATTACCAGATCTATCACTGCTGGGCAATGAATAGGTCACAGGTGCTCTTGCATACAGTATTTGTACACCTTTAAATATTACAAGTGGGAGAATGTTTCAATTCAATTTAGGAGGCAGCTAGTGAAATAAAATTAAGAGTGAAACTATGTGGTGACTCAGGGGGACTATAACAACTACGTACAAGTATTTTCCTGAATCTGAACAACAAACTTTGACCTGATAGTTCTGTTGTTGGGAATTGCATGAATGTAGTGGCCCTGGGGCCCTTTGCATACAATGGGAGTTTTTGACGACAATCCATACTTCATTGGATTGCCTTAGTAAGATGTGAGATGTAAACACATCTTCACAAGCCCTCTGTGAAAGAGACAGGTGATATTATTCTTATTTATAGCTGAAGAAACTGAGGAAATAATAGATTAAATCAATTGCCAAAATTTAGCATGTCTCTATATGACA
This sequence comes from Xenops minutus, assembly GCA_035221455.1. Classification (NCBI taxonomy): domain Eukaryota; kingdom Metazoa; phylum Chordata; class Aves; order Passeriformes; family Furnariidae; genus Xenops; species Xenops minutus. The sequence continues at coordinate 20,502,743 of JAWWEE010000158.1, forward strand.
CTTTGCAAATACGAGCTTAATGCTCCATGCTGACCAGATGCAATGTGTGTTGCTCCAAATGATATCCATGTAGCAACCTTTAGCTTGTTGCTGACTTCAAGATAATGTGTCTCAGTGCACCTCTCCAGCCTGGCCTTAAGAGCACAAAGACTGAGTCTGTCTCTCTGTGAAGTGTGGACAAATCTTGCTCCAGCAAACCCCAAGAGTCCAAGTGGGTGAGCTGTAAGTGGGGTCAACAGCAGAGGCAGAAGAGGGGCCCAGATCTAATGAACCACATTTCCAGAAGAATGTGGATAAATGTATATACTAAAGGGTGTGGTCATCAAGTTTTGTATGACCAACATGTCATGACTTTTAAAGCTAAATTTTATTAAATATTAGAAGATGCTTTGTCCTATTCTACAGATTCCTATATTATTCTTCTTATCATAGTATTTGTGCACCTGAATTTGAATCCTGACTTTGTCATTTCATCTACATGTTCTTTCTCTCATTCCTCTTCCTTTCTACATTCCTTCAGATGCTGTTCTGGTTCTGAGATATTAAGAAGTGTTTGCCACAAACTGTTGACACTGTAGATGGTAAGTCTGAAGAAGTACACTGGAAGTTTGAAATTAAAATTTGTAATGCTTGCTATGCTATTCCTCCTTGGAACTCATTGGATGTCTCTTCTACCTAGAGAACAGACCACAGACATGGTGTGGATCACCCGGAATCCAGTCCAACCCTTGCTACAATAATAATGTGTAGGGACTCTGGGGGACCTACCATTGTCTTTTCCCTGTGAACTGTTCTCAAAACTTCCTCTTAGACAGTCTCTCCAATATATATGCTATGATTTTCTGGTCCTTGGCCTAAGGAAAGCTCTTGTATAAGTGTCTTGTCATACAGGTCTTGACAAGCCTTAAGTTGCTTTTTAAATATAAATGTTTAAAGAAACCTGAAGAAAATTCCTTCCACATGAATGTACAAGTGGCAAAATGTGACATTTCACATTCATTATGATTTGGGGCCATCCAGCTAAGAAGATGTAAATCATTTGAAAAAGAACAGTTCACCTCACTAGCTGAAGAAGGAAAAGGTAGAGGGTAATAGCTAAGAGACCAACCCTCACCTCACTACAACCTCCTTTCAGGTAGGTGTAGAGGGTGATAAGGCCTTCCCTCAGCTTCCTTTTCTCCAGACTAAATAACCCCAGCTCCCTCATATGCTCCTCATTTGATCTATGTTCCATCTCCTTCACCAGCATGGGGTTGTTGTGACCCAAGTGCAGGATCTGGCAATTTGTCTTGTTGAACCTCATACCACTGACCTCAGCCCATCGATCCAGATTGTCCAGGTCTCTCTGCAGAGCCTTCCCAACTTCCAGCAGATCAACACTCCCACCCAACTTGGTGTCATCTGACAACTGAGGGTGTACTTGATCACCTCATCCAGATTCAGTGATTCGGTAGAGATTAAACAGAACTGGCCTTAACACTGACTCCTGGGGAACATCACTTGTGACCAAGTGCCAGTTGAATGCAACTCCATTCACCACCCCTCTCTGGGCCCAGCCATTCAGCCAGGTTTGAAGAGTGAAGTGAAGAGTGCATCTGTCTACACCATGGGAAGCCAGTTTCTCTGGGAAAATTCTGTGTGAGACAATGTCAAAGGCTTTACTAAATAACATGTAGACAACATCCACAGCCTTTCCCTCTTCCTCTAAGTGGGTCACCTTGTCATAGAACGAGATCAGGTTAGTCAAATAGGACCTGCCTTTCACAAACCCATGCTGGCTGGGCCTGATCCCCTGGCTGTCCTGCATGCGCTTTGTGATAGCACTCAAGATAATCTGCTCCATGACCTTCTCCAGCATGAGATCCGTCTGATATGAACTCTGTAAATCTCTTTTGCAGTAACTATATTCTCTCAAGTGTCAGTTCTTCTTCAACAAACATCTGCTTCTGACTTAGGAAAGGACTAATGTTTCACAGATCACAGTACTGGTTAAAGATAGCATGTTCCAAAACCAGTTTCACTCTAAATTGACTAATTACTAATGTTTTAACTACTAGATTATAATAAATTCATAGACTCCCAAATATCTTTGTATAAAGCTTAGTCACAGGGTCCTACATGCATATATAAAATGACATTTGGATTTTACCTTAACAAGGTAAAATCTTAACATCTTTCCCTTTTTCTAGCTTAGTCAAGCACTGGAAGCAAAATTAAAGAGACAAAACTAGGTCCAATTTTATAACTGTGTCAACTACTTTAACATGGTAAACAAAAAATAATTATGCATTTTAATTTTAACCTGTGTCAATTTTATTAAAATGTTAAATTAATTCTGAAGTAACTTAATACTGGAGAATTCTTTTTCTGTATCTGCTGGAATGTGATTCTAGCACAATCCCACATCATCCATCCCAATGTTTTCCTGATATATCCAAAACACAGTCCAAATCTTTGCAGAATATATTAACTGATTCAAGAATTGACAATGTATATCTGCCTGGAAAACTTTTCATTAGAAAAGAAAGCTTTGAAAGCAGTTTGGTGAAAATCAAAGGCTTTAGAGGAATTTGTGAGAAACAGTGGCAAATTATATGAGTTATTCTCTTTTTGTCCAGTCCATTTATAAATCCAAGAATCATAAATTATGCAGATAGAAGTTACCTCTCTGAAGCTTTACAATGCAGTGTCTCATAGAGAAAAATAATAGATTATATTTTCACATAGACATGGTTTTAATATTGATGAATATACATTTATTTGATGGAATATCTTCTCTACATAGGCTGTTTATAGTCTGCTTGTTGAAATCACTGGCCAAATTCAAAGCACTATTACATCAATGTGACATTCATATCAGATCCAGGAAAGCTAGCACATACTTCTTTAGCAATTGATCATTTTCACTGAAGTGCTCTTTATCTGCTTCAAGTTACCAACAGGATACAATGCCTGATATCAGCAGTCTGCCTGCTTCTTCAGCTTTTCAGACTCTTAAATTCTGATATGGTATTCTGTGTTCATGAGCCCAGCACAGATTTGCGTTTTTAACTATGAGACAAAATCACAGGTAAAAATTTACTCCTACAGAAACTGATGGGAGTTTTGCCTTTGGCTTCAGTGGAGTCAGGACGCCATGTCATATATCAATAAAAATTCACTATATAGAGCCAATTGAAGATTATTGTTGATGTAAGCACTAGGGCTTTGTTTCCATTCTTTTAGAATAGTTTTCAGGGAGATGGAAATGTAATTTTCATTTAATTAAAGGTGTCACAGAACATAAAAGGGCAAAATAGTTACTGAGACAGCTAAAAAAGAGTTAGTATATATGAAAGTGTTCTATAAAAAAAAGTAATATAATATTTTAAAGTGTCACTATGTTAACATATTAGATTCTTGAAAAATTCCAAGAAATTACATTGCTAATTTAAAATTTTATAGCATGACTGAATCCAGGGTTAAAAATAAATTTGAAAATTATCTGTCCAAAGTAGAATAAATTTGATATTTGATGTTATGCAAGAATACAAATATAGCTGCTTGCAGTAAAGCTCTCCTTTACTGTGTTGACTTTTATAGCAATACAAATATTAATCACAGATAAATACCACCTATTATTAAGAGTATCAACACCTGCTATTGTGAAATGTTGTTTTCAATTTCTTACAACTTTCTAAAATTTTAACCATTTAGAGATTAAATGTTCCATGCTAGGGATATACCTATAGTATAGTCACTGAAAGTTGTAAAGACATGCTCAACACAGATTTAAAGCAGCTGTCATACCTTATGGTAACAAATAGCTTCCAGGAAAGGAGAAATTTACCAATAAAGGCCCAAGTACTGAATTCAGGGTGGGTTTTTTTGTTTATTTGTTTTTGCTTGTTTGTTTATTTGGGGTTTTTTTGTTCTGTACACTGAAAGACACAGAGTTACTGTAGGAAAAATATGATCTGTTCAATAGTTAAAGATAGTGATAGCACACAACACAGCCAATGAAGCTTCCATTCAAACACATGCATTTCTGCATGCAGAGGTGTACCTAATACACTTATAGCCCGACTATTTAAACCAGCTATTTTTTTGTTTTCTAGATTTTTTGATTCTAACTATTGTTCTAATCCGAGCACATCAAAAATACATGACAGAAGTGTTAATGTGTCTAGCTTTCTCTGACTGAGAACGATTCCCTGAATTCTTGTGTATACTCTACTCCAGAGAGATGCATGAGGATAAATACATGAAATATTTTCAAGGAGTCATTAGCAGGCTCCCATGTAACATAAAGTGGACATTGATAGTGCAGTCATCCCATGAAGTATGTATCTGAAGAACTTTGGCATCACTAGGCACTGTCTTAGCAGATTATTTCACACCAGTTCCATGTAGATAGTTTTCAGCCGCTAAAAACAATGGTAAATATAAGTGCTAGTGTTGCATTTAAGTATCAATGTTTTAGTTCATGTATGTCCCCAGCACTGCACTGTCTTACAGACCTGTATCATATAGTGGACTTTTTAGCCTGGAAGATTGTACAATTATTGTAGAGTGGATTTTACTATTTGTCCATGTGAAAATACAGTTATTTGCCTGTTCCTAGCTTTATCCACTTCTGCAAGCATGTTTAATGGCAGCTATTACAAAGTAATTGTCTGTCAATGTCTGCCCTTGATCTACAAGAATGATTTTAAAACTTGGGTTCAAGCATCTTGGGAAAAAAAACAAAACAAAAAAAAACAAAACAAAAAAAACCAAACAAACAAAAAAACCCCCCTCAATATCTTTATATATATTGTTGTTCATATGCTCAATACTTAAGAAAGCTCAGAAAGTGACAAGGTGTAATCACAGCAACTAGAACCAGCAAAGACTACAGGCAGCTTTGTCTCACATTCTTCACACAGAAGCACAGAGATTTCCTTTACTAGGCCAGATTTCTGAACTGGGATCTAAATCTCAGAAGGATTTCATGGAAGACAGGAGAGCTGCTGCATATCAGAGACAAGGAACATTCACAGATTTGAGAACTTCCTCTAACAGTGCAGCCACAGATCTATACCTATCTATAGCTATCACTATCTTTGAGAGCATGATGGAAAAAACAATTTTTTTTTTAATTTCTTTTTAATATAGGGGAAAAGAAAGTACTATACATAACACATTTCTGTGGCTTCTTTTCTTTATAAGTTTTTTTTTTCCTTTCCAGTAGTGTGAAGGCAATATTTTTCTCTGTAATTCTAAGAAATTGTCTGAATTTAGTCTAATTCTCAGATGGAATAAACTGGCATTGCTCCATTCAAGTCAATGAAATCAGATGATTGTTATTACAGTTGAAGTTTGTGACCCTTGTTACCCTCTAAACTACACTGACCAATTCTTGAAAAATAAAGTCTCTGAGGAGACCTTAGAGCAGCCTTCCAGTACTTAAAGAGGGCATACAAGAAAGCTGGAGAGGGATTTTTTACAATAGGACAACAGAAAATGGCTTTAAATCGAAAGAAAGCAGCTTTTGATTAGGTATTAGAAAGAAGTTCTTCACTGTGAGCGTGGTAAGACACTGAACAAGTTACCCAGAGAAGTTGTGGATGCCTCATCCCTGGAGGTGGTCACCGCCAGGCTGGATGGGGCTTTGAGCAACCTGTTCCAATGGAAGGTATTCAGGTCCATGGCAGGGGAGTTAGGCTGGGTGATCTTTATTGTCCCTTACAACTGAAACCATTCTATGATTTGATGGTTTTATGAACATCAGAACGTTCAGACAGCCAACTGCTATGAAAATGCAGCTTTCATAAAATTGGTTTAAAATGGTAAAGATAAGACAAACATTTACTTTTTTTTAATTATATAATAAAGAAGTCTCATCCAGTTGCTGAAATGCTGAAAGAACGGTATCCATACATCAAGAGTGGACTTAGTTTTAGTTCTCAAAAAAAAAAAAACAAAACAAAAATAAAACCAAAAAAACTTTCCTTTTGCCAAATAATAAGTTATTTCCTTTCTTTTTCTCCTTTTTCTTCCTTAGCACCATGAAATATAGGGTTGCAATGGTAGCTATGAAATAAAAACATCGGACATAATCCACAATGAATGAAGGAGATGTCCTTATCTCCTCCTTTATAACGTGTCATATCTGGTGGACAGGGGATTTAAGAGTTTTTACATTGACTAATAGATAGTAATAGCTTAGAGTTATATATTGATTTTTATCTAGAAGTTTCCCTGTGAGTTTTAAATCCTACACTGACAAACAACATATATAATATATATCACAATTCCCTTATTCTCCACTGAAATCTAGCTATTTCTGGAGAGAAACATATCAGGTTTTTTATAGTTTACCATGTTATATCAAGAAATATTGGAGACTGCTATCTTCAGTTGAAATCAAAGGCAAACTTTAGAAATGGGGGCTATATATCTATTCTCAAATTTGAGATACAACCACAATTAGGGTAAACTTCCCTACTGTTTTGGAAAGTTCATTTTCAAAAAGGACCTGACTCCTAGAGGAGTAGATTTCTTGTTCACCTGTATCATGTCAGAGAACAGTTACCTCTTTCAGAACATTGCTAGAGCACTGCCGTAGAATTAGGCTGGGGAAACAAACTGCTTTTAAGAATTCAGCAAAATAGCTTCTTGCAACTCTCCATTTTGCTCAGTGGATGCAATGGCTCTTTTTCAAGAAAGACCAAAAGCTAGATATCCAATGTGAGCAGACTAGTACCCTATATCCTGTAGTGCACAGTAAGCTAAGCATACTGAGAACCTTTCTATCAGTATTTCCAGAGGTATGTGCTAGGCAGCCTCTCTTATCCCTTGCATTTGTCCTTAGTCAGACAGGGCATGAGAGATTACTTGGGAAACAGTTAGCCATGAATGATCTTACCTCTTCCTAAGAGAGCAACCATCATTTAGTGGGATCTATTATCATTTGGTATGTGCTGTTCAGACTGCCTTGAGCAACTGGCGCTTCTTTTCTCACTTTAAACAGGTAACAAATTAATGCTCACTGGCCAAATACTGGGATTTAAAGTCCCCTCTATAGGTAACCTCCAGAATAGAGAAAAGCTGTGTTAAAATATTTTCATAATAATTTACAGCTTTTAAAAGGGGGAAAGTTTTCTGCAGCTCCACAAAGCAGCCCAGCAATGCAACCTGCAAGACTGCAGCATACTGAAGTCAGCAAAAAACCTTAATAGTTTCTCCTTAATATACAAAAGTAGCATAGTAAGTCACCTTTCAATTTAATTAAGGATCTTCTAAGAACTGACAAAATTAATTTTTCCTTCTTAAAGAATACTAAGCCCCTCTTTTAAAATTTCATTTACCTGCAGTCTGGTGTCCAAATCGTCAGCAACTTCTTTTTTTCCTTAAGTGTATTAGAAATTGCTAAGTTCAAAATTATACAACAGCAAAAAGAAAACATGGTTTGGAGTGCTTTTCTTCTCACCAGGATCCCTCAGATTTATACTAAACACAGCTTAATTTTTCAAAACGAAACATAACAACCAGTACTTAAGAGTGAGCAATGCACTTACTACACCATATTCAATTGTTCTTGGCTCTTATTGTTTACCTCCCAATTTTTACTAAAAGGCAAAGTAAGAATATACTGGAAAATGAAAGGAATAATTTTATTAAGTATTGCTGAACAATAAGAACAGATAATGCAAACACAGCAGACAGTATACCTGGAAGTTAGTATAGAGCTACTACTGTCTTCTTGAAACTCGGATTTTTAGACTGTGGATTCAAGGATTTTGAACCAGGGTTTGCTTCACCTTCCTTGCAGAATGCAAGGAGTAATGGCTGATTCCATTTGCAATCCAATGGTTGTTGGCCATGCCACTCTGTCCATCACATGGTGGTGCAATCATCACTAAAATGAATAATATTCAAAGATCCAGCCTTCATACTTCAACTAAGGTGACCTGACTTTTCCTTTCCCTGAGAAAAATGTTCTCTTCTGTGAACACATGCTGAATTTTGCTATTTTTGGAATGCTCTTTCAGTGGGAAGTTTCGATTTCAATTCAGTGCATAAAGATCACTTCATTCAACACAAAACTAGTTATGGATGCTGAGCCAGTGGTCTATGTCATGAAGAATGCCTGTAGAAAATCCTCACTATGCTATAATAGTGGTTACTGTCAAAAATAAAATTCACAGGCCAGATCCACAACATGTATAAATCAGTGTAGCTTCATTGGCACAGTGTCTGTCTGCATTCCTTTAAATAGTTTCTCAAACTCCAGATTCAACATTTTTTATCTAAGCGCTGTTGTCAGGAAATTGAGAGTAAATGTATGTACACTTAATAAAAGCAACAACAAAGGGTACAACATCTCTTTTGTTCACTGTTAATGAGCAAGAATGAAGATTGTTTTTAATATTTGTCTGGTAATTAGTTCATTAGATTCTTATGAAAATTATATTTAATGTACTATTTATCAAAAATGTTTCAACCTATTCAACAGCAGGGTCAATAAGATCCTATACATCAGTTTGTGTCTCTGTCCTTTACAAAGACAATTGGATTTCTGTCACAAGGAATAAACAAAAGGAGGTTTCTAGGAGGTGTGGATGATGGTTATGAGGAATTCAGTGTTTAATATCCATGAGAGTCTTCCCTCTGTAATGAAGACATTAAAAGGTTTAGATTATAAGTATTTAAATTCCATTTTCACTCCTCTCCTGATGAATTATGACTTGCCAAAGCCATGCCAAAATAAACAAACAAATTCATGATCAAAGGTTCCAAGTTCAAGCACTCTTTTTTTGTCTAAACAATGCTCTTTTCACAATAGTATTAAATCCACCTTATGTATACTTTCATGACTAGGTACTAAATAATCATTTAGTTATTTTGAACTGCAAAAATCAAATTAATCACTTTATCTCACCTATCTGTCCAGTCAGCTTCCTCAAGGATAACTCATGGGCCATTGACCAATGAAATGAGTAAGTGGTCTTGAAGGGAACAGTTGGGATGATTGCTTCTACGTGGTTCTATGACATTGCTGTTTCCCACTTGTTCTTTTAGGCAAATGTCATACCTCTAACCAGTATTACATTCTGTTATGTAATATGCAGCACCTTTAAACAGCACCTTTCTGTTTAAAGCTACAGATCTATCTTAAACATCAGTTAACGATGTATATTGGAGATCACAGCAGTCCATTATTTTGAATGTTTGATCTTAAAGGGGCCTGACAGCACTTCTGTTGTGTTAGAACAAAATGTATTAGAAAAAAAGTACCCATAATCTTTGATGCTGATTCCTTTCTTACTTAGAAGTATGAGCTGCCAGTTTTTTTCTTGTTACTTAAAGTAACAAGAAGGCTGCAAAATATGAAAAGGCAAAAAGGCTTTGCCAAGAGGTTGCACTTCAAAAATTGTTCTATAGTTCAAAGAAGATCTGTAGTTTATTGCCCAAAATGCATTTAAAAGTGCAATTTTGATATTGTACAGTATCACTCAAAATGTCAGTCTAGGAAGAAAATTATTCTTACTCACTTCATAGAGTAGAACTCTACATTTGCTGGAAATGAAGGTAACATTTGTCCAAGCAAAGCCAGTCTTTCAGGAACTTTTTTTTCTCCCTATATTCGCTTGTCAACAAGTAGTATCAGATACCTGTTGTATCTGCACAATGCTAAAAGATCAATCTTCACATGTTAAACCTGTTATGGAAAAACGAAATTAAAACTTGCCTTTTGTAAGCAGTTTAGGGATTTTTTACTCTATCCCTTGTTCATTCATAGCAAAGCTGAGAGATGTATGTGACATATGCCATTAGCTGCAACTCTTAGTTGAAGAAAACAGTCCTGTGCCACAGCTAATGCAGTTATTTCTGTAAGACATGTTAGCAGAACTTTTGTGCTGCAATACTGGAGATTATAAATTTACACCCTGCTACTGAACGTTGCTGTCAGGGTCATTACTCAATCTGAGCTAAAGCTGATTTGATCTTGAAACTCAGCAGAGTAGCTTCCTGATTCAAGATCACATAGTTATATAGGCTTCCTCAATAAAAGGGAAAAAAAATCCAAAAAAACAAAACAACAAATCACGGGGTGGGGGGCTGGGAAATCAAGAAGCTAATGTCAGCTAATTACTACATCCATATTTGGCTCATTAATGCCACTGACTTATCTGGTATGAAAAAACAACTGAAAAGGTTGCACACCAGCAAACTAAACATGAAAAATGCTCTTTTGTAATTATAAATCAAATAGTATAATTGATTTATGGTCACTGATTCCTCTGACCATCTGATACACCTACAACTTAGGCATTAAATAAGTAAATAATTAAAAAAAATATGGCTTGACAGAAAAAAAAATGGAAAACATATTTTCTTAATAAGTTGCCTTCTTTTTTTTTAAATAAAAAAAAATTTCTTCCTCTTCTCACCACTTCTGAAACCATTGCCAATAGAACTTACCGAACAATAGTCTGTTATGCAATCCACTGAAATGTACACAGTGGTTTTGATCATAATAAACTATTCAGAAGCCTGGAAATACTTTTTGCTGAGCCTGGGGATAAAAATCTAAAGATTTTAATTTCTACAGACTTTACAAGAGAGTTTTATCCATCCTACAAGACAACCCCCAACTCCTATCTAAAAGAAATAGTTTTAATTTGGTTTTGAGGAGGAAGTACTGGCCCCAGTAAAATAATTAGAAAAATACTTTCTTTCCACAAGAGGTTCATTACATTCCACATGTTTTTAGAAGAAAAGAAATGCAGTCCTGTTCAATTTTTAGATCATCTCTACTCATTTAATCCCTGTTCAAAGCTACATCCTGACCCTCTCTCACTCGTTTTCTTGTATGTTCTTGTGGGTCAGTTACAGATAAGCATAGGTATCTAGAGATTTAAAGAACTGAAGCCAGAATGCTTCAAGATAATAAAATCCTTAATTTCTGAAGTAGGAGTAAGGTATCTACTTAGTTTTGAGGATCTGAGCCAGAGCTACTCTTTGTGGCTTGTTTTTGCATTGTTTGTTGTAATTGTCCTGGAGTTTTAAAAGCCTTCTTCTATTTGGTTCCATTGAGTAGTGTACAGATCACCTATTTCTAAGTTAGAAAAAGAGCCATGCTGTGATGTCCTCTCTCCCTAATTTAGTGTCATCCCTTAATAAGTTCTTACTAATACTGCACTCCAGACAGAAATAAGAAAAATGATGGAGCTGGGAATATGCAGAATTATAGTGTGCAGTGAATGTTTATGCAGAGGATCTGAAACCATTGCCAGTCCTCTGAGACAGTCCTGAGAGACTAGGATTCAACAACTTGAATATTGTGCCATGCAAATGAGACTGAATTGCTTCTGGGGAGAGGTAGTGAAATAGGAAGGTGAGCGTCTTCCTTTCCACTTTCTATTTCATAGAATAATCATGCCTTAAAGCTGCTAATACCAGTTCCTCAGATACTTGTGTGCAGTGTGTGGGGCTCCAGATGACATTTACAAATTTTATTTCATCCTGACAAGGTCGTTAGCCCAACTGAATATCTATTCTGTTATTAGTTGAGAGGTGAATACATATATGTATAAACATACCAAAACATTTATAATAAAAAAGAATGCTTAAAAAAGAAATAGGAACTGGAGTTGTGGTCTCAAAAGAGGAAATTAAATCACTTGCCTACTGACTCACCCTAGCCTAGCCTTGTTTGAGGGTAGTCACATGATCCAATAATTTGAAATCTAATTATGCTCTACTACTAAGCACAAATGCAGGGAACTGCATGTACCCAAGGAGACATTTCAAAGAGCTTTCCTCTGTGGAATGTCTGCAATACCTATTTTTAAGTCAGGATCCAAGATTTTGCCTTCACTGAAATGAAGATAATCTCTGCACAGTGAACCAAAAGAGCATTCTCCTAATTAGTGGTGTCTGTATTGGGCCAGACACAAACATGAGAGAATTACATTCCAGTCCCCAGAATCACTCAAAATCTCTGTCGAATGTGTCTTGTAGAATTCTGAAATATATTTTCTCATGTGACTAAAAATTCACTTTTTTTAAAAAAAAAAGAAGCTTGGTAGCTCAATGTTTTAATTACATTAAATTTTCAGTTCTAGTTCATTCTTTGGACTGAACAGCATAGGGAACCATATCTACTAACACAGGAACAGATCTGTATAGTCTATCTAAAATTCACCCCGATTTCTCTAAGATTGCATCACTTGGAAAATCTTTCTTTGTTGAAGACCTGTTTCTTTTAAAAAACAGTTCTTACAGTATAATTGATATCCTAATATCCATAAAATACTTTAGGGTATGGATTAAGTGTTTCATTTGAAAACATACTGAACAGCATAACAGAGACATACAACTCACTGCAGCTGGGATTCAGTATACACTAAGACAACCTCCTGAAACTCTGCATTATCAAAGCTTTCATCTAAAAATCTGTCACCCATGGTTTCAGTCTTTCTGAAACCTTGAAAATCAAATTACATTAATCAGAACATTTTAGTCTTATTATCAACATATACGATTAAATCAAAATTATCAGAGACAATAAAATTCAGCAAAGATCACTGGTTTTAAAATTACACGATCACTAGAACAGGGAAATCACTATCTGTTTCTAAAACCAGCTAGGGATGGACAGTGCTTTTATAACCCATTAAAGATATTTTAATTTGTACATAATCATCAAGGTTCCCCTATTTCAACAAATTGGTCCTTCAGAGGAGCTTTATCTGAACAAAGTGTTCCATACCAGCGGCCCTGCAATCAGCAATAAAATATAATGAACCAGTGTTAACAGTACAGTGTGTTAGGTTTAGCAGCATGTAATTCAATGAATTTTGTTAGTTTGCCCTGGAAAATTCCAACTTGCCTCCAAATTCAGATAAAAAGAAACGACCTTTTTCACCAAGTCACATGTCATCTCTGGCTCTCACCCTGTTTTTTCCCAGACCAATTAAAGACAGTCTGTCATTATTACTAAAGTGTTCCTAAGTCCACAGCTCCAGACACGGAAAGGACTCATGGCTTTCTGGTCTATCACAGAAATAGCTGGGTTTTCATTCCACAGGCACCCAGAGCCAATAAAATAAACTCTTTTCTTCTGACAGACACAATTCTCCAGATACATTGTTAGGTGCTTTCAGCTTCATTTGAAACATCAGGTATTGCTCATTGCTTAAAGCATGATGCTGGATGTCATGGTTTTGTGACCAGACCCAATATGGTAAAATCTCTCCCTGCAGGAAGCAGGCTGCTAGGTCTCTTCGTCCAACCACAGCTGCTGCCTTAGTGATCACACTGCACGCAGGAGTGTGTCTGCCGGGGGCAATTTATGGGCATAGACTGCAGGTAAAGGAGGCTGGGTGGCTGGGGGCAAAGCAGCCCGGGGTGAGGAAACATGGTGCATGGCCGGCAGTCCCCACTGTACCGCCGGAAAAATGGGAGCATGAGGGAGCTGTGGACAGCCCACACACTGGATGATCAGTCTCTCTCTGAGATGAGGAAAGTAAAACAACACTCAGCAGTGGTGAAAAAAAGCAAAAGAGCAGCCTTGAACTATTACTTCTTTCAGTATTGCAGGGACTGGCGCTGTGCCCAAGGCAAAATTACATCTAAACTCTCACACGCAGCTGAGCAGCTGAGAGGGAAATGGCGGTGTGTGCAGGACTATCTCAGTTAAGTTCCTATTTCTAATTGATCTTGAAAGAAGCTGAAGATTCCAACCTCAGGATTCAGCCTAAATGTTATAAATGTCTATTTTTGCAGTCTTGTGCAGCCAAATGTAGCATTGTTAAGTGATACTGGAGTGTCCCTATAGGACATGTAAAAATCCTTATTCAGGAAAGCTGCAGCTCACAGAAACAGTTCTCCAGTGCTCTGCTCTCACATCTGTGCTCCACTAAAACTAAGAAATCTCTATAAACACTGATGCCCTCCCACAAAAAGCATCTGGCCTCTGCTATTCACCACTAAGAAGTACCTCCAGGGGTAGAGACTTATCTAGATTTAAATGTGGTGGTCAAGGGAATTCCAAACAGGTATTGATATATATGAGATGAATTTAAAAGAAAACTTCCTTACACACAGGTTATTTTATAACTGCTATCTGTGAAGGAATTCTGTATTTTCCACTATAGCACTTGTACTGCCCACTCTCAGAGATGGGAAAATGGGTGAAAATAACTCCTAGGCTTAGCCACTAAGATAGTGTTTCAACTATCTCCCTGCATATGAGGGGACATATGAGTGAAGCTACAGATGAGCTAACTCCAAGACAGATGGCTATTTCATTTTTTTAAATGATGAACAGTAGATAACATTGCCAGCCACCTAAAGCCATGTTGTTAGCTGTTCTTTTTGCTGATGTAGGGTCACTTTCTGTGAGATCAGCTTGTCTGAGAATAATCAACATACTGTACTCAACTATTTTCAGAGAAAAGAGAGCTTGTTTTGTTTCCTGTCATTTCAAGTTTAATTTTCTCTTCTTAAGTTTTAAGGGATCTCACAGAAATATCAACTCTGTATTGCTTGATGAAGAAATTTCATTATTCTAAGGTGACATTTTAGGTTTTGTTTAAATCATTTCTAGTGTTATTGCTTCCTGCAGAGAAGGATTCTTTTAAATCACCAACACATTGCTGGGCACAGTAGAGATCTCCCTTGGCAGGATATGAAAGAAAAATCACATACTGATAGCTATTCATACCCTAAAAGTGGGCAGAGAGTAATGAGCAATAAGGCAGTCAGAAAAACTGAGCATGGACAACTTTCACAAAAAGAGTAATTAGAGGACAAGGTACATTCTGAAGTTTTTGACAAAAAGCTTTTCACAGTCAGAAGCAATTCCAACTCCAGTTGTTCAAAAATAAATCTGTGGCATTTCCTTCTGCACCACATTTAAAAATAAGTATGTATATGCATGATGATAAATGATACATGATACATGATAATGATAAATGTGTGAATACATTGCAACTTCATTTGCATTGGCAATATCCTCTAAAAAGAATTAGAAATATTCAGCAAAATATGACATACAAGAATTGTAAAAAACTGTAACAAATTTCTCGCGACCACAGCTGTCAAAGCCTGTCTCTATATTTTCCAAGTT
Organism: Xenops minutus; assembly: GCA_035221455.1. Taxonomy (NCBI): domain Eukaryota; kingdom Metazoa; phylum Chordata; class Aves; order Passeriformes; family Furnariidae; genus Xenops; species Xenops minutus. The sequence continues at coordinate 20,517,846 of JAWWEE010000158.1, forward strand.
ACCTAGCATTTCTACAAATTTGCACTTATCCCAGCCAGTTTGACTTCATTAAAATCAATGCTCAGCTCCCAAATACTACTCTATTAATGGTTCAAAAGAAAGTTAACTCTTAGAAAGGAAACTCAAGTGCCTGAACATAGCATACTCGGAATATATTTTAAAGGGTTTTTTTTTTATTAATAGTGGCTATAAAGAAGATGTAAACATTCAAAAAATGTAGTAAGGTACAGAAATGATTGACAAAAGTTTTTTTGTATCTGCTAATTCCCTTTCTTTTGAGGTCAAAGACAAACCATTTTTTTTAAATGCTTTTTTTCAAAAATCTCTCTAAAGCTTCTATCTGGCTAAATTATAGCTTTTTCACACATACAAACAAATTTATTTTTTTTTATTAGAAAGATCATGAAGAGCAATGTCAGTCTTAATAATTAGATTATTAAAGCAATTGGACACATTTAAATTTGCATTATTTAGTTATTTATATTTTCCATTAAAGAAAGGAATATTACAAGAATGCACTGTCAACAGAAAATATAATTTAAACCCAAGGGACTACTTGCCTCTTTTTCACATTTTCTTCTTTATATTTCAACATTTTCCTGCAGCATTGTGTTGGCACATGAACTGCAGAAAAAAACCCTGATTGGTATTTATTCATTGTCCAAGCTGAAGAAAGTGTAAAGTGCAAAGAGCACATGCATTAGCTATAAAAATTCTGTCAGCTTTAATAATTTACACTATTATTAGTAACACTGTATAAGCAGGCATGCTTCCCAGGATTCTTTATACACAAGGCAGAGTCCAAAATTCATGTATTTTCTGTAGTTAAGCTTGATTATTGCATGAAAGTAACAAATTAGCTTAACATTTAAAAATATGAATGTTCCTATATAGACCTCCTCAAATTTAGCTGCTAGTACTTTTCCTACCTCAGAATGCCTTAATCTTTTCTCTTCAACAGAGCCATTCCTACTTCCTTTATATTTAGGTCATGGTAATGAGTTACCTGCTTTGGTGAGTCATTGTGCTGCTATTGACAATCCTTATGATTTATAATGAGGTATTATTTTTAAGTGTTAAATTATCCAACCATCCTGCAGTAAGACATGATACTTTCTGTACTTTGAAATGACCAATGGCCACATTTCTATACTGAGATTTGCTGCAGAAGCAGCTACAGTCCATGTGTAAATACCCACTGCTTTTTTCTGTTTTTAATAAAATAAAGCCAGGCTTTCCTGAGAGTTAATGGCCACCTCCTAGACTTGATTTTATGCTTAGTGGGCTGAATAATAAGACTGGTCAGGAATTTTATAAGACATCATTTTTTTCACAAAGTCCTTGGCAATAAGACAAATTTATCAGAGCTTCCAGTAGAGTGAGAAGCCCAGAAAGTGTGTCAGCCCTATTTAGAAGCATTATCTGACACCATCTTCCTGCCTGCTGCAGTGTGAAGGATCTGATGGTCCTGGAGCATGTTCCTTTGAAGCTCTGTAAGCCTGGCTTATGCTGATTCTCCAAGAATTTCTCGTTACCCATCTTCATACCTAGGCTTATATAAGACGGAGTGCAGGTTTCCTCAACAGCTGTGCCTGTTTAGATTGGAGAAGAGACTACTGAAAGGGGACCTCATCAATGTCTGTAACTACCTGGAAGGAGGGTGTCAAGAGGATGAAACCAGGCTCCTTTCAGTGGTGCCATGCAATAGAACAAGAAGCAAAGGGCAGAAACTTATGCACAGGAAGTTCCACCTGAATATGAGGAAGAACTTCCTTACTATGTGGGTGATCAAGCACGGGAATAGATTGCTCAGAGAGTTGTGACGTCTCCCTCACTGGAGATATTCAAGAACCATCTGGGCACAAGCTTATGGAATATGCTCTAGGATGACCTTACTTAACCAGGGTGGTTGGACCAGGTGACCCGCTCTGGTCCCTTCCAACTTTACCCATTCTGTGATTCTGTGACATTCTGGCTTCTAGAACACTGTGCCACATTTTAGAAAGGATACAGTGAAACTGAAGAAAGTTTACAGAAGTGTTGTTGAGGTGATGAAAGACATGGAACAGATCCTATATGGGACATGGCAAATGGACTAGAATTCTGTAAAAGACATAAAGGAGGGCAGAATTATGGAAGTCTATAAAAAACACCTGATATAGAAATAATGAATAGGAATTGACCAGGTTTTGCTGCATCATTCTACGAAGCATTAGAAAGTAAAAAGTGTATGTATGAGGACAAAAATAAATACTTTTTCAGAAAGCACATAATTATACAAACGGATGATAGACAAGTATTTGGAAGAGTAAACCAGTAAGATTTATTAAATATAAATCTACTGCAGGCTCAGAAATTCATCTGAGCTGAAAACAGTCAGAGACTGAAGAGTACCTAGCCAGGGACGAAGCATAAATAGTTGAAAAGCTCTAGTTCTTTGTTGTGTTCATATAATTCCTTCTGGAAAAACCAGAATACCTGAGACAGTATCACCATCACTATGTTGAGGCATTCATAATGATAAAAGCAGTTACCTGGGTAACTTTGCATCAAAAATGGAGGAGAAAAGCTAGCAGAATGAAGTTATCAAGAGTATCACAAAAATAAAATCACAACGAAGTCTTAAATTGAAAATACTAGAGTGTAAATAAGTTCATTATAATTATTATGCTTCTGCTCTTTTCCTATATTCTTTCCTATATATCTACTCTGTACTACTACAGGAAAAAGATACTGAAGTACACAGATCTATGGTCTGACTTTGAAAGACTATTTTTATGTTCCTGTTAGTTTTTCAGAGACCAGAAACATTAGCAATATCATAGATTACAGGGAGCATGTTGATCAGATCTTTCAAAGAACTGATTGTCCTGAGACACCTCCTAGTGAAATGAAAAAGGGGATAGCACATTGATATGAGAAGAAAATGGAAAGAACAAACACAAAATTGATTTTTCTAGACATGAGGATGTTTCCCATTTTGCTTTTGCATTTCTGCAAGAATTTGAGAGTTAAATAAGAAAACAAGTGTGTCACTGAAGTACAAAAAATGAAAATGGAGAACATGTCCAACAAAAGTGACAAAACTCTTAAACACTTGACGTTAATGGTGGTGGAGTCAAAAGAACATAATTAACCCTGTCCTAATTGTATGTGTATACCAAGTGGGATGTTTTAATTTTGCTGGTACCAATTAGTTACATTAATAATTTCTGTTTATCAAATCCAGTATGTTTTTTAAAAAGTAAAAGTAAACCCTAACTTCAAGAAATCTCTCTTAATTTAAGAGTGCATAAAGTTGTCGAGTCAGTCGAGATATTTTCCAATAACGGAACAAAATAATAAACATTTCTACAGATGGTCTAGCATCCTGAAATAAAAACTCTATCAAATATCTCCAGTGACACTGTAGCAGACAATACATCTTGCACTACCATAGTACATACAACGTACCTAAGTAATAATAGGATTCCACACTATTCACCACTAATGCAGACAGAAATAATTTATTTTCCTTGTTTTGAACAGTTTACATACTGCTAATGCCGCACAGTAAAATAATACAAATAGAAAACAGCCGATTTCTCTTCCTGAAAAACATGTTTCAAAGTTAACATTCATGGCAGGAAAACACAATTAACAGGAATATTTGACATGAGTGCTGTAGACACATATATTTGAACATGTGTACACATATGCACCTGCACTTGGTATGTTTCTCATTCCCACACCTTCTAAACTAAGTTTTTACCTCATAAATTACTTTGAACAGCTGAAAAAATGTTTTATTTCTTCCTTCTTTATGTATTTGGCTAAAGTTTTTATGCCAAAAGGGAATTGGATCAGTGTTTGAATCCTTGATACAGTCACTCTAGCTGTTAAAAAATTGACATGTTAATTGTCACTGCAACTTATTTTGCATTAACTACTAGTTCTTTACTTATACCCCAAGATTTAATATAGAACATCTTCTAGATGTCTAACAGCTGAAATTGCAGAGTACAAATACAGAAGCAGAGCAAAACCTAAAAGCAGGGAGATAAGCCAGCCTCGCAAAACAGCTCACTTTTTTTCTTAGCATTTATTTTTTCTGATTATCTGAAGGGGAACTTCCACTTATTTCCATCCCAATATGTCAGAATTTTGCTATTGTTTTCTAATAAATGGTCATGGAGATTTTGTTTGTTTCTTTGTTTTTTCCCTTGTTTTTTGTTTACCTACTGCTACTCATTACAGACTCAGCAGCATTTTCTGAAAATACTTTATAGGCACTAAACAACATTAAATTTTGGCTCAGTATTAGCCTAGTTCTGGTGCTAGAGAAATCAATTAAGTGGGAGCAAAGGCACTTTCCAATATCTTTTTCCTATTCATCATAGACATAACCAAATGATCACTCAGTTGTAAACCTCAGAGTTTACATTCACTGAACTCAATGTCTTCTATGTTTTAGAGTTCGAAGTATTTTTAATTTCATGCTCCAGAGTCATATAGACATTTTTGTGTGCTCACACCTTAATTACATTGGTTTCTTCTCTTTTCTTTCTAGAGGATCTGTCACTAAGATTAAAATTGTTGTTCAAAGCACATCTAAGCAAGAGGGTGACTTTAGGGTTCATTATCTAATTGATCAAACAACCTGCTAATTAAATGTATCTGGGCCTAATCAAAGTAGAAACATAATGCAGCAACAGAGTGAAACTGTCAGCTAGGTGTGTGTCAAACCATCAAGGCGACTGGAGCTCACTATGTTGCTTAATTACATTAAAGCTAAGATTTTCAAAGGAGCCTAGCAGAGAGACTTGGCTGTGTATCTTATGTTGCCCTGGATATGTAAGACTGTGGTTTGGAAGTGCCTGCATCTCAGCAATAAGCTCTGTTTCACATGACTGCTCTTGCCAAGCTTACTCAGCTTCTAAAGTCTTGACTCAGCACATATGAGGCCAGTTTAAAATTGGGCTGAATTCTCTAAGTGAATGCTCTTCCTCATGGTTCCACAGTCAAATCCAGACATTTAGATCTAATATATGTGTTCATTAAAACCCCCTTTGTTTCTATTGTTTAAAAGAAATGAGCTGCAACAAGGTTTACATAAACTGCCTTATGCTCTGTTTTAACTCTACATGAGTAGCATTTTCTTTTTCATTAAGGCCTAGCCCCATTCTGAAAATACAAAAAAAAAAAAAAAAAAATAGCTGACTAATCTGTATACATCTGCTAATGTTAATGACTCATCTGAAAAGAAGACAGGGTGAAAATACTGCATTACCCATATGAATAGAACTTTTTGCAGTGATAAAACAAAGGCAGTAACTGTATCCATTGAGAAAAGATTTAACAGTCTAGATTGATAACATAGATTGGAACCAGATGAAATATATTCTTAGGTCTATCTGAACTATAATAGGTTGGTCTAATTTATTGAAGACTAACCTAATGAATCAAAGATAATGTATACTTTACACTCAGATGTTTCTTATGCAAGGGTGAACTATGTTATTTTTTATTACAGTTACTGCATATATTGCAGTAACATCTGGAAGTCCAAATTGTGATGGCAATGCTGAAAGAATCTTACCCCAAAATTGACCTTAAAAATGAGGACAGAGGCAAGATGATTTGTTTAATCCCATGAAAAAAATCAGAAGCACAACTATTACCCAAAGTCTCTGGCATCAGTCTTCTGCTCTAACTTGTAGGCAAAAGTCCAGTTGCTTAATTACGTGGATAAAAACTCTAAGGCATGGCTCTGCCTGGTGTCACTCCTGGTTAGTGACCAATTGTACATTACTTCAGTGTAGATTGCCCTGGAGCCAGCATGGTTTCTCCATTATTTTATAGAGTGGCATCTTCAAAATAAATCAGCCACTAATGATGGTCACACACAGTTGCCACATATGCCCTAATTGGTTATTTTCAAATTTCTTATTACTATGAAAGATAGATAGCAATAATATACAACAGAGAGAAATATCTTTTGTCAGAGACGATATTTGCAGGCATTTGTCTAGGTACAGTAGAGATTTCCAGTTGTAATTCACATGCAAGTATTTCCATAAGTCAAAGTATGATGGTTCTCACACTGTGCCTCTCAAACTGGAAACTGGAAAAGATAATATGGTTTTATAAACTTCAAATAAAGAAAAGTAGGTTCCAGAGTAAAGACCAAATAAAACTCACTTCAATCTGAATAGAAAGGAGGTAAGAATAGGGAAAAAAAAAAGGAAAATTTAAAGCCTATGTTTTTACACAGACTTTGCAGTCAAACCAGACTTAAAAAGCTCTTCCATTCTAATTATGTTCTCAAACATGGTAATTGTTTCTAATGGGAAAGTTACAAAGTTTCAGCAGGTTACAAGCCAACTTCCTTCGGAGATTAGTTCTGTATGTTTACTACTAGTTCCCTAAACTTGACTGACATTTGAACCATGAATTTCAACCATTGTGGGTATAGTCACTGGATCTGAGACTCCTGTCAAATTCAGTGTCCTTTCATAAGCTCCAAAGGCTATTACAATAACACAAATTACAGCATAACCCCTTTAACTGAAAACATTTCAGCACTCAACACAAATTTCCATGGTAAGTTCATGTGCACATCAGGAAGAAAGCATGCACATAGAGTAGTATGTTTGAATCAGTATATGAACTAAAATATGAAGTTCCAACTTTCTTATAAAAAAAAATTCATATCTGACTTGCAGTTTTCAGAGGCAGCAGTCCATCAATCATCAGTGCTACTGAATTCCCAGCAGTTCTTTCAGTTCTTTACTTTTACTTATGTCAGTTATTTTTACAAGGAAATGAACTGAGTTACTTTGTCTAAATGCAAAAAACAAAGCAAACCAAAAAAACTAATATCTTAATAAGTATGTGCAAAAAATCTAAAAAAAAAAAAAATCTTACAGCTTTTCTTTAGGTAATATAAGTCTAGCAAAGAGAAGCATTAGTTCAGAAATAGAAATTGCCTGTTCGAAAATTTTAGAACTCAAAGACATGGATTTGGAGAAGGAGCTTCATCTGGTAAATCTATAAAGTTTTAAAGTACTAAAACTGGCAGAAACTGAGGGGCCTCATGCAGATTTAGCCAAAGGACCTTGTGAGAATTTTTCTTTACTTCACAACTAGGGCAGTGAAGGAAAATTCGAGGAATTCAAAGGGCATGTAAAATAGGCAACAACAGCAACATTAAGAGTCAGGCAACAATCTTCATATCACAGAACCTGAACTACTTCTTTAGCAAGAACAATGCCTTCACTTTCTAATGTTTGACTATGTATGAGACAGAGGAATCATCACTGTTTTTCTGTATTCTCCAGTGTGCTTCTTTAGGCAACTACCAATTTTGCTTGTTCCAGAAACACCTTTTACAATGTTGATAATCTTTGAAGCTCATTAGAAAGAAGCCAGTGAGAAAAATACATTTTCGTCATTTTGATGACAAAGGATTGTCATTTTGGGGATTCCATCTCCCTAGATGTTTTTAGAATTGCATTTTATAATTTTCCTTCTAGAGGTTTTATAAGAGAATAATTCTTAAATTCTCAAGTCCTCCATATAAATATGCTATTTCTATATTTATATATTTAAGTGAGAAAGTTTAAAAAAAAAGAATTAGTATAGGTGCATGGGTAGCAACTACCAGTGAAGAAGCCTGAGCAGTTTCACTGAAGCCAGCAGTTTATAAAGGAAAAGCCATGGCCTAATTCAAAAGGATTTTTGATTTGACTTTGTCTAGACTTCCAATAACATACAGGAAATCAAGAAGGCAAGAACAGAAAACTTGTCTCTTGCTCCCGTTCTATGCCTTTGCTGAAATGTCACCTTCCTTCCTGCTATGAAAAAAGACATCCAGCCCTCGAATTCCTGCTTTATTAGATTTTACAGCCTTGAAGTGAGCACAGGTATTTATTGCACCAAGATGGCAAATGTCTAACAGCCTGTCCCTCTTTGCAAATACACAGAAAGAGTACAAATACAAGAGCAAAGCAATCTTCCTTATGCTCTTGTACTAAAATGTGGGAACTGCAGAAAAACAGTAATAGTCATATTTTAAAACATATTGAGGATGTTACAAAGGAAAATAGCAATAGGAGTTCCTGTAGGTTGGGACTGTAACTTATGGGGTGGAAAAAACACATTGTGACTTCAAAATTCATTACTTGGATGTTCTTTTGAAAGGGGTCACTGCCTTTCCTGTTTCTAGCCAAAGGAAGCCTAAAGCAGGGAAAGGTGGGATGCCTTGGCAGAACAGGTGGGATCAGTGGCAGAACAGACAGAATTCATATCTCTGACTTACAGCTCAATTTATTTCCTCCATAGCAGATTCATTATCTATTAAAGGGGGGAGTGGATTCATCCCGATCAGTGAGTACTTGGACTTGTCTTAATCCAGCAACCTGCATTTTACATTACTTCACCGTTTTAACAAACACAGTGTAAAATGCACCCACCCCCCCAAAACAAGAACAGTTTTCTCTCCTTTTGAGAAGTAAATGATCCTTGCATGATTTGCAGCTGCTGTACTAATTATGAAAAAAATCTATTTACTTATGATTTTTCTAAGCTACTCTAAAAGTAAAATCATTTCAACGTTGATTCAGTTTTAGTGCCCAAGAGAAGTGACCCCGAGGAATCCCAGCCACTGAATCATTTGAAAATGCCCTTGCAAATTAGCAAGCATTGCATAAATACTGCTGGCAAATTCAATCATTTCTGTGTCATGCTGCATTGTTATCTCTGCTCACTTAAAGAGCTGAAGTTCATTCTCCTTTAATTCCATGTAGGCTAGTGAGATGATAGGAATGACTTTGGTTAAGTAGCACTGTCTCTATTAATATTTAACCACAGAGAATAATAAGAACAGAGCAAAAAGACTCCGAAATTAAACTACCACTTGCATGGTGTTTCCTCATGTTCTCTATTATTTAATATCTATCCTCTGGTCAACAGTATTTTTCCATTTAAAAAAAAAATAAATAAATGTTTAATGTAGAGCTATCAGAAGAAAGAAATGCAAAAGACCAAGGTTCAAACTACAGTATCTCTAATGTCTCTCAATCCCTATGGGCTTTTACTGAATTAATCAGGGTCAGGATTTTGAAAACAGATGCTTTTGCTTAGGCCCAGACATCAGCACCCATTAAAATGTTCCCATATAAGTGCTTTCAGAAATCAGAGCCATGATAAAATAAAATCAATTTCATGTTTATTCTTTGGGTGATTGCTTTCTAAATTACAGGAAACTGAGAAAATTATTAAAAACTTTAATATCACATATATTCTTCCAACAACAAATGCAGCAACAACATATGAAACTATCATGTGAACTGCTTGTAAAAAATAGACAATTATATTCCTCTATAAACCCGAATTACACCTGCAAGCAGCCATTTCTGAGTTCAGACTATATAGCCAAAGGGTAAAAAGTTAGATTTTAAAATTTATTATTATATTTTATAAAATGTTTACTACATTTTAGACTTCATGAATTCATGCTTATTTTGATAATGATATAAATTTATCTCATTTATATGGTTACATAAGTAAATGTTTAAAATGCCTGAGGTACTACTGCAAATTGAATATAAATATAGAAAAAAGAGTATGTTCTCTTTTTTCCCCAAGATTAGGAGAGAGTTTGCAATTCTCTTAAAAAATACTAATATACAACTTTTCATTAGAACAGGATTAAAAATGTTAACTCTCAGTGGAGCAGTGAGTATATAATTAAAGTTTGCAGATGCTGTGTTTCCAATATTTGTAAAGGTATGTGAAAGATATGCAGAATAATTCATACTATAGTATTACAAGTGTCATTCTTTGACAGTCTATTAATATTTACCCCATTTTATTCCCTAAACTCAAATAACTAGTATTGCTCTCAGGCATATTACAAAGGTTCTGCCTCTTTTTTTTAATTTCATAAACTCACAGCAGTTGGTGACATCTATATTTGTATAGATAAGTAAATGTTCATTAATCCTTTCTTGACTGATGAATAGAAATGATTAAGCAATACTTGGTTAGAGAACTAGAGCCTCAGTTGCCTGCCTCTCCTACAGCTAATACTTCAGTTTTAATGAAGTTAGTCATCTTGCATTAGAAATAATAGTGCCAGGCAAATTGTCAGTGATGCCAATAACTTGGCAATTTTCTAGAAAGCCACTTCATCTGTAACATTGTCCTACTTCTTCATTCTTGTGAACTTGCTAATGAAATAATCTGAAATTAAAGAAAGCTAAAAGTATAAACAAGATGTAAATAAAATCGAGTATTTTGCCGTAACACTGGAGGAGGATGCTGTTCTTGGGTCCTGATCTTAAAAGTACTCAATATATCCATACTTTCACTTATATATGAGACGTATTTACATTGTGAGGATAGATTCTTGTCACATACAAAACTGGAGTAAATTTTAATATAGAAAGGAAATTGAAATGGATAATTTACTGGAGAAGTGGGCCCATGTGAACCTCATGAGGGTCAACAAGGCCAAGTGGAAGCTCTTGCACCTGTGTCGGGGCAACCCCCTATGTCAATACATGCTAGGGGATGAAAGGATTGAGAGCAGCCCTGCAGAGGAGTGCTGAGGGTACTGGTGGATGAAAAGCTGAGCAAGAGCCAGCAGTTCATGCTTGCAGGCCCAAAAGCCAACCATATCCTGGGCTGCATCAAAAGCTGTGCGGCCAGCAGCTCAAGAGAAGTGATTCTCCCCCTCTACTCCACTCTACTGAGACCCCCATTTGGAGTACTGTGTGGTACTATTCCATGGTACCAAAAAGTATTAATAATTCTCCACATGTTCTAGCCTCTTTAAGATTCTCAGTTCAGGAAGTATGCCTCACCTGTAAACAACATATTTTCACTGCATGCTTCTAAACTGCAGGCAAAGTTGAAAGGAAAATAATCTACATTTTTCAAGAGGCTTATTTTTTAATTAAAGACTCCAGTGGTTCATATGGAAAATGAATAAAAAAAAATGTTTAAAATTCTCTTTGATGCAACTATGCACAGGAAACAATCATTATTTAGAAGTAGAACCGAGATACAAAATACCCACAAAATGAAGCATTACGTATGGGGAGAATAAAACAAAGTAGCATTTTCAAATCCATGATATTGGGCTGAAACACAGGAAATAAAATAAATTTATTGCTATGACTATTGCATATTTATAAAGCACCTTACAAATGGGAACTTCAAAGGATTTTTCAAAGGATTCATTAATTAGATCACAATAATCCAGTGAATTAAGTATTATAGTATTCATTTTAAACACCATTAAACTTAGGCATGGACAGCTTAAGTGACATACCCAAGAGTGTATAATGCAAAACAGTGGTAAAAGGAAAATTTGGGCCCCTTGGTTCTCTTTAAAACTGAGAGCTGAGACTTCAACTTTCTTTTATGAAGAATACAGTCAGGAAAAATATATGTTCTGTGCATGAAAGAGGGTTTTGACCATCACAGATTTAGAAGTAAGTGCAGTAAAGAATCAAAATTGAGTGAGGAGCGATGAGCATACTGAGCCTGGAAAACATGGAACGTAAGTAGCAAGTTCTACCTCTGAAGTGCCAGTTAGTTATTAACTGAGACAGGAACGTAATGTGAACTGGAGGTGGCATAGAATCATTACAGGAATTACATGCAATATTGGGATTATTTTCATAATAGACATTTTCTAGATACCCACCTGATCAAGAGAGGCAAAATTAGGTGGAGATGATAATTGAAATGCAAAACAGGCAGATGAAAAGATGACATAGGTTGCAATCAATGGTAGGTTTCAACCACTGCCCGCATAAGAGCTGGAATCCATTAAATTTGATTAAAAAATGTCACCAGTGCAGCAGCCAGTCAGATTCAGTTTATAGTAGTTTGGCACAGTGGAGAGGTCATGTTTCATTAGGATTAGTCCCATTTCCTTTTAACATAGTTCTCAGAATATCATGCAGTTCCAATTTTCACAACTTGTCAGGTTTCTTCTATGCACCACTGTCATTTATATGGTTGTCTACAGCATATATTTTTCCTGCAGCTATGCTTGCAGCAATGTAATTGCATCTCCCACACTGCATATATTACTTAAGAAAGCAGTCAAAAATTTTAAATTCCAAATCTCTAAATCCTGATTACCACAGAGCTCTTTAAGAAACAGTAGAGATGCTCATCTTGTTTCCCATTCCTAGAATGGGAAAGAATGCCATCTTTCCCATTCTGTTCAATTTTAGATATTCACCACTGATCACTTGCTGCTTGCTGTCCATATGTCTTGCCACCACCTTCATAGTTCCTCTTCAGAACAACACACTTTTTGAAGACATGAATTAAAGCAAGCTACTGTTAAGCCAACATAGAATCAAACATATTTGATAGAAGTAAAAACATATATTAGGCTTTCTTCTTTGATCCAAAAGGAAAAAAGATAAATCACAATATTTTTAATATTGTTTCTTATTTTTTCTGTCACTTGTCTCAGAGGCTTTAGCTCCCCCAGGGCCAGCTTTTTGCATGTGACAATCATGAGTAAAGCATCACTACTAATTAACTTGCCAATTAAGTACATGTCCAGGTGCTTTATGAGCTCAGAATGTAATAGGCACTGTAACCAGAGAGAATGAAATGCATATGGTAAGATTATTTCAAAATAACTTTCTATAATCTTGGGTTTAAAATACAGCCAATATCTCCTCTTACATATATACTCTGCCAAATAGCTGGCCCTTCACACATAAAAAGTTATGGATTGCAGCACTAAGCTAGAGATCTAAATTTTGGAAAGCACTGGTCACCCAAAAGCTCCACAACTTGAAACTGAGCATAAGAGTACTTAGACCCTCACAGTATCAGATATACTTATTACCTGAAGTGGTACAACAAAACTTCTGTAAATGCTTTGGAACTCATACAAAATGGAAAGGCATATGAACTGTTCTCCAAAGCTGAGGAATGTGTTGAAGTGGTACAATGCCCCGCAGGAGTTGACTTTGATTTTTGTGGGGTTTTCTCCTGTTTCCTCCAACTTATATCTGAACACCTTCCACAACATATGGATTCTAGTAGCAGAAATTATCAAGTTCATTTGTTATTTGAACATATTACATGACTGAACACACTGACAAAAAAGAGATCAGGAAATAAAACGTAAGAGAAAAAAAATCCTTTGCATTCTCTAGACAGATGAAGGTAAATACTGCATGACTGAAGCAGCCATTTAATGGCTCATTTCAAATCATAGTCATATCATGCAAGTATCAAATTTCACCTTGCCATAAACTTGAAAAAAAAATTGATGAATATACTTCATTTTATTTCAGCATACCAAGCCCACACTGATATTGAAGGATGTCTTGTAGCATTGGAAAGAGTTTAGAATTTCTGATGGGAATAATTTACTGTGATAAGCAATAACCGCAAGAACATTTGAGATGGAGCCAGTTTGGAATCAGCTCCAGAGAGATGTTGAGAAAGAATTTAAGTTTGCATTTTAGGTCTATATGCCTCAGTGGGTAATAAAAGTAAAAACAAGCCAAACTAAACTAGCCAACCAGAAAAAACAAAATACCCCTTCTTTTTAAGTAATACAATCACAAACTCTAGACTGGAAATGAAGCCAATTTAATAGATTCCAGCGCTTACCTGCGCAGCCATTGAAAGCTCACCAAATATAAAACCCCTAAAAAGTTGCAGTGCTTACAGTGGAACAGGAGTCAGCTCCCTCTACAGCAACAGTGGTTTGGCATAATTGTATAAAAAAACCATATATCTGTCAATAAAATAGACTGCAAAGACAGATAAGAGCAGATACCAGGTAAGAAGGTGCCATCTTTATGTCATCGCTTGTCATCCCTCAACATGAGGTTCAGTCCAATGGGATCTTGGCTTCCATTTACTCGTGCCTAGTTAACTTGAACTGCTTAGAGCTTTATGTGTGGCTCCACATTCCTGCCACAAATCTCCTGGTAATATCAGTGCTGCATTTTGCATTCCTGCTGAGAGTGATAGTGTTCCAAACGAGAGCAAAGTCGTAAGAGAAGAGCAGATGACATATTTTATGCACAGAAAGGCAGCATCTGAGACCAAGAAGGGCACTAGATTCATACTGTCTTCTCTAACTGTGGGCCATAAATCCCTTGGAGGTCATATAGAGGTTAAAAAAGGGAGCTATCAGTGAGCAACAGCTCAGTTCCTGCAGGGCTGGGAAATAAGAAACTCTATTATTACTTACACCAATTTTTACACTTCCTAGAAAACTTCAAATTACCTTTAATTGCTGGAAACAGTTCAGCTCCTCCAAAATGAGAAAGTCTATAAGCACAGTTGTTTTTCACTCTCCTGTCCTGGGGGGACTTGTTAATACTGACGGGTGGAGATCACTCCAAAACAGATGAGCTGAGAGGCTCTTTAACTTTCAGAAAGTTAGCTAAATATAATCATTAAAGTAAAAGATCTACAGAGAGATGGCAAGGAAATAGACCATTGTTTCACAACCATTTCTCTTGGCAACTATGTCTTTCTGGGGAAGATCCTGCCTCCTGTATCCCCAGCCATGTTTCCAACCCCTGAACATGTGCTGGTACAATTCCACTCACTGCAGAGATTTCTGGGGAACCAGGTTATAACTCCCAGATAACAGCAATCCTCCCTGTAAATGCAGCATACTTTTAAAATAGATCTTTCAGTTTCATTATGCAACACCATAAACAGTCGCGGCAAAAAACAGGGACAGAATAAACTTAAGCAAAATGAGCTACTGTATCAGGATAGAGTGGAAATAGAGATAAGAAAGACAGAGACAAGGACTAATTGCTAACTAGAACATCAGTTTGGATGACAGAATGATGGAGAGTGTCAGGAAACCGCTGTACATATCTGGAGTAGAGAAGGACAGGATGAGTTAGCAACATAAGAAACAAAAAAAATCATGATTTGATGCAAACAAAATCAATGTGCTGATGGCAGAATTATTTCCAAGGGGGCTTTTTTTGTGTTTTCCATGATGTCTTTAAAATAACTGAATATGATTTGGCTATTGAAGACTGCAAGGATAGAAGTACAAGACCAAGCAAATACAAATACAGAAGCATTGATTAAATGCAGAATAAGAGTACATCAGAGGAGACCAAAAACATCTCTTCAGAGTTATGGGAGGAAAAAAATGGAAAGTTAATAATTTTTTTTTTTTTCAGTTATATAAACAATATCAGTTTAAACCAAATCAAAAGTCATAAATGCATAACTCTTTCTATAGCAAGAAATAAGGTATTAGTAAAATACACAAGTAGCAGCTCAAGTCAGGGCATCAGGAGAATTTAGTCCATGATATCCCTTATCTTTATATTACCTACTGCCAGAGGGAAAAAAAAAAAAAAACAGATCTAGAGAAGAACCCTCCTTTCTCAGATGCACTGCTGAGCTCAACTCAGTAGTCTAATTCCCTTATGTATATAGATCTCCAGTTACAGGAAGTTCTGACTACATACAAAAAAATTTAAAAATTCCTAATAATAGTGTATTGAATGTAAAACACACACACACACAAGTAATTCTTTCATTGCAAAGACATGCACTCAAAAATTATCCCATAATTTCTTTGTGTGCACTTCCTCTTAAAAGTTATTCTGTGCAAAGAATGAGGCAAGGTCTCAGTGGATGGTGAATATAAGGGAAGGAATGACTAAAACATGCTCATGCACTTGAGGACAATATAATAGTATTTATGTAGATGTATACAGTATAGCCATTCTATCTTTCCCACATTTTACTGGCAATATAAAAGATTTTCTACCATAGCAATCCTTACATATTAACTACATTCCTTTTGAATGAAGGAAAAAGTAGGAGGTGAGGAAGTATGGCCAATTTCTATTTCAGTGAGGCTTGTCAAAGCAAATGAAGAAAGTAAAAACTAGAGGTGCTAATGGATTGTGCATGCACACTTTTACTGCAATTTTCTTAGGAGTAACACAGTAAAAATCATAAAAAATATGATTAGAATGTTAATAAAATAATAACTCTAAGAAATTCCAAATTAATTTACCATTAACAGGTTTTACAGACTTCATATATTTATTTTCATTGTAGTGCTCATTATAATCAATAAAGGTATATATAAAGAAGTATAAGGGTCAACACAGTTGTCTACATATCCAGTTCAATATAATTCCTTACATGCACTAAATTCATAGGCATGACTAGGGAATACAGAGCTCCTTCAAGTGAAGAACGTAATGTATAGTAATGAGACTGATTTTGTCCTTTTCATCTGCAGGGCACTGGAGATAATAACTGTGGTGTCTTTTGCATGACAGAGTTGCAGGCATGGTTCTGAGCACCAACTATCAACACTCTGAAACCTCCCTCTGAACTGATGTAATTTACCTCATTTTTTTCCCAAATAAAGCTTAACTATTATAGCCAAAAATATAACTCTTCTGCATTCTAAATCAGTCCTTCCTCTTTCATTTCACTTGTTTAGAATGCTTCTGAAATTTATGCTTTATCTGTAGTAATGTGCAAATCATCAAAACACATACATACAAGTTAATCAATGCTCAAGAATTTTCTGTCCAAACTAGTATGAAAATGAAAGAAACAAAAATTCAAGTGTATATATCTTCTTATTGCTGAACAGACAGGCAACCTATTACAAAGGCAAAGATCTAAGATACCTTGTGAAAGTCAGAGAGTATCAGAGACTATATTTACAGAAGTACTTTGTTTTCTGAAAATGTTCTCTTTTTTTCCTATTTTTCTTGTTTTTCTATGATGACTTCAGAGATCAAGAGTAGCAAATGACTGTAAAACACACTAAATCTTCTGAAACTAAAAATGGAGGCTACATTCTTCATTATGAAGATATTGATAAATTTCTCATCTGGGTGATCCCTAATTTAGTTTTTACAGGTTCCTTGATTATACTAATAATTTGAATACACAGGGATGAATAATGTAATATCCTATAAGAACCTAGAATACTTTTTTTCAGAAAGTCAGTTCTAAGCTTGATGGAATAAAGACTCTTTGTTATTTTATTCTGTAGACAGCATAGTTTACAATTTTAGTTCTGAAGTTCACATCAAACTCCACATTAGACTATACTACAAGAAATTCTCTGTTCACACTTGGTTCAGAAAAGTATGAAACTTTGGAAAGTAAGATCAGTAAAGTCTAATATTCCACATGCATACATGAAGGAAGCTGAAGAACACATTCAGCAAAATGGAACTGAAGATGCATACCAATAAGTTCATGCAAAGCATTCCTAAGTAGAAGATCAGTTTTACATTTCTCACATATCAGATTAAAACCCATGAAAATCTGATTTTATTTTTCACCTTGTAAAACATTACTCATATTGTGCTTTTAATCAAGCAAAAAATTAGAAATAAAAGGATAAAAAAATACAACTATTGTAAATGGCTGTAGATCTGGTTCATTCAGATTTTCTTATTTGTCCTCAGCTGTTATTTGAATCTATTATACCGGGACAGTGGAAAGGTCATTAAAAACAACATTTCTGGTGGCATTCTGCCAGAATAGAACCACTAGAAGAAAAAAAATCTGTGACTATTACAGAAGAAAACAGCAAGGAACACAAATTTCCTAAATATGGAGTTAAGAAAAATTGCAGACCATCATTTGACTGAACTACTGTTCAAGAGATTCATCACCTAGCGCTGTCTGATCTGACTCTGACATAGCAGAGACACAGCAATGGTGTCATTGCTTTGCACAAATTTCTAAACACAGGATATATTTTCTACCCTTTCACTGTATAACTGTGTTAATAAGAATTTTGATTTAAGCAAGCAAATAGTCATTGATTCAATCCAATTTGGCATACAAGCCTCATTTTTCACTTTTTCTTTTTGGACTACTGTGTTTTTTTCTTTTCCAAACTCCATTTTTAAATGATCAGCAACTCAGTATCAAATGACAATTTCTACTTATAGAATACTGCTTTTTCATACTGGCAATTTTAAATTCGACTTTTAGCTGCAGTAAAGGAATGGATTATGGTGGCTCTCAGATCACCAGATATGGCTGATATTTGATATCCAGATATGGCTGGATATTTGCCAGCATTAATCATTGTGGTGGAACTCAGGAGCTAGTTGCAATGCTTATTATATACTTAGAAGTGACTGGGATGGGAGAAATAGGAAGACCTCTTGCTAATAACTCAAAACATAGTGGAGACTCTGTAGTGGCAAAACTTCAGTATTCCTAGAACTAAATAGAGATACCTGTGCAGTTGGACATTATTGTCTAGTTTAGATATTAACCCCTTGCTATAAAAAGTGCTGCCTTATTTTTAAGACAGTGTAAAGGGCTGGAGAAAGGACCATCACTGCCTCTCTCTGTGTAACTCCCATGACTAAGACAGCTTTTCTCTGTTTAGACATGTTGAGATAATTTTCAATTGTACTAACTCAGATCCTCAAAGAGCTACAAAGATACGCAATAAGGAATTCAAATAGACTAAGTGGTGTTTTCTGTGAGGAAAATGGCTCAGATTTCCAGATCAAAGACAGTAGGAAAGAGGTTCTACCCCCTAACTTTCTTGATGCTTCATCTCTGTCTTCTTTGTAAAATTGGAGTAATGATCAAACAACAGAAGTTGCAAAGACAAAGAAATTACCTACTCACTTTTACAGCTTCTAAACATAAAATCTTGCTAAAGAAATACATTTTTGAAACCAATATTCAGAGAAGTTGAGGACTTCTGTGCTGCTTGATTATTTAATACATTAGCCAGTGTGCTGCCATTTTAATTCTGATGTACTGTATTTTTCTTATTGATCAGAGGCTCACTGTGTTCAGTGTTACTTTATGCAACTAAAAGTAGTCAAATACTCTTGTAATTAGCACAGTAAAAAAAATTAAAAAATCATAGCTATAAATCAGGAGGATTAAATATAAATATGTTTCCCTCATTTTTGCATCTGAATGATATAGAGCTCTCTTTTATTCTGTGCTTTTCATAACCTATAAAGACATTGCCATAACGTAAAAAATGTTAGCAAACTATTGGAAATAATATTATGACAATATATATTATAGCCTACTTGGCCAATATAAACCAATGCTGTAATATATTAGAAATATATTCACAGTTTAGTTCCCCTCTTTTAGTTACTATGTTTCATATTGTACTATTTATTTGCTTTATATAAAAAGAGCAGGAATTACCCCCAAAATAATTTTTATTATATTTTAAGTCAGTTCAAATATCTGACTGAATTGAATGACTTACTGGATTAAAGTAATCTTCAGCCTAAAACAGCACAGAATATCCAGGTCTGCCTGGTGATGTGGGCTGCCTCTTTGCCATCTGCTTCTAAGCAGGAAGAACAGAGGACTGTTCCGCCAGAGGGAATTCCTTCCCAAAAGCTGTTATTTGGCATTCACATATCCCACAGTGATGCTTAACAGAGCAGGAGGAATCACTCTCAGCACTTGAGTCTCAAGGTGCAGCTCCTTTTCCACTACCTGCATACATATTCTTCAGACTTTTTACCTCTAGTGATGCAGACAGCCCTACCGTTCACTGTGATGCATCTTGCTCTCCAATATGAGGCAGGCTTAAATATAAAAAAGTGTTATACCTAGCAAAATTTGAGATTAAGATTTTACATAATGCAAACAAACACAGCATTGCAAAAAATCCCCAAAAAACCAAAACAATGCCCTCCCCCCCAAAAAAAACAAACACCAAAACCAAACACTATACAATATTGTTTTAATCTATGCTTACATGTATGTTTCATTCACTCCATCATGCAAATTTCTTACAATGTGCTCTTGCTCAAAGGCCACAAATACATCAGTTTGGCCCCTTCCCCTCATTTCACGAGGGTCCACAGGAATAACTTCTATCTCCAGCTACCTTCATATGGGTTTAAATGCTGTGTGCAGCTGCAGGCAGACAACTTGTAAGCTGTATTCATTTTGCTTCTTCAATAATCATATTGCCTAATCCAGACTGCTCAATCTTCAGTTCTCATTACAGATTCAATAACTTCATAATAAGTATTATATCAGACATTGGATATAAATAAAAGTCACTATGTGTCTGACTTCTGTTATATTAACCACTTCTCACAGAGACCTCACCTTCTAAAATAGATACCAATGTCACCTCAATAAAAAGTGATCTGCTTGCTTGATGCATCTGAGAGTAAATCCTTTCCCTTCCCATGTTCTCTCTTGCCAGAAGAAGTTTAAAGTAGTTTGGAGCTGATTTTTTTTTTACCTATCAATTTTATGTTGCCAAATCAATAACTCAGCCTTTTTAATTCTCGGAGATGTCAAGGGAATTAAGGGGGGAAAAATACTGTTTGGTATTCAGATCAACTCTTCTACTCCTAGTTTCATTCTACTGCAGTGAAAGCAAAATTTCCTTTAAAGGAAGTATTAAAAATAGCAGCACATAATCCTGGAACAGTACAGGAACCAGAATATTCAGAGGAAGGTGTTTGAACATCCAGTCTTACAAAGAGTAAATACCAGAAACTGTTCTCCTTCAGTACCAGATGACCAGTTTTCTGTCACCTGTCATAACAGAACTTGAGGAATTAAATGGGAAATCATAATTTATCATAATAAGAGGAGCATAACTGGAAAGAAATTAGATCATAACAGAGAAAAAAAAATAGAAAACAAACATGTCAGATGAACAAAGCCCAACCCTATAGAGAGGAGGAAAATAAACAAGTTAGCTGAAAGACTGAATCATTGGCATTCTGACATACTAAGAGGACCAGCTTTTCAGCCAGTTTTTAATGAAGGAAGAATTTCACATAGTAAGTTTAAACAAGAAGAATAAATGTATTATATACAGTATTATCAGCTTTGGAGACAGCAATTTAAATTGTGTTCAGTAATGCAAGTGAAGGCTGCCTGGTAACTCGTGTCTTTCATATTTGATTTCTCAGATAATTTCAGAGATCCAATGGTCTATTCTTGCCATGTCACAGTCTTTGGCTTTTTTGTGAAATATTAAAGGTATTGCTGCTAAATTCTCTTGTCTGTATTTGACTCTTGAGGGTTATTTGAGTTTGGTTCTCTCTAAAGGTTCTTTCTTCTAAGACAGTGCTCTCTTGGTGCTCTCTTGCCTGCCACCAATGGGCACTGCTAGTTTTGTATGTACGTGGTTTGGGACTATAGTCTTACCAATCTGCAGATGTGTAGAGCTAGTTATGAACACACAGTCATTCAAAACACAAGCTTTGTTCTAAACATGGCTATGGGAATTGTTATTAGGTGAAAAGAACTTCCAATTTGATTTTAATAATCTCATTTCTTATGTGCCATACTCTGGGACATGCCTCATTCTCAAATGGAGATTTTCATATGTTTAAGAATGTAATTAATTCTGAAGCTTAATTTGAAAGGTTCAGACTTTTCCATAAACCATGGAACACAACTGGTTTCGTAACTTTTATAAAACAAGCTACAAAACCAAACCCAGTATTGATTACTATGACTTTACTATAAATACCCTCAAAGGGACACAGTGATTGAAAATTCAGAACCATTCATTTTAAAATAGATGAAAAGAAATTACCTATCAAACAGACTAGCAAAGTGTAGCCACTTGTAAACTGACCAGCCAAAGAAATGGACAGAAAGAGCTCTATTTGCTGGTACAATGGGAAACATTTGTGGTTCCCACCAGAAATAGAATCTGGTCAGATTCAGCAGTTGTATCAGATCGATATAATTATGATTGCAATGAAGATGAAAGCCTCTTACTGAAAATATAAATTACCTTTTATCATCAAGATTTCAAGTTATATTAAAACAGCATTCTTATCTTCCCCTACTTTCAGTCAAAATGGCATTTCCAGAATAGTGCACATGAAGCACAATTTCAGCAGTGAATCAGAGATTGAACCATCAATCCATTAAGCTTCCTATTTCTCAGAAAGCTTGAGTGGAGAAGTAAGATTTCATTTAATAAGTTGCAGATGAAGATATCAGAATGTCATCTCCTAATTTCAGTTTATTTCCATATTTGTCTTGAGGGGTTGTAACTTCTTTTCCCACTGTAAAGCCTGGAATCCAAACCATTCTGTATGGTATTGAGGTTAGATTCATAGAGACACAGAATATCTCAAGTTGGAAGGGACTCATAAGGATCATCAAGTCCAACTCCCTGCTACTCACAGGACTACCTAAAACTATATCATATGGCTAAGAGTGTTGTCCAGATGCTCCTTGAACTCTGCCAGGCGTAGTGCCATTACCACTTCCCTGGGGAGACTCTTCCAAGTGACCAACCACCCACCTAGTGGGGAATGTCCAATCTGAACTTGCCCTCGAGAAGCTTCATTCCATTTTCTTGTGTCCTTTTGCTGGACACCAGAGAGAGGAGATCAGCACCTTCCCCTGTTCAGAAAAGTAGAGATTGAGATGGAGTCATCCCTCATACTACCCTTCTCCAAGCTGAATAAACAAAGTGACCTTAGATGCTCCTCATAAGTTTTGCTTTCAAGACCATTCACCATGTTGGTCACCCTCCTCTGGACACAGTCTAATATGCTGATATACTTCTGTCGAGGTCCCCCAGACTGGACACAGTACTCAAGGTGAGGCTGCACCACTGCATTGTAGAGTGCGACAATCATCACCCTCACCCAACCAGCAACCCTGTGCCTGATGCAGGCAAGGACACGATTGGCCCTTTTGGTTGCCAGGGAACACTGTTGACTCATATTCAACTTGACATCAATTTTCCCAGTTCTCTAGATCTCATTCTGTGGAGCTGCTTTCCAGACTCCCTCTGATTTGTACATATAACCACATTACTCTGTCCCAGGTGGAGAATCCTGCACTTGCTCGTGTTAATTTTCATATAATTGGGAATTGTCCAGCTCTCTAGTCTATTCAGACCTCACTGCAAAGCCTCTCTACACTCAAGGGAGTCCATAGCAGCTCCGAATTTAGTATTGCCTGCAAAAGTACTTAATGTACATTTTATTCCTGCATATAGATCATTTATAAAAACATTAAAGAGAACTGTCCCTAAAATTGAGACTTGGGGAACCCCATTCATAATTGGCCACCAGCTTGATGTAACCCAATTTAGTATAATACTTTGAGTGCAACCCAGCAGGCAATTGTTCACTCAACATATTATGGACTTGTCCAGCTGTGTGTTGGACATTTTGTCCAGAAGGATACTGTGAGAGACAGTATCAAAAGCTTTGCTAAAATCCAAACCCACCACATCTACTGGCTACCCTTGGTCAACCAGACAGGTGACCTTGTCAAAGAAAGAAATTAAATTAACTGGAAAGGACTTTCCCCTCATAAACCCATGCTGTCTATGACCAGTGAATGCACGGTCTTTCAAGGGTTTTTCAATAACTCCCAGAATAACCTTTTCTGTAATTTTACCAGGCACTGAAGCGAGACTGACAGTCCCGTAATCACCACTCTTCCTTCATGCCTTTTTTGAAAATTGGAGCACTCACCAGCTTCCATTCAACTGGGTCCCTTCCAGACTACCAAGGCCATTTAAAAATAATGGATAGAGGTCCCATGGTAACATCAGCCAGGTCTTTTGGTATCTGGGGATGAAACTCATTGGGCTCCATAAATTTATGTGCATCCATCTGGAGCAGCAAGTTCAGGGTCCGCTGGGAGTTTATCATCCCTCCAGTCACAGTCTTCCAACACTGGGCTTTTGGTGTCCCAGGGCCCATTAGTAGTGTTAAATAATAAGGCAAAGAAGGCACCAAATATCTCTGCTTTGTCTATGTCCTTATTTATGAGGTGACTGACCTCATCAGGCAATGGACCAAGGTTATCTCATATTGTCCCTAGGCTGCTAAAAAATTTTTGATGTCCTTCACAGTGCTGGCCAGATAGAACTCTAATCGAGTTTTGGCTGCACCAATTTTCACCCTGCAGTGGTGAACAGCATATTTGTAGTCCTTCCCTGTCACTTTTCCTTGCTTCCAATCTCCATACATTTTCATTTTCCACCCAATTTCTAGAAGATCCCTGACCAGTCAAGCTAGTCTTCTGCCCTGCTGGGTTTATTTCTGACACTTTGGAATTGCCTGCTTCTATGATCTTAAGAGATGGCTCTTAAAAAGTGATCAGTATTCATAGACCCCCAACACCTTCAAAAGCAGAATACCAGGGTGCCTTACCAGCTCATTCCTTCAGCAGCCAAAAGTCTGCTCTCCCCATATTCAGGGCTGAAGTTTTGTTGGGAGATTTTCTCCTGACACTAATGATTTGAAATTCTACTGTATGGCCACTGTGACAAAGAAAACACCAATCCCCACTTCAACCCTGAGTTCATCTTGTAAAAACAACAAATCTAGGAGGGCAGCTTTCCTACTTAGCTTCCTTAGTAGCTGCACCAAGAAGTTCTCTTCAATGTGCTTCAGAAATTTCCTGGACCTGTTTTGTGTCCACTGTATGATATTTCCAGTTGATGTCTGGAAAGTTAAAATAATCCATAAGGACAAGGGCAGTTGATCTAGAGATCAACTTGACTAATTGTAGAACAGTTCATTCACCACGTAGTCGTGGTGGGATAGTTGACAGTAGTCAACCAAACTAGTGTCTACTTTATTTTCTTTCTCCTTCGTCCTTACTCGGAGGCTCTCAACCATGTCGTTGCCAACAGTGTCATACAATCCAACCCCTTCCTTATATACAGTGTCACACCTCCACTTCATCTGCTTTGCCTTTCCCCCTGAAGGGCCTACAGCTGTGTGCCATGGCATACCAGTCACAGGACTCATCCTACCAGGTTTTGTTCATGCCAAAGATGTAGCTCTGGGACTGAGGCAAGGATTCTATCTCCACTTGTTTATTCCTTGTATTGGGTTCGTGTGGCCATATTTTGTAGTGGGGGGATAGCAGGAGAGGGAGGGGGGGGGGGGAGGGGCGGGGTTACAGAGTTGGCTTCTGTGAGAAGCTGCCACAAGTTTCATCTATGTCTGGCAGAGCCAGGACAGACTTGCTGCTGGCCAAGGCTGTGCTAATCAGAAATGGTGGTAATGACTCTGTGATAACCTATTTAAGAAGGAAAAAAAGTTATTGCACAGATGTAACTGAGGCCAGAGAAGAGCCCATGGAAGACCATGGCAATGTGGAGATCAACCTGCAGCTCATGAAGCAGACCCACACTGGAGTAGGTAGATGCCTGAAAGAGGGCTGTGACACCATGGGAAACACATGCTGAAACAGGCTCCAGGTAGGAACTTCTGGACCCATGGATAGAAGAGCCATGCTGGAGCAGGTTTCCTGGCAGGAGTTGTGACCCTGCACTTGGTACTTGGGGCCCACATTGGAGCAGGCTGTGCCTGATGGACTGCACCTCATGGAAGAGTGACCCACGTCAAGGCAGTTTGTGAAGAATTGTTGCCCATGGGATGGACTCATCCATTGGAGAAGTTCATGGAGCACTTATCTCCTGTGGGAGGGACACCACACTGGTGCAGGGGAAGAACTCTCCTTGGGCAGTGGGAGGAACTATGTGTAACCATAACCCCCACTCCCCATCTCCCTATGCCACTGGCAGGGATGAAGTGGACCTCAAGAAGAAGGGAGGAGTGAGGAGTGAGGGAAGGTGTTTTTAAGATTTATTTTACTTCTCATTATCATGCTCTGATTTTTTTAGTAATAAATTCAGTTAATATCCCCCCTTCAAGTCTGTTTTGCCCATGATGGTATTTGGTGCATGATCTCTCCCAGACCTTATCGCAGCCCATGAACACCTCCTTAAATTTTTCTCTCCCAGGTCCAGTTGTGGAGGGGAATGATAGTGCAGGTGGGTGCCTGACATCCAGCCAGGATCAAACCCCTGCATTCCTCAGGCTGTGCAAATTAGTGTAAAAGTATTTCAAATGTGCTCCAGTGTACTCAGCACATTGTTGAGCAGACCAAAGGACATCACTGACACACTGTCCCACAAATATTGGCATGCCGCCCTTAGGCTTTTCTCTAGTAAGCCTGGTTTCATCCCTTTTCCCCCTTCAAATCTAGTTTAAAGCTTATTCAGTGAGACATCTTAATTCCCACACAAAGATCTTTTTCCCTCTTTGAGAAAGGATTATCACTAAAGCATCAACAAAGGAACATCACAGAAGTTCCATGATAGTCTACTCACATTATAGGTAGAAAAATGCACCCAAGAAGACACTTGAAACACAGCTAGGGACTAATGCCAGATCCTCTGGATCTCAGATCAGTTCTACCCATAAACAAGCTATTTTTGTCTTTTGTTTACAGTAAACTACCTAAAATCAATTGGTGAAATTTTTTGTAAAGACTAATGGACCCTCATTAACAAAAACATAAACTCATTTCTTTTAGATAATAGAAAACCAAATTAAGTCTGGACAAGCTAGGTTGAATTGATTAGAAATAATTTGAGTGGAAGATTCCTGAAAATCATTTCATAAGATGAAAACTATCACCATTTGTATAAATGAAGAAGGCAAGACCTATGCTTACTCTCACTTTCCTGTATCAAACCTTTTGTCTGTCACAAATGCATTTATAACTTGTCCCAACTAATAAAGTAGTTTCTGTTTTCTACAGAGGGAGAGGCTTCAGACTGTCTGCAGCAGCTACAGGTTATACAAAGACATAACTCTCAGTGTGCTATATGAGTGCAGATTGGTCAGTCTTCTGGCAGGTGCCAAACCTGACGAGGCATGGTGAAGTATGGAAGCAATTTGTTAATTGTGGCAGTGGATTCTCTGAGTGGTTTTAATTAATGAATGCCAGAGACCTGGAGGGAGCACACCAGCAACAAAAAGGAAGGTTTTTCCCAGACACATTTGAAAGCCTAACATAGTACTCAATCAGCCAAAACATCTACACTGCTGACCAAAGAAAAAAGCTTTCCTCATTAAATTATGTTTTGTGCTTTCTCAGTGTTTCAAGAGATGTAGGAAGAGGTCCTTATGAAAACTTCTGCAACAATAATCCCATGTTATTCTCTACCAGTGTGATTTCCCATTGTTATTTTGCTTACGCTCTGCTTACATTAAAAAAGGAAAGCAGCAAGTCAGCCTGTCAGATATTTCAAAATGTATCATGGGAAATGATTGGTTTAGGATGAGTTGACAAAATCTGTTTGTTCAGCAAACTTAATTTTAGCTGAGGATTAAGAAAAGTGTGTATAGCATGAACATATCATAAGTTCACTGGGCTCAAAAATACACCATATAGCTGGGGTTTTGAGACAGCAGAGAAATAATGTTCTAGTGCTTCATGGCTCAAGTCTACCTTTAACATGAAGGAAGTAGCACTAGAGTTACTCTGGGGATGAGAGATCTTTAGTTTGCACATTCTCTGGGACTTCTGAAACACTAGGAACAAAACATTCATATTGAAGGCTTCAGTAGAGAGAGTCTCCAAAAACGTAATATCTAAACCTTGAAGGTTAGAGTGAAAGAACCTAATAAAACAAGATTAGGTACATTTAAAAACAAAACCATTAGCTCTCCCTGTGAAACAGCATTTTACTATGCTAAATTGTTATACAGCTGATAAGCTGTCATTTTCATGAGTTTTAATTCTTATAAGGAATTTCCTGTAAAGTTACTGCAAACTTATGATTTATATTTTCTAACAGATCCACAGGAAGACAAGAAAAAACCTGCAAGATATAGTGTCCAAATTCTCCCTCAAACCAGGATGGAAATTGAAACTCAGCATAGTTTAAGAAGCTCTGGAAAGATATTCAGGACCCTTTGTGTAAACACTCAGACAGCAGCAAAGGTTTGTACTCGCCTTCTCTACCAATTTTCTGCCATGCATTCCAGCATATCCATGGAGCCCAAAATCTGACTGCATAACAATATCCTAGCATGAATTACCTTTTCATTCGGTTTACCGTCTTGGGAGGTGATGTTTCTCCTTGTTTCCCAAACTACCCCTGGACCTTCTCGTCCTACTAGCCCACTGAAGACTGTTCCACTTTGCTGCCTGGACCCCCCCACAGCATCCACCCTGCAGAAGAAACACATATTGAAAAACTGTGATGCAGCAATTAAATCTTATTGAGACAGATATTGAAGACATTGGGAGAGAATAACTCAGACTAAAACATGATCTAGAGATGTCATTACACTATCTGAGAAGGGAAGTGAATTGTAGGATTACAGTGCCCCCTCAGTGTACTGGTATGTGTGATAATGCTTCTGAAGGCACAGTTAATTTCAAGATGACTTTAAGGCACAAACATAAACAGAGATTTCAAAGGCAGCAATTAGTCAATAATGTGATCACCTAATCTTGCAGATAACTACCTTGCCATTAGAAACACCTGTATTTTTGCGTGCTTAGCAGCAATAGGAAGGGAGTGGTTACTGCTATGTCTGTAATGCATATATTTCATCATACACCATGCAGGACAAGGTGGTAGAAATTAAGTCTTTTCCTGTCTTTAGTGACAGTGAAACACATCTGTGTATATCTCTTGGGGGCTAAGTATACCTTTCAGCATTGGAAATTTCCTTCATCTAGTCTTACATGCATATTGTGGTAAAAATTTAAATTGCACAAAAGGTTAATCATTAATTACTTGGTTAAATAATTTTGAAGTTATAGCCTAGATTCACGGCACCGAATTTCTGATTCAGTCAATAAATAAATAAAGATTAGAAATACTAATCATACATAAGATTTCATAACTTGAAAACACTGATAGGAATGAGATATGAAACTAGCCTTTTGTTTCAAATTTTTTTAAAAACACTGCTCATTTCCTAAAGAAAAAATAAATTCTACCATCTCTTGTTTATGACAAAAGACAATTGAGTAAACTGTGACTTCAGATAACCCATAAGTCACTGATTCTGTTTTCCAGAGACCTGCCTGCTTTCTATTCCTTTGGCCTCGGCTGCCTAGCAACCTCCACAGAGCTTTCTTAGTCTATACTAGTTCTGGAGAGTTTTCATTTATATATTTATTTATGAGGATTTCTATAAGGAGGATACAGAGATATAGAGCTGTTTGTTCCTTCCTTCTAACACTGGATTCCAAACATATCACCTCAGTGTCTCAGCAAAGGACACTGTCCTTGGTTTTGAAAAGAGGGGTACCTACCTTGATATTGCTGGGGAGCTAAGCAAATCCCAGTTTCCAGAAGACAAAAGCTTAGTCTCTGTAGGAAGCTACTGATGTAATAGGCACTTATATTTCTTACCCTCCCTGTTGATTTGATTCATCGATAAGCTTTTTCACACTGAAATACTAGGTGCTTATGTAAGATTACTCTTCTCATACAGCCTCAAGCTTTTACTTAACATGAAGACAGACCTTGTGCTACTGTACTGGGTCACCAACAGTTCCTGTATCAACCAAGCACTGGAGGGAATTGGAGATTAAAACTGATCTGCTGTGTCCATGACTCAAAGCAGGACAATTTAGAAGTTATGGATGGAACCGCTTATTATAATAAGTAGTTTGGAACTGGATATGGTCTGTCTGTCCCTGAACCAGCCATGAGCTTTTAATGAAAAAGCCTGTTTCCTCAGGTTTGCTTTGAGGTTTTTTTTTTTTTTGGTGTTTGTTTGGGGCTTGTGTGAGTGTTTTTGCTTGTTTGTCTGTTTGTTTGTGGTTTTGTTTTCTGTTTTTTGTTTTCCTTCATTATTAGTGTGAAATTGAGGACACTAAAGAAGAGATCCCTACGCTACATTAAAAAATACTTATTTTCTTGCCAATTCTATTCAACCAGCACTTTGCAAATACTTTATACCCTGATCAACACAGCCATCTCCTCCAATCAGAAAAAAAGGAAAAAAAAAAGAGAGAAAGTGATGGTCAAATATGTGCCCTGAAAAACCTGAGAGGCTCTGTCAAATGATGTGGTAAAGGTATGTCAAGTATTAATAGCTTGGTGATGATGTGGTGATGTGGATTTTGTGTCTCACTACTTCCAACCCTGAACTCAGAAGTTTGCATTTACTTCTGGATCAAACTGAACCCTGAAACACAACAAACTAATATGTCTTAAGACATCTCAATATGCCTTAATCACTTCATTAGATTTTTTTCTGATTAAGTTGACCTGAATCTGTGTGTTATCATTAAGAGACACCTCTCACAGAACATCAACAGGTAACCAGATCTTCTACTCTCAATTTCTTTCTAACAGGGCTATATACATAAAGATTAAGTTGTTTTAAACATGACAACACTTGTAAGATTATGGAAGCACTTATAAATCTTGGTGTTTACATATACTCAGGTCTCAATAAAATTTACTCCAAATTTAATAGTATGAAAAAGTATATTAAATAAAATCTCAGTACTGTAACAGGTAACAAAAACATATATTGGATGGTATATCCAACAAAATAAAACAGAAGTAAAAACATGAATGATAGAAATAATTGAAAAATAAGGTACTGCCTAAAAGAGCATCATTTTTTAGAGCTACTTAGGAACAGCGAAAACATCTATGGAAATTAAGATGTACAAAATGATTCAATGAACAGGAGGAAGAAAGTTACTGGAAGTAAACAGAGATCTGGGATTTCTTTTTCTATTCGTGGGCTTGCTATAAACAATTTTCTAAGTTCCTTTTTCTCTCTCACTCTACACAATATTATAAGTTTGTAGTTCCCAGCAGATGTCTCAATTTGTATTCCTCAGAGTTATTGTAATACAAATAAATTTCAAAGATAATTCTTATTTAAGTAGTTGCTTATTGAGAATGAGTTTCCATATGTATGTTCATTTTTCACAGAGTATGTTTATTATAGCAAAACTTGAGCTTGTAATGTTTCTTCCCCTTGCAAATTATGATCACAGTTTCCTTTGCTTTTAAATGTTAAGTAAAACTTTCTGAAAATAAATCTAATGAAGAGTACTAGAAACATAGACTTACATGTCTGTTTTAATGTTTTTAGAGCAAGTCTATTCAAGGACATGTAAACAGACAACAGAGAGAAAGCTGTTCTTTCATGCATTTTAATAAAAGGTTGTTATAATAGGATTTTCTACAGAATTAATAGAATTGAACTGTGCCAAAGCATCTAGCAAAGGATATTGGATCACAGAAAATGAAGTCTCTCAAGATGCATGGCAAAATAAGTTGCAAGCAGTCCCATGCTAAATTTCAAAAACTATAATTAGGTACTAAGTATATGACATTTACACTAGAAAACCTCACTTGCCATGCACTTCTGTTCACAAAAGAAGAACCATATGAAAAAGAGTAATTTTTTTTTACCTTCTTTCCTTCCTCTGTTTGTCAAAAGAGAAAGATACAAAATGCCTTAGTTTTCTGGATATGGATTACAGCAAAATGAAATGTTAAAGAAGGATTGGACAAAGGCCATGACATAGGAAATAAAATTTTAGTAGGAAAAAGAGGAAAAGAAAATTATAGTCAATATAAAAGCATAATCTTTGCTTGACTAATGAATTCACCAAAGAGAATTGCAAGAAATCTTTTGAAAACAATCAATCTTCCAATGCTCACCTCCTCATTTCAAGTGCGCTGATTTTACTTCAGACTTATACCAGTAAATGATCAAAATTTGGTCTAAAATCTTTAAATATTTTCTAACAATTTATTATGGCAATAAGTAAGAAAAGGCATTGAAGTTATAATAAGGCTTTAGTAATTGTTCTGAAAGCAGATATATTTTTATAGATTGTGAAGGGATGAAAAATGCTGCAGTAAAATGAAGATTTATTAAAGAAAAACTAAACACAGTAGCATGTGCTACCATGATGACATAGTGAAGAAAGTAAATAAGCAGAAGAGAACAAACAGCTACACAGTTCCTGCTAATTTTTAATAAATATCACCATCAGCACTCATTTACCAAAAGAAAGGAGGTTGTTATGCTCAGATATTATGTCTGACCCTGAGCTGCCATTCCAGAACAGCACAGGTTTCTTATAGATTCAATGTCTTAGCTGCCTGCTCCTGAAGTCTTGGATATCTCAGGATGTGTGAAATAGCAATAGATTCTGTTATTTATGAATCTGAATCACTTGCAATCAGTGTGTGAGCTCTGGATACTTATATGTCAGATAACAAGCAAGAGTAAAGTTAATAAAACAGGAAAATCGTGGTGCGCTATGTCCACATAAGAGTTTCAACCGAGGGTACGCGGAGAAAACATTACTCCAGACAGTTCCTTAAAAAGAAGGTCTGTATACAAATTAATTATTACCAGTAAATATGAAGAAGTTAAGTTAAATCTCACCAGTGAATAACTGCTGAATCACTGTGCAGTAAAACTAGCTCTCCGTGTTTTGTTGGTGATGCGAAAAGGTGTTCTTAGCAATTTTCAGTTTTTGACATATTCTGCTATTTCAGAACTCTCTTTTATTTTATGTGCCTATCAGAATAGAGCTTTTTTTTACACTTCAGAAATAGTCAAACATCTGTAAGCCCTGATTATTTCTTGTGAAGGTCAGAACTAGATTTTTTTCCTGATCTTTTAGCCTCAGTAAATTCTGACTAAGGATTATTCTCTTGCATAAGACCTATAATTTCTGTGTATACTGCACTTCTCATTTTTCTTCCTTCAAGAATGCCAATAGAAACAAAACAAAGAATAGTTACATGTCTAGTATGCTAATATTTTTATACTCCTGCATTTGAGTTAAACAGATGGGATTAGGTAATTCTGCATGGCTATCTCTCCAAATCAAGGTGAGATAAGGTATATATTCTAAATTCTAAAATAATTTTCTCAGCTGTTCCACGTGATCTGCTACAGTAAACATATTCACTCATATAGTATTGTTTTGGAATGTTTTTGTACATCTAATCAATAAATCAGTTAATACATGTTAAACCAATCTTCTATACTATTTGCCCTGCCCAGCTGAACTCATACAAAGCTCTGAATGATTCATTTCAGAGCAGCAGCACAGGGTGAAAAGCAGACTGGTGTCTTTTTAATGTGTATGTGTGCGTTTACAAACACAAAACGTCATTAAAAATATTTTCCCCTGACATTATTCTCCCCCATTTTAAGATCAGTTCCATTGACTAGTAATAATAGTCTCCAGATACTCGTCTGAAAAATGGCTGTTTAATTTATTTTTTACTATGAAAGATTTGACCTGGTTTGTTCATCTGTAAATACACATTTTTGTGCTGTAGACACAAATATGCATTTGTGTTAGCTTTCATCCCTGCTGTGTTTGTACAACGCAGTGTGATATTCATAAACAGAAAGAAAAAAGACTGAAGTGAAAAACATTTGATAGTGTCGCCTAGCATTTTAAATACAGCAAAATAAATAAATTACTGCCCACTTCATCAACTGCTAAATTCACTGTGGCTGAAGTGAAACAGAGTGGGCCAGAGAGAAAAAAAATTAACCACGTCAAAAAACAACTCATGTTGTCAACAAAGCAATAGAATGAGTGCTATTGAAATCTACTAAACTCTTAATTTTAAACTTATATTCACCCTCCCTACCAGGATTACTGATATAGCTCCAGTTTAGCAATAATTATGAGGAATTTTGCCATACCATAATGTAAGATTGCCAAGGGAGTCTGTAAGGATCATTATCTCTACAAAAAAAGGAAGATGACAGTCTTAAAAGATTGAGAGACTCAGAAAAATTCAGAAAGCAATTTTGAGTTCCAGAGCCCTATTTTAATCAAAGAAAGACACAAGTAGATTTTTTTTAAAGCAGCAAAAACCTTTTTGTTTTCAAAACTAAAACTAAAATTCTTTTTAGTATAATTATTAATAGTACTAATAAGTATTAATTATTATAATAAAGTATAAAAATATTCTTATTTCCTATGAAATACAATTCCTCTGATGGTGAATATGTTGCTGATCTCATAATCTTAGGAATCTTTTACCTATTTAATACCTAGTTACTAGAGTTTTCAGTCATTAATTAGAAGGGAATTTATGAAAATCAGCTTCAAAAATAAAGCACAAAAGACAAGGGGCTGGCACTAGTTGACCTTTAAGGTCCCTATCCAAACCATTCTACAATTCCGACATATGAATAGAGTTACAAGATGCTTCTACTCACTAATTTAAGCGGACAAAATGCATTTCCCAAGTCAGAGAGCTTCTAAACACAGAAAGTTTCAAATATATTAACAAAGCAAGAGACCTACTGCATTTTAATCTATTTCCTGCCCTTTGCAGTCTCAAAGTATTGCAAAAGAAGGTATCATCACTTGCTGGTGTTATATATGTGTGGTGGTTTAGTTTTCTTGGTTTTGGTTTAGGCCTTCCTTGGTAACAATGTCATAACTAAGGAAGTATTCCA
>JAWWEE010000158.1:20552207-20627383 GCA_035221455.1 Xenops minutus
GTACGGAGGGGAAGGACCTGCTTTCTCTTAAGGGGAGTGTTGGTGAGAATTGATTGTATTAGTTACTTATTGAGCTTTTCTCTGAGTTTACGGATGTGTGTGTATCTTTGTTTTTACCCATTTTTTGTCCCACTTCCCATTCCCTTTCCCCCTTTTCCCTTTTGGAGTTGTTTTGGGATTTGTTCTGTAGACTCACACTGTTTGATTGTATATAATTGTAATATATGTGAATATATATACATATATACTTTTAATACAATTGTAATTTTGGTACCTTTTTCCTTCTCTCTTGGGCAGGGTGGGGCGGAATCTGTGTGGCCGACAGGTGGGTTTGGCAGGGAGCCAACTCAAACCTCCACAACATGGCAAAAAAAATTTTTTTCTGAGGTATCAAAAAGAAAGATTTTGAAAGATGCCTGTTTTGTAGCTGAAGAATTTCTTTCAGGAGGATTTGAAGACTATGATTTGTCTTATTAAGAACATGATTTATTTTATAGTATATATTCATAGTCACATATCATTAAAGTGAATATAAGGTGAAGAATGACAAACAGGGGCTGAAGCATAGCTAACATACTGAGTAGAAATTGCTGAGGCTTGCATTACTGGAAAGTAGTATTTAGTATTAACCTGCAAAAGAACAGGGAAAAAAAACCCAAAATATTTATTGAAAACTAGAAAGAAACCCAACCAACCAACCAAACAAAAAAACCCACACCAAACAAATAAACAAAAAAAGCCCACAAATAACAAAACAATCAGTGTAGAGCTATTAGAGATTAAAAATCAAAATATTCTCATTGAGTGCTATTATAATAGTGCAGTCCACTAGGATACTGCAAAGCATTTAAAAACATCAGTTGCTTTCCTATCTGCAAATTGTTCTAAAATAATTATGTACTTCCCTGATAATAATATTTTCAATAAATTTCCAGAAACATCTATAGTTAAAAATAATGACAACCTATAAATTGACAGATTGATTATGGGTGATTGACCATATAGGTCATATAGTACAATGGTGATGGTTCAGACTGGATGATCCAACTTTAACAGGTGGAAACAGGCAAGCAAAGTCTCTGAACATCTTTGGGAAAAGAAACTGGGGCTTTAGACATGAAAAGGACATAAAAATTCTTTTCTCTCCATTAAAAAGAAGATGATTTGGATATTACATCCACTTTAAAACTAGCTCTTTTCCCTCCAAAGAGTGAAAAAGGAATAGTTACCACATCTCTACCAGGGAATTTGCTTCCTTCCTGTTATGTGAAAAATGCTATCAGTTCTGGCTTAATACTCTAGTTTTTGAAAACTGCCAAAACCATATTCATGCAAAAGAAGTATGCACACAAACAAAATGAAACAAACTGATAGAAAATAGCACAAACATAACCACAGTCAGTGCTGATATTTTCAAAGTTACTATCTTCACTATCTGCCCAGCTTATGAATCTTCATTAAGATATACGGACTCAACTTGCAAATTTTTCTCTCCAAAAAATGCAGTGCCCATTTTCAGATTGTAAATTTGGAATCAAGTAAAGCTATCACCTAGTACGCCTTAAAAAGCTTCATAGCAGATGTAGACTTTGCAAGAAGGTAAGCTCGTTCACCATTTTAGAAATATTTGCAAGCAGAATTTTACCATCTCAAATATTAATTTATATGGTCTGTGAATCACAGCTCTACCTGATATTATCTATACATTAATGCCCCCTTTTTGAATTGCAAATAAAGAAATGTCATATTTGCAGAAATGTCCTTTCCCACCCACCCCCTTTTTTAATTTATTTTACACTTATGTAGTCTACATTATTTTAGTGCCATGCATGAAAATTCAGTTCAATACATTTAAGAGTCTGAAGTACCCATAAAAACTAGGGAAAAACATTGTTTATTAATGGACGAGGAGTGCAAACCTTCTTCTTCTGCATATAATCTAGCAGCTAGAGTACATGCAAAGAAAGAGGGATACTCAGTTCAATTCCTGCTTCAGCTTGGTAGGCCGAACTTCAGCTCTTTCAGAAAAGAAATCTATTTCATAGAATCATTAAGGTTGGAAAAGACTTCTATGATCACCAAGTCTAATCATTAACTAAAATCACCATTAAACCATGTCCTCAAGTGCCACATTTACAAGTGTCTTTTGGACAGTTCCAGGGATGGTGACTCCACGTCCCTGGGCAGCCTGTTCCAATGCTTGACAAGTCCTTCCATGAGGAAATTTTTCCTACTATAAAGTCTAAACCTCCCCTGTCACAACTTGAGGCCATTTCCTCTCATCCTGTCACTTGTTACCAGCGAGAAGAGCCTGACCGCCACCTCGCCACAGTCTCCTTTCAGATAGTTGTGGAGAGCAATAAAACTGGACTTACTTCTGAAGCAGAGCCACACTTGCTAGCTATTTAAAATGTCTGGAGCTAAAAGGAAAAGAAGAAGCACACAATGTGGCAATCTGGATATGAAAAAGTAGTACTGGGTTCTCATTCCTTTATTTGGAACTAATACTATTGTTACCAGATCATATAAAAGATACCAGCACTTCAAGATTAGTAACATGAAGCTGGTCCAGAAATCAGTTGTATTTGCAGCCTGTGTTAGACATTGCTCACAAGAGTTTATCAAAGATTTGAAAGTATCTATGGATATTAGACACAATATATCAATTACGATCCTGGAATACACTCCCAAAACCAACAATTATTTTCTCCTTGACAGAATACTCAAAACATGAATACCTTTTCAACGGAGTTCAAGAAGAGATTTAACCTCAGATAAACCTACAGTAGACAAAACTCCTGCTTTTTATTCTTGGTTGCCTAGTCATACTTCAAGAAGGACGAAGAGAAGACCTCACTGAGCGCTACCATATGTTCAGTGTTTTAACTTCCTGAAAAGACTGTTAAAAATATTACCTAAAGGATTATAGGCTATAAGCTTCACCACTTTTTGAATTTCTGTCTGAAAATTCACAACATTTCCTATGAAAGGCTATTTTTATCCAAGATTAGGGAAAGTAAAAAAGAAAGAAGAAATAATCACACCTTGTGTGACTGCAATTGTCCAGGGCTGGACTGTACAGGAACTTATGAGGCAATCTCTCCACAGAACAGGTAATTTTGCTATAGAACTGCTTAACTTGTCCAGCAGCAATGCACACAGGACCAGGGGACTGAGTTCAGAACAGGAGGTATAAAATAAAACCTGGACCATATTTCACTCTTTTATTCAGTAACATAAGGAAATCCAAAATAACTGTACTGAAGTCCTGAGTGCAAAAAAAAATAAGAATAAAGGAACATAGCTAGGAACAAATACATATGGAACTTTCCAAACTTTCAAAGCAGTCATTCAAATGACAATCTACATGCAGCAAAATTTCAGCAAGTATCAAAGTATTAAAAAAGGAACCTAATTTTTGCTATAAAAATATATCTATAAATTTGAAACTTGAAACCAAAATTCCCATGATTTTCTCCCTTTCTTCAAATGCTCTTCAGAAATAAAATTTAATCCTTGGCTGAGATCCAGTATAATGAGTCCAAGTTTCAACTTGAGAAGCAGATATTGTACCCAACCAATTAAAAACCCCTAAGAAAACCCACAAACACAGCAAATTATGCTGCTATTAGACTTCAGAAATCAGAGTTAAGAGACCATCATATTTGTGACATATCTTTGCCTACGACTGGTTTTAGTAGTTGAGAGAAATATTAAATTTTCTCATGAAGAATTTCAAACCTCCTTTTTGCAGATTGTTCTCTGCATTTTCCCTGATTTTCCCCAACCTGTGGCCCAGATCACACAGCTGGTGAGTACAGCAACTGAGCTCCTGACACAATCACACAGGGAGAGTGACTCCAGCATATTCAGATCTCTCGACTCCAGCATATTCAGATCTCTCTCGTCAAGTGTTACATGCATTTTCTTAAATTCAGATCATGCAATACAGTCATGAGGTGAAAACTCATATTTTGCCGACTTACCAGTTAAGAGAGTAGCTGGAATAAGTGAATCACATGTCCCTAAAGTATGTCACAATCTCAATTTTAAATTACGTTCGGGATGTTGTGCTTTTTTTGTCACTACAAGTTTAACACAATTTATGAACACTTGGAAATGCTAGCTGTTGCATTTCTACTCATATTTATTCATTAAAAAGAATCAACATTAAGAAAAGTAAAGAAAATTGACATATATATATAAAAGCCAGCTCTAGAATGAGATGGAATCTTACAATCCCCTTAATTTCTAAGCTGAAAGAAGTGCAGAGAAAGACTACCTAATTTACAAAAATTCGTTCAATTCCTTGTTTATCAGCTAAGGTAGTCAAGAGAAATGTCATTATACAAAACTGATGTTTGCTTCAGTAGCAAAGGGAATGCAAACAGAACACTTTATAAACACCTCCAAGGAATTGATAAGGGATGACTGCAGTTATCAGCCTAAGAGGCATAGACAAGAAGCTTCTCACCCGTTGCTAATGCCATGAGCTACCCAATCACTCCATCTATAATGATACCCACGGGAAAATATTTGGGACCATACTCCGTATACTTCCAAAATATACAGCATTGAACATTTTTTCTGCCTCAATATATATTTTAAAATAATTTCTAAGGAACTATGAAATGAATATATATATTCATAATTTAGTGGATTCTTGACTGCTGACTTCTTCCAATGGCTTAGAGTTAGTAGCTTAGAGCTAGTACCTAGAAAATTTATTTTACTTCAGGTGAAAGAGTTCTCTGCCTTTGTAATAGGAAGATGGAAATTCTACATTGTATCTTATTAAGTTCCAGATGGTCACAAACAGCAGCACAGCTACAAATGGTAACCTACCTGAGTAATCACAATTATGCTAAAAAATACAGCATACCTGGACTGTTACCTTGACTGACTTTCTATGTGTGAATGACTTTTTCAGAAATTAAATAATTGTTGAGCTAGTCCATGGGTTTATTGCTCTTTTGTATCACACATAAAGGTAACAGTTGCTATTCCCATCCTAAGAAATATGCATAGCACAGAAAGATTTTGCAGTACTGCAGCCATGGCAGGGTTATTTAAGCAAACAAAAATGTCTCCTTAAGAGCTGGTTTCTTTCTGTGCTCGTTCACATCAGAGAGAAATAGAGCTAATGCTACGGTCTTATGAGTGCTTTATGCATTCTGACAAACCAAACGAGGTTTGTCAGGAGAGGCTCTAGGCAGCATGGAACTGCTGCAATTTTACATCTCATTGATTACCACAATGGGAATTGAAAATGGTTCTCTGTTTTCGACATGATATTAAAAATACTGTTGCAGACCTCAAAAATATTCAGGTCCTTCAGCAGAGGGAAAATGAGGAAAACCAACTTTGTATAGCATTGTTTCCTCATGAATTTGAGTCAGGCCCATCTGACCTTTACAAAGGCTAATAATAAGGCAATAAGGTGACATGCAGTAAAGCATGTCATTCTGTGAGTAGTTCTGCAAGAGGATACATGAAATAAAAGGGCAATTCAATGCCCTGAGGCTTTGGACATCCATTTGTTCTGTGGTATGTGCATCCTGTATACTGCTGGCATTACACAGAGTATGTGGGAACACACATGTCACAACAAGCAATCCTAAAAGAACAAGGACCTAAAAACGATTCTAAGAAAATAAAGATTTATTATTACAGTCACACTGCCTCAGTCACTGGCTGGTTTGATGTTCTGGAGAGATTTTCTATGAAATGTTTAGGAGACTAATTACTTTTTATTTTTATCATACAAATATCTCAAGTCTTTCTTGTTCCCACATCTTCAGCAACTTATTCTTGCTGGATCAAACACTTCCCATCCGCAGAATGTTACCACTTTATAAGGGATGGACTCACATTCTAACCACAGAGAAACAAACCCAAAACCACAGAGAATAACTATAGTGACAGTAGTAGAAGTTTGTTCTACTCAGAGATTGCAAGTGACATATGTAGCAGCATGTGCTAAGAAAGCTGTGATAGTCACTAACCCTTTGAGGTGCCTAGCAACCTTCAGTCGCGTTCAGTGGGAAGAGAAGATTTTCAGCACTCAATAGAATTAAATTCCTAATAAAACTATTTACTCTGGATCAATTCTAGCAGTCCTCAAGGTTTCTTAAGGTAGAGGTAGAGGAAAGCATACTTAGCACAAAAACAAGTCATTAGTTACTGCAATTACATCATGAAAACCAATTTAATTTGAAAAAGAAATCTCTATATTTAAAAATAATGCCAGCTTTTCACATGTTCCAGCAGACTAGTCTACAGACTGGCAATCAGAAGATCAAAGTTCTGAATTTCATCATGTCTTTCTGATATTTGAATTATATCTATACAAATACCTATGCTAATGCTTTACATCTAATTCAGATACATTTTCAACACATTTACCATATAAGCAACTACTAGTATAACAGGCAACCTAATCAATGGAGTACGAAACAATAAAAAAAAAAAATTGAAAATCAAGTTTTGGTAAGTTAATGTCATCTGTGTTATTCCCACCAGGAATATCCAATCACAGGAAGTTGTATGCAAAAATTAAATACAAGCACTTCCATTGACTCTCATTAGAACATATTGGGAATTATGTATCAGCTAAAACTAGGTCTGTATGACAAAGAAACATGCCAATAGATAAGAAAGGGAAAACTCAAATGGCACTCAAGTACTACCAAACAGCCAATAGGAACTAAGCTATATATGAAGACAACTGGCGGTTTGATCAGTAGCAGAACAGGAAAAGAAAATCCCTCTCCCACCCCAAATGTAGCTTTTGAGAATTTACAAATAACTTTTCCCTGTCTGAGAAGGGTATGATAAAAGCAACAGTCCATTTATGAATCCAGCAAGTAGTCTCAT
Source organism: Xenops minutus (assembly GCA_035221455.1). Classification (NCBI taxonomy): domain Eukaryota; kingdom Metazoa; phylum Chordata; class Aves; order Passeriformes; family Furnariidae; genus Xenops; species Xenops minutus. The sequence continues at coordinate 20,559,084 of JAWWEE010000158.1, forward strand.
CCATCATCTTAAGGACACAAAAATGCAAGAATATATTTGGGTAAAAAATATCCTCCTGGATTTCTTGATCCTTTGATATAGAGCAAGATAAAGAAAAAGGACGTAAAGCCCAGAGAAATAATAGTGATGGGCCAAGCCTCCTGATTCCACTTGAAAAAAACCTGATTTGTTCAGAACAGAAGCCATCCGCTATCCAAAACCAGCAAACATTTACTCTTTCTCTAATAATATGAAAATCTTTCACAAAAACCAATGTGATGTGTACAATTGCATCTGTGACAACTGTTCACACCTACAGGTTATTGGTCTGCTGGAGAGGCATTAATTTGAACTGTTATACTAACACAATAATTACCATCCTTGGGTTTTATACATATATATACACACACATATTTTATATATTATATATAATTTTAGTTACCTATCACCTACTACTTCATATGGTAATGGTGCCTCATAGAAAATAAACCATTGCAAAATCATTGGTATGCTGAACACACAGAATATGCTTTTCTATGCTTTTCTTTATTTTTGTATATGCCATATATGTATATAAACCAAACCTTACAACACCAACAGCAAGATAAAGTTGTGAGATACAGAATATTTAAAAGAAAAGAAATAGATAAATAAAGGAGTACTCTATAAATTTCAATTAATGATGACAGTGTCTAACACCTATAAAGATTGCAGATTGGCTATTCTTTACCCTAATTGGCTTCAACTGTTCCAGATGGGTATCAGCTGCCATGAAATGCCTGATCTGATGATAACAGTCAGTGAGAGTTCCATAAAGAAAACAGTGAAATAGTAATTTCATTAATGTAGCGCTTTACACAGAACAATGTATTGGAATATCACGGAATCACATGATGGCTGAGGTTGGAAGGGACCTCTGGAAGTCATCTGGTACAAAACTCATGCTTAAACCCCCAGACTGGGTGGCCTCTGGCCCTGCACTGGTGCAAGGGGTTGTTCCTCCCCAGATGCAAGACTTTGCACGTCTCTGTGTTGAACTTCATGAGGTTCCTATCAGCCCATTTCTCCAGCCTTTCAACATCCCTCTGGATGGCAGCACAACACTCTGAATATGGATATATAACTTTTTCTGGGTTAATTTGTTTAATACACTGCTAATTCTGTTACTTCTTTTTTATTATTATTTTTCCTGTGAAATATAAAAAAAAATATTAACAAGTTCTCATTCTTTTGCAATTTACTGAATAGATAATATATATTATGTGATTTTTTTAGCAGAGACTGAATTTGTTCTTACTTTCTAGAAAGTAGCTGTCACATTATAGATACTGCTACAAGAAAAAAAAAATACTGCAGCTTGGGCCCATTAGTCTCACAATATTCAGAATATTCTTTATCGGATTGCATTAAATCATGTTTTTATATATTAAAAAAAAATATATAATAAATGAACTATCTGTAATCTTACATTGGTGCTCTGCTACAAGTCTAGGGGGGTCCAAAGGGCTGAATTACAGCCAAAGGGATTTTTTGTTTTGGTTGGTTGGGATTTTTTAACAAAGAAAATATTAAGGCACTTTTTAAAAATTTTGATTTTGGCTACTCAGTGATGGAAACTTCATGGCTTGAACTTCAGGGTTACTGAAATCCCAGTGAATTCAAAGTTAGGTACCATCAGCATTTTGTAAATTCATACTTTGCAAGTATTTAAACTCGGTTACTTGTATACCAACACATCCAACACAGACCATTTAAAAAAGGTTGACGGTTCACTCCTTTGAAAAAAAGAGTGTAATTTTAAATAGTTTCTAAGAAGTGGAATCATAATTAGTGAAAATCAATAAAATTTTTCATAAATGGAAATCTACATAACTACATAAGTTTTATTAAGTGGTTACAGACATTATTTTGTATTTAAATGAATCAAAATTAAATGAAGCAGGTATGAAGCTTCAAATATCTTTGAAACTTTAAAATAAATATGCATTCCTAATACAGATATACTGAATCTCATTTATCCTGTATTAATGGCAGTCTCAGTGGAAAGAAACTCTGTGGATGAATGTCTTAAAGCTAATTGACAAAAATATATATTTTCTCTCAAATTCAGGAACTTTTTGCCTTTGGGACATAGGGAGACCAAGTAACTGTCCTTTGCCCCTACTTTTTTCCACTGAGAAGGAAGGATTGTCTCTGAGGATGAGATACTGTCAGACACCACAGTCTTGATCATGTATCTTTCTTGAGCCTGAAGGATTATTGGATTCAAAGCATTATTGAATGACCAATAAATTTTACCAGTATACTTCACATTAACCTAGTCCTTAGTCTCCATCATATACCTCACATGAATCTGATGCAATCACAGATGCAAAGTCACCCTAAATCTAGCAATCCCCCCCCTAATTTTAGGAGGACATATTAGTCTGACATGGCTAAATAAAAAAATGTGACTTTATGAATATCTGAAGGTTACCAATCTTGAGGAAGAAAATTTAGTGGGATACAGGGAGAATGAAATGGAAAGAAAACAACAGTTTGAAATGAACGTAATAAGCTGAATAGTAGCAAAACGTTTCATGAGACTGAAATCTATCCAATAGAGACACAATTCTGTAAGGCAGGAACATTTGGAAATAGAGTAGACAAAGCATGAGACAGCATGAAACAATTGTGTACTGATGACACAGAAGGCTAAATCATCTATATTTGCCTTTTTGTCTGTGAGATTACTTCTTCTAGTCAATCATTCTGGAGCACCACTCCATTTTAACACCTCCTTCTTTCATTTTCTTTCTCCCTTCCTCTTCCTTTTGAAAGCATTATCAAAATAGATGTGACCTCATTTCCGCTTTTTTCCCTTCTGCTTTAAAGGAACAATCTCTGTAATCACTATGTTTACCCAAATGTTGTCATATTTGGTTCTTTATATCTGAAAACCTATTTTAAGCAACATCTGAACACAGTGTTCAACATTCCTCCCTTACAATGTAGCTTTCTGTAGCCACATAATTTTTATAAGGTCACCTATGACAAAAGTCAGTGACCTTATAGAAAAACAAATGAATGGATGAGGAAAGATTTGGGTTGGACAAAATGTTAAGTGTTGAGACACTTTTCCACATGCCTACATCCACATACAGAATTCACTCACAAAGAATAGACTAAGGCTCTTCCACAGAGAGGAAAAAGCCTAGAAACCTGCAAGTATTTTAGAGAAAAGATCTAGCGTTAATGCAAGTCTCGAAAGTAGGATTCAAAGATTTTTGATTACAGAAGAAAACACTTATCTCTCCTTGCTTTAAAGAAAAAAAAAATCAAACCAATTTTGGCTTTAATAGGAAACTAATTAGAATGCAAGAAATATCTGTTACCTTATATCTTTGTTGAAATGCTCTATATTTGCTAAAGGGAAAGTGTAATGAATTTCTAGGATGTTTTTAGTAATATCCATAATTTTTCCAAGAAATTTTTTCAAATTTCAAAAGCAAAGGGAGGAAAAATGCAAAGATAGCCACTAGTATCCTAATACCATATTTTCTGCCAATAGCTGCTAATATTTAAATTCTTAAAGAATTATATGGCTCTTGAAACTCTTGTAAAATGTTTACAATTTTTCCAATTCAAAAATCATGATCCACTTTGTGTCTCTTGTAACATGTATCTGAACTGTTCTGAATAAGATTTTTGTACCTCAATCCCCTCAACAGTCTTACTGTTACACTCAGTGTTAACAAATGGAAATTTCTTGTCATTCTGCAAAATGTCAAAAGTTTTGGTCCCAATGAAAGAAATGAAAAATCAAGTAATAGTAAAAATTGGGTTTATGTTTTATTTAGTTCAACTGACTTGATTTTTACTTGTGGTCTGTAATTGGGAAATTATCTAAGAGCTTCCACTGCGTTTTGGTGGGGTTCATGCAACAGAAATATCTTTATATACATAGTTCTTTAACTGACTTGGTGTTTGGCATGTAAAAAAAAGGATCTTTTAAAGGAAGTAAATCTATCTATTCTTGTTTCTTCACACACAATAAAAAGTGAGGCAAATTTTATTAATTTATATTTTAAATTCTCAGCAGTTCTTATCCATCTTCCCATTTCAACTCCAGGAAAAATAATACTTTTTTGATTGATAGTCTGAAAATATGATTTAAACTGATCTATTTCACATACTTGTTTTCTCTTTCTCTCTGTTTATTAAATTCGCCTTAAATACTGGTGAAATAAAACAACTGGCGGACTTCACTGAAGACACACAGGAGAATGGAATAGCAGGGGTTCTGCATGTCTGGGACTGAGCTGCATGGTGCCTGTGTGGGAAAGAGGGTGTGATAGAGAGGGCTTACTGTAATAAAAAAGTAAAACATAAATAACCTGTAGTACTACAATCTCATGGCCCACTGACACTTTGTGTCTCATAGCAACCTTCATGAGGCAGGAACTCTTGACGGAACATACAAAAAGTACTTGGAATCAAATTTATCTGAATATCTGTAGGTATTGAGCTGAGTCTGGGAAAAAAACTCCATACAGAATTCAAAGTATTGCTAGTTCTCACTAAACACTAACCTTGTTTGCATTTCAAGGAGATTTTAGAGCTTTTGTTTTCTTTTTTGTAATACAGTGAAAAGGAACCTTTGAAATTAAAAGTAATTTCATGAGAAAAAAACCCAACTAAACAAACAAAAAAAATCCCAATCACAGTATTTGTATTTATTTCTCATAATTACAAACGTTTCTTAAGAATTTAAACTACTCATGGAATTTGAAATTAAATTAGTAAGTGTTTTATTCAGCTCTCATCTGTTCCCTTTTTTTCTGTCTGAGGGGAAGGGAGATGAAGAAACAGGCAAATAATATAGTCCAGCTGTGGCCCATAACTGCTAATGATATCACAACCAAAGCAGAAGCGTTCAGTTACTATTTAAAAAATGCATTCTGACATACTAGGATAGATGAGCTATTTGACAGTTTACTGAGTGATAAACTTCACTGCTGTTTCTTCCAGTGCAGTCCAGCACAGTTCTGAAAAACTGCAAGAAAAAAGCTTGAAGAAAATACAGTAATCCTTAGAGAAGTCAGTTATCTTTCCTGGTAATTTCCATGCTTGCTACAACAGCGAAACCTAATGCATCTACAAGACCATTTTGTGGTAAGTACACCAAGACAGAACTAATGTCAGCGTTCCTGTTAAAAGGCAGAAACCATACTTTACCAGAAAATGCAAAGAATGGGTAAGATAAGGCAGTCTATTGTAGTCAAGTAGGATTTGGTGGTTTCTTGCCCTGGCAACCTTTATCACCTCTTAGGATAGGTACTGTGAGATAAGTGAGTGATTGCTTAGGAATATCAAATGATTTAGCCTAATTTGTCTCAAAAGCTCTGTCATTTGTCAAGACTAGTTAAATAAAAGATTCCCTCCATCCAGGCTCATTTTAGGGCAATTATAGGGAGGATAATGCATAGTGTAATGTTATACCTATTATGTATAGATAAGGAGGAGTTTTTCTGAAAATTGCGTATTTTATTACAGGAAAAAAGTTCTTTGTTCTCTTTGCAGAACATTGAAAACAGGTCAAAAAGCTATTTTACAGTAAGTCCCAACTTGACAGTTTGGGGGTTTTGGTTTTCTATTTTGTTGGGGTTTTTATTTGTTTGGGTGTGGGGTTTTTTGTTTGTTTTGGTTTTTGGTTTTTTTCCTTGATCAAGGGTTTCTCAGCATGTTCCGGGAGCCATGAGCTAGTCCTGTGAGCAAAATATGAGTGGCAAAATTGGAGTTATGATTGAAATCTAGCCTTGCTCTAATAGCCATATGGAGCCAAATAAGAAATACAGCAGCACGCAGAACCTGGGCCTAGGCGCTTAGGTCTGGCTGAGAATGGGAGGGTATGAACAATACTTGCCATTGATGGTATGCTTACTTGTAGAATGGTCAGTCATATCAAAATACTAGGTATATTTATCTGTATTCTTACATCTCTAAAATAGAGAAACCATGTGATTCTACCAAAGCATATATAAAAAAATAATGTATTGCAAAAACAGTTGTTTTTTTCTTTAGTGAAAAGGGAAGTGAACTCTAATTTATTGAATTTAGAAATAAGTAATCTAAACCCTGAACCATCTTTTCAAATGCCATTACGCAGTTAATTTCCTGAAAGAACGGGATTTTGAGAAAGGATTGAGTCAACAGAAATAATGTTGAAGTTCAAGTGCAAAAGTCTGCAACCATCACGGCTCAATACAGGCATACTGACAGTTCAAGTAGAAACTCTGACAGAAAGAACTTCGAGGTCATACTGGATGGTAGGTTGAACACAAGGACTTCCACTGTGCAGTGTCACTGCGAGCTAGCCAAAACACCTACTGGACTGTTGGAAGTACAAGGGCCAGTACATCAAGGGAAGTTATCAATTGTCCTCCTCCAACTGCTACTAAAATACTGGATCCAGTTTTGGGCTCAAGATTTCAAGAAGAATGCAGAGAAACTGAAGAGGGCTCAGAGAAAGAGTACCAAGAGTGTCAGGGTCTAGAGCATGTTCCTAGGAGGAGAGGTTGAGGGAGTAGGGTTGGTTTTGTCTGGCAGAGAGGAGGTTAGGGGGTGCTGCCCTGTTGGCAGCCTGCAGTGGTTTAAAGGAATTTACAAAGACCACAGCAAATTCTTTTCAGGAGCAGCAACAGACAAAAATTGCAGGATAGTATTTAAGACTAGATGTTAGGAAAAACTTCTCCATTAGGAGGGTGATGCAGCACAGGAGCAAGAGGGGCTGTTCTTCTGGTACATCTGTTCTTGAAAGATTTTAAAACTAAACTAGACAGATCGGGGTCTAATTTGTTGTAGCGCTAGTGATAGCCCCACTTTGGGACAACAAATGGTCAAGACAATTTCCAACACTACTTCCATACAATAATTTCCTGATTCTATTACATTAAAAAACTAGCAACACTAACATAGACATACTCACAAAAAAATTTCTCTTAAATACAAAATAAAATCAATTAACCACTTCAGTATGCAAAAATTAATTATGTAGAAGTGTGACAATTTTATGTAGTTTGAAGGGGGTTTTAGGCACTCTAGTTTGGAAAAAAAAAATCCAGAAATCTTACTGGAAAAGTAGAAAAAAATAAGCTTTTTGTTATCTAAACCTCCAACTTACAGAAACAGATATAGAGGGAAAAAATCATGGTTTAATGCTTTTACATAGTCACAGATCTACTTTTATAGGTGTCATAGACTAAATTTCATATGTGATATAATCCAATATTATGCACAATAATTAGAATTTAAAATTAATAACCACTGTTTTGAAAAAACAGAATGCTTCATTTTAAAACCAGTTTCATTTGTTTTGTAATCTTTCCCAAGGGCCTAAAAGGTGCTAAACAACTACAGCCTCTAAGGACTTTGTAATCCAATTTTGCACTTGGCTTATTATAGCAACTTGCATTTCTCTTCTATGGCTCAATCCTGCATGGTAGAGAGATCTAGTCCTGATCCAGTAAAGCATCCTGATTCTTGTAGGTTGTATCCAGATCACACAGTCTTGATATTTTTTTTTTTTTCAATAAGGATGATAGAAAATGTAAAAGAAAATTAACACTGCTTTACTAACACAAAATAAGCTAAAAAAGGCTTATGTAAAGAAGGTGTAAAATGAACAGATTGCAATAAATTGTTTACTTTATGGATCAAGGCATTGTCTGATTTGAAACTGTAACTAAATCACAATTCCCTTCCTGGGATTCATCTTGATATTCCTTCCCTACTCAAGGGGTCGAACAGCTGTTCAGTCTAACTTTTCATTTACTCCCATCTGTATTGTCATCTCATGTACAATAAAATAATTTGAATATTATTGCTGTTTTTTTCAGATAGGTATGAGTTTTGTGGTCATGGACTAATTATACATTTTAATACACTTTTTTGCCTTTATAAATATATTTAAATTAACATTATTTAAAGTGTTGGGGGGGGGGCGTTACTCTATTTGTTATTAATTAACAGTATGCTTCTAACCAAATAATGATATATAATATTTACACATAACAGTGCTGCTAAATTTTGCTGCACTTACTCTGCTCTACACAGAAGCAAGCATGAAATGTTTGCCTTTTAGGCAAAGGGCTCCATTTAACATTAGTATCTCTCGGTTACTGCATCTTGATGACTCAGTCCATTTTATTGGTACAACAACTGAGAACACTGGTAGAAGTTATGGATAAAAATTTACAGGAAATGACAATTTTTTAAAGAATTAATATGTATTAAATGTCTTTGGAGGACAAGAGATGAAAGGGGAAATAGTTCTTTTAATGTATCACGGCACTCTACTTGGACTTAGGATCTAATGCATCAATACGAACAATGAGAATAATTATTCAATGATTTGATTTAATTTTTTTGGCCAGCTCTGGGACACTGCAAAAGAAACCCAGCTGTTAGTTGATTGCACATTTGATATTAAATGGTGTTATATTATCCTCAGTGTAAAGCAGAGAGTTTCTAACACAGCAAGTCAGTTACTATGCACGTTGTCTGTTAACACCCTTATCTTAGCAAAATAAAAACAGATTTTAAAAAAGAAACAGGTAAAAAAAAAAAAAAATAAAGCCACTATGGAAATGCTGTATATGCGACTTGATATATTCTTATACAGCAGGACTGAATTTAGGGGACATGTGGTGTATACACTGGAGCTAGAAAAAAATACAATGTATAGTTAAGCTAAACAGCATTTATCAATTCTATTTAATATTAAAGTGTTTGCATAGCCTGTACCATAGGACTGTGAAGTGATCATTCATCTTCCAGACTATTCAAGTACACTGACATATAATCTAGCAACATCATCTTTGAAAAGACAAACATAAAACCAAACTACACTAATTCTTTTTTATTTGAAAGACAGGTCAGATTAAATACATGATTTACTTTATGTTCGAAGGCAACATTTTTAGCAGTGTTCTAGGAGCTGCAGCTTTTCAGATTCTTTGACACAGGCAAACTATGGATGTAAAGTGTCCAGATATAGGTTTAGTTGTCTTAGCCAAAGAACTGAAGTTTGAGGGATTTAGTTTATACCTCTCTGCTATCACTGATAATGCTGGTAGCTAATTCCCATGCATTCTGGAATACTGTCTATAAAGAGCCTGGAAACGCAAAATCTATAAAATTTTAATTCGGGATTCTTTGTCTCAAGGCATTACTATTGAGCATGCTTGTTCTTTGAAGACAATTCATCCCAGACCATCACTTCTTCCTTTAGTTATGGTGCATAACAACTGTCTCTTGTTTACTCACATCTCATTCAAATTTATTCAAGAAGAATGAAACTAACTAGGAATAGCTATTTACATTGTTTGGGTAAGTTTATTGGTAGCATGAAGCAAAATACAATGAACTTTAAAAGAAAATTTACATTTTATAAAATAGTAATTTTTTATTCATTTCAGCTCTTTCAAAATATTACAGATTAGGATTAAAAAATCTGTATACATGTTTTCTTTTGAACCTACTGCCTGAAGAATGAGAAACATTTAATTTACTTCATTTTACATGTGATATCAGACATTTACTTTCTTCTAAAGATGACTGATGTGCTGATCCTATTTCAATGCAAGAATGTATCACCAAATAAGGCCAGCATTTTTCATTCAATTCTGCTGTATTTAGGCAATACTTGTTCCACAGAATGTTCTAGATTTTCACCCATATTTAGAAAATGTATTGTGTACCATGGTGAGATACTCTGACTCTTGCCAGATTTGAACAAAAAAGCAACAGAACATTTGATAATTTTATTCATAATGATACCATTCAGAGAAACCACTGTTATGCAATGCTGTTTTCACAGCATTATGGAGTTGTGTGAGGATACTAATTTCTTGGCATTTCAGCCCAATTATTTTCATTTATGAACTCAGAGGGTGGAGGGAAACTTGCCATGCTAAAATTTGAAGCAGTCCTTTAGCTTTTTACTTTCAGTCCACTGTTGTACATACAATATTACCATAATAGTGGAACAATTCTGCTGTTACAGAAGAGGCAAACTGTGTGCATTTGAAAACTAGATGAATACTGTCAGGAACTTTCTGATGAAGAGTAAAGGAGGGGAGTATGTATAGAAAAGTCATGTGTGAAGCAAATCTGATTTGTGGAATGCAAACCGAAATGCTAAAAAGAAAAAAAAAAACAAAAACAAACAAAAACAAACAAAAAAACCCCCTATCTTGTTCTCTTCATCAACTGAAATTTATGTAGACAAGACACCTCTTAACCTAACACCCACCACAAAAATAAAGAAAAATATGCAAGTTTTGGAGACAGAGTGTCAATTATTTTCTTTAAATTCCTATACAGTCATGGCTCTGACTCATCCAATTTTCTTAGTTTAATGAAATATGACCCCGTGGGAGTAGCCTGTTGCAAAATTTACCACAACTATCTTCTGCCTCCAATGTGAGAAATGAATTCTGAACATGTTGGCAATTCCTCCTTTATTTGGTTAATTAACTGTTGATGTACCTCTTTGTAACTTCTAATAATTCTAGCAACATGGACTTTAAGCAACGCATGAAACTTTGATTAAGGAACTCTGAATTAATGTAAACTTTTAGCAGAACTTTTAAAAGATGATGAAGTAAAGGTAAAGGGAGGATGAGGGTGGAGGCGGGGAAGGAATAAAGAACAGAATAATTATGAGATCAGTAAACAATTAAGCCATTCACCAAAGTTATTCAAAGCACCAAGGCACCAAAAGACAAAGACCCTATGTTCAATTCAATTCATAAAAGACATTTAACGTGCTAAGCAAAGTCAAGCATGCAGGTGACATCAATTTCCACGTTTTAATTGTATTGTCACCTCCGCAGATAGTCATAAGGAAAAATAAAAACATAAATATAATTAAAAGTGAAAAAATAAAAACAAACAAACAAACAAACAAAAAAACCGAAGGAACCTAACACTGTTTTTTTCCCTGCCCAATATCTGATAAAAGTTTATTTTACTAAATTTGCAGTAAAAATGTATAAGCATTTATTCATTTATAGGCACAGCACACTGGAAACATTACACTCAGCCAAAGATCTGATCTTGAAAACCCTCTTTCAAGTAGAACAGTTTTTACTCATTAGAGTTTTCTAACTCTAAGCAGACATGCTTTCCTATACGAACTCATGGCAACTGACAATGTAAGAAACCTAGACATCACCAAGCCCTTTGGTTGTGCTGGGAGGCTCCCAGGGGCAGGTTGGTCACAGTAAATTGTCCTTATCTGTGAATTCCACTTTCCTCCTGAGACTCTAAGTCTCTTGACCTCTGAGTCACATTTCAAAGTCAATATACTCTCCATCTGCTTATTTGCAGAGAAGGGAGGAGATGAGTGTCTGCATAACTAGAGAGTAGGTTGAAAGAAGATGATAGGATATCATTACCATTTCAATAACAATGCATAACACCAGTTGCTGACTTTAGACCTCTCTATACATGTTTGCTATGACTCAATAAGCAAATTAATCATAAGAGACAAAAAGCAAGTATTGTCATGACTAAATACCCCCAACAGAAAATAAGGTTAGCTGCATCAGGTCCTAGGCCTTAACACAGCCAAAACTCATAGCCACTTGCAGATATTTATTATACTTGGCAAGTAGCTGTCTAGATCTTTGACAGCTTAATTGAATTGGTCTTAATCATCCAGTAAGATAAAGAAATCAGTTTTCTGGGTTCAAAGCAGAAAAGGAAATCTCTGAATTCATGGGGCATTATAGAAAACTGCCATCCATCAGTAGAAAGTGATTCATGTACTAAATGCATAACAAGATGACATACCCATTCAAGTGGAAGAAACAAAAGTTATGACTTATGACATAAAGAGCTTTATAGTTTTAATGCTTGTGAACAATTACAATTGACAACATTGACAAAATAGTTAAAATTTCACAGTGTCTAGAGAAAAAGTTTGGGCACTATGCTTTTCAACCATTCTACTTTATGAATTGAAAAATAAAAAGAATAATAATTCTGGTGTAAAATATGTAGAAAGCCTGATAAGGTTTTGCTTGAATACTCCTTATTTATGTGGTTAGAGCTAGAATATTAAACAATATTTGAATAAGTCTTTATTTGCAATTATCTATGTTTAAGAGTAAGAATTGGTAGGCTTGTGATCCTGTTTAACTTCAGGGAAGGAATTTTTTGTTTGCTTGTTTAATTCAAAGTAATTTTTCTTAAGTTACAGAGACATAAAAAAGATCATATAGAATCTGTGTGGTTTATTTCAGAAAATGAGTTAAGAGGCCACAGAAAGGTCAGAGTCAATAAATCTCTAGTGGTGACCACTACAGTACAAAAGACTGTCCATTCTACTATATTTAAATGTATATCTTAATTGAATTTGCTCTTTAAAAGGTATCATTTGAAATGATAGAGGGGGAAATATGTGAAACAAGATTTTTTTTTTTCTTGCTTTTGGGAGGTGGGTGATATTTTTATTATTTATTGTGGAAAAAACTTATTTATTCTTAAACTGTTCTGAAAGCTGGTACTTTTTTTACCTAGCTGCCATGTAGTAAAAGTTATAATTCATCTGAGAGGCACATGACTAGTATGTAGAGATTTATATCCTATTCCTGGGGGCGGGGGGGGAAGGAAGACATATAGAAGCAGGTGCTTTGCTAAATATATATATAAAATATATATGTAAAAATACTATTTCCCTGCTACTTTTCTACAATGTAATCACCTGTGCAAAAAATCATCACTTTAATATGTCAAAAGGCCAAATACACTCCAAAACTTTCAAGAGCAATCTATCCACTTAAACACACATACATAAATTTATAAGAATATATAGCTGTAGCAGTGAAAGTAGTTCAGCTCATACTAGTGAAACTAAACTGACAGCTTCTCTAGTACATTTTTTCTCTCAATATAGAGTTTGCTTTAGTTTCAGTGAAATTTCATTTTGTTCCATAGCTCCATCTGCATGGAAAAGCTCACAGGAACACTGTACTATCTTAGCTTTTAACTTTTCATTAAAAAGAGCTAGAGAAATGCTCAGAAACAGGCAGCTATTAGCTTTCCTCCAGTCTCCTCAGATGCCTCTCTCAATTGCCACGATAATTCAATCACAGTCTTAGTCATCAAGAGATCTCTGGTAGCAAAGTACTGGTTGGAAGCTCTACATGAGAAAAAGAGCATCTGAACTCTCATGCCACTGGGAGGAGATGAGTTATTGAGAGATAATATCCATAAGGAACTCTAGACAAGGAGTAAGGAGCAGCACTGTCAAAATTAGTTTTCCTAGTAAGCAAACCAAATCCATGCTGGTCTCAGTAGTCATTTGGCTTGTCCTAGTGTAGATCACCAGTTCAAGAAGCAGTTTCTTCTGAGAAGAGAATGTGGAGAAGGGACTGGGAAAGAGGCAAGAGAGAAAGGACCATCCCAAAACAGTGTCTGATAGACTCAGGCAGGCCTTGTTTTTCCAACCTCCAAATGTTCACCTATTGTAATAAGCTAATAGAAAGAGGACACCAAATTTTAGCTATATGTAATTTATTTCTCATTTGATTTAAAATTTAAGGCATGAAACATTGCATAAAGTGTGTCCACAAGAAAATTAGGGCTATGTAAGAAAAGGGCATCTCATGAAATCACAAAATGCTGGGGGAGCTCAGAGTACAAATAACATTATAAGAATATTATCCTAGATGATTAGTTTGGTGATATTTCAGTAGTAGGGAAGTTTACTGGTTTCTGTGGGAACTGTAAGGCAGCAGTAAGGGATATGTAGCCTCCTTTCTTGAATATCCAGGACTACGCTATATGGCACGTACATGCAGAATAATGTGTGAGGATTGAGATAGGGTATGAATTTTCAAAATACTGATTACTACACTGACTACCTAGACAGACATTCTTAGTATTAAGAGCTTTTGTATAATGTAACCTAATACGCAGTAACTATGCCAACAATCTTAGTGCAAGCTCAATGCAGGTTAGCTTAATTATACTAATGTGATCCACATTTTCTACCAAAAGCAAGCACAAGAGACCATTTAATTCACTTTTATAGTTCCTGCAAAAGTAAGGTAATCTATGCAAAGCCAGAGTACAGTAAAGGGTGCAAAAAGGAGACCAATATAGAAAAGAATAGCAAGGTTAGAACTATAACTTCATCTCTAACCTCACCTTGAGCTTCCTAACATTAGGAATGCCCTTCACTATTTCAGAGAATACTTTCCCACATTCCATGATCCCTGGGGATAACTACATTCAGCTGTAATAATTAAATGGCCCAATACTCCAGGATGGTTCATGAATGCAGGAAACACAATTCATATTAAATAATGGACTTGGACTATAAAAATAAGCTGAGAATGTGAACACCTACTTCATCAGTAAGTATGAAATATCCATATTTGGATTAGATTTACATCAGCAAGTTTTTCATAAGAATTTAGAACAGTGTCCAAGAAAGGTGGAGAGTAACTAGAAATATGAGAAGAGAGCCCACTGACACTGCACATAATTTCAATCTGCTCTACCAAAAGCTATTATGCAGAGATGCGGGGGAAAGTTCACTTCATTCTTTCCTCTTCTCTATCTTCCCAAACCACGAACACGAATTAGCTAAAAAATAAACAAGTAAAATCAGGTCCACAAACAGAGTTGTTTTATGAAGACAGAAAGCATTTTTAGTCTGCAATGCTTAGGAACCATTCACAGCAAGAAAAAGATGTGGACAGACCAATCTTTAGTGTCCTGTAAGCAAAGAGAAACAGAAGGATATACCATCTTTGACACCTCTATATTTAGTCCATCTCAGACTTGGAAAGAAGTCTGGCACCAAGATCAATTATTGCAAAAGCTTGTATCTGGATTCATACTGGAAGCCTAAACTAGAAAAAAAGCTTGGAGACAATAAATTTGTTTGGCTTTAAATGCTGAACTCCTGTGTCAGCTTAAACAAATGGACTTCTTCAGGTTGAAGACCCAGTTTGCCGAAAAATTTCAGAAGTACAACACCTAAAGCTTGCAAATCTCTACACCATGAAGAGAACTATGAAGGACATAGAAGCTTGGTAAGTTAGATAGATAAGTTAGCAGATGAGGTTCTGAGTGTGAAAATAAATACACGTGGTATTTGTTCACCCTCAGCACAGCCTTTAAAATTAATCTCCATAGAACAGTTCAGATTTGACAAATTCACAGACTTCGAAAGACATTTTACCAACTTAGCAGAAGTCTGAGGTACTGAGGCTGAGCCAGAGTATTGCCACAAAGCAGATCACACAAAAACTTCTTTGGTGTTCTGATAGCAAACTCAGCAGAGAGGAAATAATGGACTGCGTATCAAAATCCTTTGGGGTGATCTGCACATTGCAAGCTAGACATATTTGTTGATGACAGGATTGGAACCTTGGTTACAGACGCCCAGGCTACATTCCTTCTAACTGATCACAGGCTGAGGGCACAGGGATCTCAGAAACATCTACTCTGCCTTTCTGAATATCAAAATATAAAAAACACTATAATGCATATTTCACCACAACAGTCTTCCAAAAAGACATCCATATACAAGAACTCCAAAAAAGAGAAAAAATAAAATTTCTCCATGAATTTTAAAAACAGTAAATTATTTTCAACATTAAAGTTCTGCCCTTAATTTCAAATCTGAATGTATGAGATGTCAGTTTCTATCTATTGCTTCTCCTTCGAATTTTAGTTTATTACAAAATATTTAAACATCTGTTTTTTTCCTCAGAAATTAACCACATCTGTTCTTGGCTTTCTTAATTAATAGACTAATATTAGAGTACTGATTTTTTTTCCTTTTCGTTCAGCAGTGAATATTTTTGTTTCTCCACTCTTTTCAACAAAATTTTTAACTTGTGGACAAATTCAGATGTAAACAACATCCCACAGTTTTCCCATTGACATTGTTAGGATTACTATTCTGTTTCTCTGGCATGACAGTATTTTTTAACACTATCCCTGTGGGAGCTCATGTGGAAATTCCTGCCTGTTGTAATCTCAAATCCTTTTCAGCTTGTTTTTACAGAGGAGTATCCCTAATTCTGAATCTATTTTTCTTCTACATAGCATTTTGCATTCAATATCACTCTGTGCCTGTCTTATTTATCAAGCTGCCAACACTTAGTCTCAAGGAAAAGCTTCTCAATTCATCAGATTTAAATCACATCACTATAGTCAACAACATTTAATTAGCCGGCATTCACTGCCAACTCAGAATCAACAATACAAAAAATAAACCACTACATACTTACAAAATGGCAACAAACACATAAAAACTTTTAAACACCTTTATATAATTAACTCTCCAAAGTAATATTGCTCAGATATCCTCACAGGCCTTGTTGGTTACAAGCTGGCTTCTCACAGTATCCAGTGCAGAAGCAGCTCCATCGAACCAAGGCAAAGGTTGCATTGAAATGGGTCAATGACTGGCAACATCAAGTAATGTTTTTTGCTCTGTTTCTCTAACCTGTCCCGCCATTCACCGTTAAAAAGCTTCTTGTTTCTTTAATACACTTTTTCAAGCTCTGTTTCAGAAGTTTTGGGGGTTTTAATTGGCTACTCGGAGGTGGGGGGGGGGGGTGGGGAAGAGGGGACGATCGTTTGGGTGTGTTTTGTTTTTTTGTTTTTTTTTTTTAGTTTAGAGTTTTGGGGATTCTTTATGGGTCAATTCTTCTCTGTTGCATTATCAGTTTCAGGAAATGTCCTCTCAGTTACCTTATTGATGCACTTTACCCTCTAAACAGCTGTTCTTACCTAGGTTATTCTGCTAACTGTGGGTTCTACTCTTACATAAAGTGTAATTTTCTGTTGATCTATCTAGAACATGGGCACAACTATTTAGTTGCAATATCTGTATAATATATTCACGCAAATTTCCTCCCAATACTTAGTTTTGAATATCTGACCAGTGCTTCTAAACTCCTTAAGTATCCTATGTTTTTCAAAGTTTGAGTGCACTTTATTTCCATGGTAATGTCTATCTGCCAGATGTGCAGTATGAAAGGATCAAATTGCTTGAAAGAAAATACTTCTCATAATACTATACGATTGCCATTGAACTTTTCCCTGCCTTAAGTCTCTATTGGTTGAGTTCTGTGTTGTATTTTCTGTTACTTTGCCTAAAATTTATGTCAGGCTAGATGGTCTGTGGTTACCAAGTTCATCACACGTGTATCATTGGACTGTTTTCAAGATACGTACTCTGGATGAATCTTTGAAAAAGTGTAACAGGACTGTTGTTTTAAAAATATTTGTCCCAAATCGATATTTCTCAATATCATTTCACTTGCTTTTTCTTTTCATGATAAAATTTTTTATAATAATTTTTCCAGATACAGAATAGAAATATTGAGTTATTCTTACAGTTACACATTACTACTGCCAATAGTTCTTCATAAGATGAGGCCAATAAAAGCAGCAAAAGAAACAGCAATAGTTCCTTATTTCCAGTGTATTCTAAGATTACCACTAAACCATAACATTTCTCTCCTATCAGATAAATTGTGTTCATTTTATAGGGGTTGTTATATAATTTCCTCCTTTTTTTTTTTCCCCCTACTATATATTAGTTTCAATTTAATTGTTAAATTTTTACTTCATTTTACCTTATATCAAAGACAGATTCACAGTCAAATATGAATTATTTTATTATTTGTGTTTTCCTATGGCAAAACAACATATTCCTAGAAATTGTCCTGTTTATATTCACAACCTGTTTATATGTCCTATCCAATAAAATTTTCTCATAATTTTCCTCAGGATTAGTAGATAGGTATATCTGAAGCAGCATCATTGGCTGCTTTTTATCTTTGATTTGCCATAGGCAATTATCAACTTCATCTTTCTTTGCCACAAAAAAAATCTTATCAGGATGATACTTTAAATTAGATGCAATGCCTTTTGTGATAGGAATTTTTTATTTATTATTTTTATTATTATTTCTCTGCAACTCTTAATGACATTCTACTACTGCTGCATGACATTTTCATACCTATACCCAAACCTAAAATTTCCCATTAAAAATATAATTATTTTTTCCACATATTATGGAAAGTTTCCTAAGGACTAAGCCATCCTCTGCTATGGTTTGATTCAGCAGCCTTTAACAGATACCTCCAGGCCTTTACTTAATGTATGTAACTCAATCTTCAGATTACTCAGTAAAATGTACATTACAGAAAGAGGGATACCAACATGATCATTCACTGAATGTGAGGTTTCTCGACCTCTTTCCAGTTCAAAGGAGAAATCCATTATGGTTTTAATTCCCTGCACCATATACAGTCAAAATTCACAAGGGCGTTAAATACAATAGAACTCATTGAAGTAGTAGACTGTGCACTGCATATGAGCAACCTGAAAGGCTAATGGGGTCACCATCCCCTTTAGTAGCTGTGTCATCAACAAGCTTAACAAAAATGAACCTCAGGTTTTTTTAAGGGATGGAACAAATATAAAAGCTTTCCCCTGAAAAAAATAATATATAACCACTTGTAGAAGAACCTGCCTATCCAATAAGGTCTTACAAACAGAGTAGTGGCAAAGTAAATTCTTGTAAAACTGAAAAGCTAAGGAAAGAACCCCTAACAACAACATATATGCCCTTTGGCAAAGAAGCTCATGGAATTGAATACATTTTAGCACATTTCATTTGAAACTTGCATTCATTGAGGGAGGGTAAACTATGGTTCCTTAACCCTTTTCTGTCCCTGTAGAACCTCTTCTAGCTTTTAAAAGGTAAACTATCACATTTTTGTTAAACTAATTAAAATGTCACAATATTCAGTTACTGATGTGAATAGTCAATACAGAGATTACACCATCCCAGCTGTGACTACGAATTCAGCCTTAAAATATGTAATTTTACAAAATAGCTGATTTTGTTAATAAATAATGAGGTTCTGCTGTGGCAGTAAGATTACTTAATCAATTATTACATTACACACTGATGAAAAAGAAGCATTAACACCTGGAATGTCAGCAGGGGTGGCAAAGGAACATGGAACACTTGGAAATTTTGAAGTTTGTGGAATATTAATTCAAAATGGTATTTGGATCACTTTTTTATGTCTGTAAATATGAATACTTACTCTATTGTTTGTTTCTGGAAATAAAGAAAAAAAAAACAACACAGAAAAATCCACAGAGCAGGATCAGTCCTGCTGAAATAATTATTAAAGACACATTTGAAATTATTTGGAGCAAAACTGGGTCTATCTTCTCACAATGACAGAAGAAAAAGAAATTAAAAAGGAATGAAACTGGTTCCATGGAAGTGTTGCTACAAAACAGACTATCTTATACATGTTACAATGCTGAATGAGGACAGAAAAACGAACATTAGTAAATAAAACCCTCAATCCTTTTAATTAATTCTTGGCAAGACAGAATTTTTGCTTATATCAGTTTACAGAGAGACTATCTCTTACATGAATAGCCCACTAATAATTGGTTTTGGAGATTAACAAAAAAGTAAAATGTTGGTCTATAGCTGATGAAGATCCAATACAATGAAACTTTCACCCCCTCCTCCCTACCTTAGGTTCCAGTCAAAATAATCGAATCTGATGATCTTTAGTAATTTGATGAGAGGGCAATAGCACAGTGCCTGAGAAGCTGGGTGTGTACCCCCATCACAGATGGCTACCTTTTTTTGCCATCTCAAAGATTCTGGGGTAAGTTCAAAGTACATGAACTTAAGGGTTTGTATCTGCTTAAGACAGTCTTTTGCTTAAGATCATGACTAAGGTGCCATGATAATCAGTGTGAGGAAACCTGCAGTTATGACTCATGCTGCACTTACTACACTGATAAATAGGTTCTTTATGTGCTTAGCTTTATTTCCCATGTAACATGGCATGTCAATGAAGGAATTATTGACATGGAAGTGAAGAAAGATTTGTAAGCAAAATTAAAATATGCTACACAGATCTGAACATTAACACTTTTTGCAAATTACTTCACTGGTTTTCAGGATCAGGTCTGACTCTTAGAGCAATCACTCTTATATAAATGGTGAAGAAAAAGCACCAACTCCTGGGCCTTCTAGAAGTCAGTTCATACTATACTCTCCATACAAACATGAAAAGAAATCACATCCATATTTCCGAGGATTATTTTAATATACAGAACTGTATGAAACCCATAGCTATTAAATAACTGATTCCTCAAACACAGAGAGCTCTGAATTGCTGCTGGTTTGCAGACAAAACATCATTTATTTAACTTATCTAGCTGTGATGCTTCCGAGTAAGCTTTATCTAATTCCAAGTGAAATAACTGTTGCAGGAATTTTTTGCTTTGTTTTGGGGTTAGTTGGTTTCCTTTTTAATTCTCCTGGTTCCTGGTTATATTGCTCCCCCACAGTCTTGACATAACAAGTACAAGCTCTGCAGCAAACACTATGCTAGACTTTATTCAGTGGTCTAATGCTGCCTCTCTCCCTTCACAAGTAGCAAGGGTAAATCTTGTCTCAGCACTGTGAAAACAGAATTTCAAGACTTAAAACAGTGGTGATAATATTTAAATTTACACAAGCTCTGGTATATACCTAAAATGCGTTTTAATCTGCCCAAGGAATAGATTCCATCCTGGGAAGTTCATTGTTGTTTCTAATTGTCAGTGACTGCTACATTTTGCTTGCCTGCAGCTATCCAATTAACATATCACCACTACACAAAACACTGTAATATGCTCAATGTCCTAACAACAAGAGTCTCATATCCCACTTCTCTCCAACAATTTTCTCCCAAATGGGTTTCGAATGTGTTAGCAAGTGTCAGTGAAGAACATACAGACAGACATAAGTCATCAGATACTTCAGCCTTCAAACACTTTTTCTTACTGCTGTTAAAAGTTCTGTGGAGATACTCCTAGTTGTTTAGAATATCATGAGAAACAGAGAGAAAAGAAAAGCTCAACTGCAGAACTGGAAAACCTGTAACTTGTGCCCTGAGATATTGCTATGGCAACATTTAAACAATGAACAGAAAGCCCTGCAGCATTTTGCTCTCGCTTCCTTGGATACCAAATGTAAATCCTGTTTCTCTTTTATTGTGTGCTTGCACAAGCGTCTGATTTTTGCCTTTTCCACTAACAGATAGCAAAGTATCCAGGCCCCCTACCAGGAACTATGCATTCATTCACTTCCACGTATTGCAGCTTTTGAATATGCAATTAAACCCCACCACTAGCATACTTATCTCCCATCTTGTGTCCGCATTTCTACCCCTTAAGAGGGGAAAAAAAAAATACTGTGATAGTATAGCTAAATAATAGGCACAGTTTCTTTCCCAATAACATCATTAAATAAACCATTCTAAAATGTCAAAAGCTAATCCCCAAGTCTTCTGCCATTACAAGAAGTAGAAGCAGGATCCTTTCCAAGGGCAGCTCCTTGTCCAAGCTGCTAGACCCAAGCATGCTGCAAGCTGCCTTCCAGACTAGCATGGCTCCTGCTATTACTAAATCCTTCTCATCTGAGTGGTTCAGTGTGAGCTGAAGGAGGCTGTTCCATTATGATTTTCATAGAGCAGCTGGCAATGGGATGAAAGGCCCCTGATAACAGTAACTCAAAATTCAGTCAGTTTGACTACTCTAGAAATTACTTAGTAGATGCTAATTGTGTATCTTCAGAGTAATTCTCATTCCAGAATGAAAACAGCACAAACTCCAGCACCATTCCCTCTCTCCTCGTTCCCTCACTAGTCATCAGAAACAAAGGCATATCTGCAAGCCAACATGAAGCCACTCTGCCAAAACCAAGATGGAGGCTCTTGCACACTTCTGCTGTGCAAAGTCCACTCCTTCACTGAATATGTTGCAACTTCAATAACCTGGCTTGTGAGTTCTCATCAGCACCAAGCTCTCTCAAAATGTGCTAAAATCCTGTCCTGATCCCCAATCAAAACCTTCCTGCCTCATACTGCAACAGCAAGAATTTTCATTTCAAATGGGAAACAGCTTTTTAGGTCACAGGCAAATAATTTTAAAGCCTATATAGGAAGCCATAGCAACACCTCTGGAATCCCTTTGTTTTCCAGCAGTCCCACACTTGCTTGTATTGGCTCACATCTAGATCATTTTTTCTTGGGTCTCACCTAACCTTAAAGTCCATTTTTCACTTGTCAGGGGCATCAGGCTGGGGGATATTATGACACAAAATTTGCTGCTCCAGCAAACTGAACCCTTCTTCAATTTTAGACCAGTGTAAATCATTCATGACATGAGAAAAGACACAGACTAGACAACCCCTTGTATTACTAATTTACAGTTTGCCAAGAATACCTGAAGTCTGAGGTATGTGATCTATGACTTTCTGGAAAACAATTAGGATAAATAGAGCACAACCCTCCAATATAGCTTTTTCTGTCTTTCTGTGCAAGAATTTAGAGCCTAAATATATACATAATGGTTCTCTGTAAAGTGCCAAAATCCCAGCTGCCTGTGGTCGCTACCAAAAAGGCTGTCCATAGTTTGAAGAGGAGACAGCCTACAGTACCAGCATGTACTACTGAACAATACACCTGTGCTCAAACACATGCGAGGGAAGTAGCAGAGACAGCCAGCGCTTGCCTCTGGTTGAGGTTTGTTGCTCCTCATTTAGCTGGATGTTTGGATAAATGGTTTTGGCTATTTATTTTACAATCAGCCTCTTTGGCTCTGGATAACCCACAGCACAAATGTTAAGAAATGCTATTACTCTTTCCCACTTTGACATTGAATGAGTTAAACTCTGGGCTGTTCCATGTGTCTTTTGGCTACTGTATTAAGTGAATGATTCACTGAAGTGTGAAACTGTTGCCTCTTTGGAAGCAGACACGCATCCCTAGCTTTTTATGTTGACAAGGTTTGCCTATTTCAGCCCAAACCTGTGACTAAATTTTCCCAGTGCCTCCTTATCACATCAAGAAAATACTCCTGCCAGCTACTGTATAAAATGAATGGGGCACCTATGTCAGATTTCTATTGTCAAAAACTGGAGTTGCTCTATCAAATTTTCTGTTTATGTGTTCACTCAACAGCAGTCCAGGGAAAAGCTTGGAAATGCCTTTTCCTTAGCCAGTTTCTTTTTCCTTCAGTAATTACAGAGCCACAGCTAAACATAAATTTAGCAGTTCTGTTACTGCAACTGCTGATGTAAGTGTAGCCCACAACAGGGCACAGACTTATTATGAAGGAAAATGAAGGAACAGACAAGAGAGTTTTGCACTTATTTTCAGATGCTGAAAAACTTATTAGCCATTTAGTGTCCCACCAGAAAACAATGCCCAGAGAAATAAATGCATCTGAAGCACTTCATGCTGGAAACAATTTAGCTATACTGAGAAAGATGAGAGTAATTGGAGATGGAAGGAGAAATTTTTGCTGTGCCTGCTTCCTTCTTTTTCTGAATACTACAGTACAAAGGGTCTGATTTTTTTGTGTGGCAAAAAAAAAACCACAAAAACCTCCAAGAGGTTTTCTTAGGAGGAGAATTGAACCCTAAATCTTAATCCTTTTCAAGTAGCCAACGTTGAAGAAGCATGACCTCCAAACGGTAGCACATGGCACACCTCTGAGAGTTTTGAGAGGCAGTTCTCATTTCCTTTATGCCAAAAGATTCTGGACATTTACAGGAAGTAACAGCAGTGATATAAGTGAATGGAGAAAGGAGAAAAAAAAAAAAAAGAAAGAAAAAAGAAAGAAAAAAGGAGGAGGCTAATATTTACTTGAGTATTTATCCAGGGAATTTGGAGCTCTGTTTTGTTGTTTCATGTGGGAAGCTTATGAAGTGAGAAATGCTGCCAGAAAAAAAAGTGCTAAAATCTGGCTCTACCAACACTATTTCCACTCTTTCCTTCTCTCCCCTTCTCCAGAATATTGCAGATAGAGAAAAGTAAAATGAGTGGCAAAGCTAGTTCTGCACCTTGCCTGCCAAAAAAAAAAAAAATCCATTTCTGTTCAGTGACTTATTTAATTAGCTGTTTCTGCCTCTCATTCTCCATCAGTTTTGGCCTAATACTTTCAGCAGGAGCCTTTACTTGTGAAGGCCAAGGTTGAAGAGGGCAGAGGTGAGGGAGGGTAGAAGGGGAAGAAAGAGAAAAAACTCTCTACCCACAAGCTAATGCAGTCATGCCAGGAGAGGGAACGGAAGTATCACTCTTCCCCACAGGAAAACATGGACCTCTATTTTGAACACCATGTAATCCTCTCTTTATTTCACACCCCCACACCATATTTCTCTAGGAAGGGAGATGTTTACTGGTCTGTTACCCATAATTGTTAATCTGTGAATCCCACCATCTACAAGTCACTTTTAAATTATTTCCATTATCAGCATTATAATAAAAATCTTCTGACATCTCAGTATCCTCTCACTGTTTGTCAATCAAAGTAAATCTCCGTCAACTGCCATGAGAGTCCCTGAAGGATTCACCACAAAATCACAAAGAATTTCCTAGGAGATCTGGAGGGCATCGGTGGCTAGTACAGCAGTTTCCTAAATTCCCCTTCAATAGAAGAATGTCCTCTCTCTGCCTGTTACTGTCCTTTCTTAGCAATAGAGTGTAAAATGTGCTATTTCTCTCAGAGCTGCCTCCTTAAAATCCATTAAAATCCCCTGCTTTGCAACCCCCCTCAACTCCTGACAAAAGCCAACCTTTACCTTCTTGCTTGATTGTAAAATTTTCTTGTTAATATACCGTATTGATCTGCAATGTTAGAGTGGATACCAGCATTCAAATTACAGCCTTCAACTATTTTAAACACTTACTAAATAAATAACCCCCCTCTGTGCATCCAATTCTATGCAACTTGCATCTGTTTGTAGAGACCGGGCAATCAGGCAGCACCCCCCACTTACTGCAAGGGCTTTCTCAAAAGATTTCTTTGCTACTGAACATTTACACATGCTATAGAGACACACAGGCAGGTACCTGCAACATCCTACAAAGGCTCGAATTTTACTAGTAGGAATCTGAGCTACAGTGAGAATTCAGTTCTATCCTCGTTCCTTCTCTCTTCCCAACCACCCCCCTCCAACCATTATCAAAATACAGTCAGGGTCTTTATTCAGGGAGGAGAAAAGATCGAGAAAAGAGGGATAAGGATGAAAGAAGAAAGGCAATGGGGCATATTTCCTTTTCCAGAAAATACTAAAATGGAAAGTGTACTCACTGTATCCTCAAAGACTATCCAGCTGGAAATCCGAGTGATTATGAAAAATTCCTGTGGGGGAGGGGTTAGGAAACTATTTCATTTCAGCAACCAAAGCAAAATTATAAACAAGAAAAAAAAAGGGATATCCAATTGCAATTTCCCAGAAATTTCAGTCCGTACAGGTGCTAATCCAACCCAACACTGCTGAACTCTTCCCCTCTGGCAATTTTACTTTCTTCTTCTCTGTCCTTTATTTTCTCTGTGGCTTTCAACTTTTCTGCTTAAAATTGCTGTAGTGGTAATGTTGATGTTTGCCTTCACTGGAGAATAGTGGTTTAAAATAAGAGGAAAAAACCAAAAATTCTTGCAGAGGATGAAGGGTCCTTCTCCTTTCTGAAACTTTTCATTCCACTGTGGATCCTTTGCTTAGTTTCCTTTTTCTGAGGTTTTTTGCTTCTCTGGCTCCACTGCTCCCCATTGCTCTCTATTTGTTTTTCTCTGGAGACCAGAAAGGGCTGTATTACTTTTTAAGCAATCCTCCATCTGTAATCTTTTAATGTAATTTTGTTGTGACACTTAAGATCCAGGTCTTGCCAGGCAATTTTCCTTTTCCCCCTTCTTTGCTGCACTATCAATTATCCAATCCATGTGTCTCCACATTAGAATGGGGATTCCCATTCTTGTTTTTCTCTATTCCCCCACACTCCTTTAGAAAAGAATCTCCTTTTGCATTTAAATTTTTATTTCTGTCTGTCAAAACAATAAACTTTTAGTCTCTCTCCCCCCTCTCCAAAGATCTGATTAGATTTCCAATCACAACCCAGTGCGCAATTGGATTTTTGATTTCGGCAAGAAGCCAGCAATCCACAGCATCAGCACCCTCTCCTTGTTTCAAACTCCACGTTACATCCTTTTGCCTTCTCTCCAACTCCTCTACATTTTCATAATTTCACATTAAATGAAATGAAGGAGAGAGGGAGTAGAGAAACATTCAAGGTTCCCACCAGCTGTCAAAAATAAATCCATCACCTCGTTATTTTTTAAACACTTGGGACGGCTGTTTTTAACGCCCACTCTCGCCTTTGCCCCCCCCCCCCCACCCCGACTTCCCAAAATCCTTCTGATTTTAAAACTCCCCCGATGGGGCACGAAGACGCCCGGGAAGACGTGATTCGTCCTCTTAGCTGTAAATTTCAGAAGCACCCTTTGCTTTTCATTTCAGCTTCCTCTCCATCTTTTGTCCAGCAGCTATACAGATCCAGCAGCACTGAGACGGATAAACTTCTATTTCTTCTTTGAGGAGAGAGAGGGAATGAGAGACAGGAAGGATAAAAGCTCTCCCATCTCTGCCTCCCTTTTCCTCCCTTTCTCTGTTTCAATGCAGCTCTGATCTTATTTCCAAGCTCAGCCTGGTGTATTTCAGATGTTCAAGTTGGATTTCCCTTCTTCACAGCAGTTAGTCACCCATCTTCTTCCACACGCCAGTTATCTTCTCCCTTTTCTTCCTTCCTGCCTCTCTCCCTTCCAAGATGACACAGTCCCAGGAGCGCAGCCGCTTCTTTCAGCATTTAGTTTCATCCCTGACATGCATAGCCCTTTGCACAGCCGAAACGCTTCCTCCCTCCTATTAGCTTCAGCTTGAATTCTCCCTGTGTGTGCATGTACGTAGGCATGTATGTATATATCCAGCTCCCGACAGCTGCTGTTGTTGCTGGGAGCAGCTCCGCTTTTCAGTCGCTCCGGCTTTCAGCTACTCCCCTCCTTTCAGTAGCACCCTAGGATTTGCAAATGTCCCAGGGCCAGTCTCTCTAGCTACACTCCTCCTTCTCCCCTTCCGTTCTCTCCCCTCTTCCTCTCTTTTTTTTTTTTTTTTTCCTCTTCCTTTTTCGGTGTTTTGTTGATTTGCCACCCCCCGTCCCCGGTTTGTTTTCCCCCACCTCTTCTTCCCTTCCTGCCCCCCCACCCCCCCTTTTTTTCTCTGCTTGTGATCAGTAAAATACAATTACCCAATTACCTCCCATCATCTTACCACTGATTGGTCAATTGCATTAACACTTGATGTCAGGGAAAAGGGCTAGGAGCTGCTGCGATGTGGCATTGCTGCCACCTGGTTGACAGTTTGGGAACAAACTCAGGGTTACCTTAAGAAATCTCTAAGTCACAAAGCAGTAATTGAAAAACAAGGGATCATCTTAAGGAAAGAAATGTCAAAACACATTTTCTTAAAAGCCTGCTTGATTCTGACGATTCAACCAGTATTCACGGGTAAGAGCCTAGCCACTGAGGCAACGGAAATAACAGCAAAATGAAATGAGGTATAAAGTTGTATTTGTTGTCCTTGCACAAGAAATACAGAGCAACCAGTATTCGCAGGTACCAACTCTAGTCATAGCTGCAGAGGCACGACAATAATATCAAATAAGGTATAAAGTTATCTTTGCAAAAAATGTAGCACTGGAAATAATTTTCATGGAAAGACAATCTGTTTTCTAATTACAGAAATAAGTATTTGTTTAAAATTGTATACACGCATAAATTACCTAAAACTCCATTTTAGCAGTTGTTCCAGGCCAGGGCAATAGCCCTTTGAAGGGCTTCAAGGTTTCAGTGAGTTTAAGTAATGGGTCCAATGAGCTGTTAAGAGACAGCAATACAAGAATACAATGTCTGGGCTGCCTATCAAATCTGCCACAGTAAGATTAGAATGACTTCTGACCAGCATTTTAGAGTTTTCTAAACTGACTCCTTAATTTGGGCTACTAAGGTACTGTCATGTTTGTTATGCACTTAATTACTTACCGAAGTATAATAGATGTACTTATCTGTGTTATCTAAAATGCTCAGAACTGGACTTGTGTCTTTTTTTTTTTTTTTTTTCAGGGACCTAAATTCAATACAAATTTTACAGAAAACTTTGCATGTATAAGGTCAGATATGCTATCCACTTCATGGAAACAGAATATAGATGATATATGTGCTGGCATTTCTCTCCCTCAAAATCAAAAAGAAATTATTTATAGATCTAACTTCTCCACACAAGCCCCAAAAAAAGAATGTCAGGTGCTTTCATGGTAATTATAGCAAACTTTAAATATTAAGCAATAACTCTGAGTTATTCCATGCATATAATAATATAACTAGCTCTTTGCTCTCTCAAATAGTCAAGTTATGTTTGGTAACTTTACTTAGGCTTCAGTTTTAGTGTGAAACTGGCATTTTGAAAATAAAGTATATTTTTAAGTTGTTATATTAAAAGTTTTTTCCAGATTTATAAAATCCATAAGCTATCTGAGTTCAGTCAAGTAACACTTACTGAATCATTAACATTGACTTTCAGATTTATTCTACTGCTCAACAAGTTTTCTAGTAAGAAAGCTCTACCAGATATAAGTTAAGCAACTGGCCCCTAATCACTATTATATCATTTGGCATCTGATTTTGCTATCACTGAACTCAATGGCAAACACAAACTACCTACAGTGGGTGAAAGGCTGAGTGTTTAGTAATAATGAATAACCCAAACCTAACAGTCTTTCAAGAATGCTAAAAAAGTCTTTGAGAATTTTTGGAGAAGGCTGTGAGTGTGATAGGAGATGAAGTTGCTGACAAGTAACAATCTTTTTCTCAGTTGGTGAGCTTATTTTGTTCCTGTCTGATTCATTGATGCTGCCGGTGTATTTTGGGCCTACAATGTCTTATGAGAGTCTTTTTCTTTTACTGCTCAAATTCCAAAAAACCACGAAGTTGTTCCTTTTCCCAGAAAAATAAAAACATCACAGCCTAATATGTTTTTTCTACTGTTTCTTTAAAAAGTTCCTGTACAATTTCCTGCTAATATTAAAGAGCTTCTGAGTGAAAGTGAAGGATTCTATAATTGAATTAGACAAATATATGGGCATCAGGTACAGAAGACACAAATATTGAGCATCTAATCAGAATCAAAGACACAAGCATCTGCAATAGCTACAGTATCTCTGTTCATACAAACCAATATTTCACTTTCAATAGAAATGTGAACATTTTCTAATTTTGATGTCATTCAAAAGATATCAAAATACACATTTCTAACAGATAACAGTTTTTAAATAGATTATTATTTGCTGGCATAGATGTGACTAAACACAAAACCAGTATCGACAATAATATGCTCTAGGCTATGATATGATCTCTCTTAAAGTTTGTTATTTTTAATACATCGATTGGGCTTTATCACCTAATAAACACAGAAGATAGCATGATTAGCTTCTTTGAACATAACCTTAAAGTAATCTAATTTGAGGTATTTATAAGATGATGTTGCATGCTACATGAAAAGTAAATGTTCTTATAATAAAAAAAATATAATTGCATTATTTGTTTTACATGCCGCCTTTGTGTGAAATCTATTTAAAACAAATATTTTGGTATTATCACAATAACTCATTACTTAATCAAACATTAAAAGGCTATCATTTATCTCCGGAGAGACTCATGTTATGTTTTTCCCGCAGTACATTATATGTTGTTGCCTCCAAACAATATTGTTTGTACATTTCCTTAAGTCTTTTACTTTGCAGATTTTCTGGCCAAGAAAGTCAATTCCCTAGATATCAGTTCCACAAAAGTCATCCAACATGGTAAATTGATACTCAAAATGAAGTCACCGTAGATGATACACATGATGCAATGTTTTACAAGCCCTGACAAGGTGAGACAGAGGAAATATCCTGGGTCATTCTGTTGAGTTCCTAAATTAGGGAATTACTATTCTTCATGCCTACTGCCCACCTCTGAGCCCATTCAGGTGGACAGCAACTGCTAAGAGCAGCTGTTACCTGGTCTCCTCCCTGCCTGGGCACTGCCCTGGCAGTGCTACCATACAGCAGGCAGAGTAGCTGCTATGGTACAAAATCCCAAGCACATGGCAGAGGTCACTGGATCCTGCTTCCTCTTATGGACCAAGATCACCATGAGTCAGAATAGTGAACTGTGAAGAGAACTAAACAGACTGGCAAAGGAGCTTTGTTTTTTTCATAAGAAGACAAGCTTGCCCAATCCTGAGTATGGGAGGATAACAAAACTCAAATCTATGTCCTGGCAAATCTTCACATAATAAACACAGACAATAGACTGTTATAAAACACCTTTTCCTTCCTCTCAGACAAGGTAAGTTACAGAACGGTAGTTCTGTGTGATTAGCACTGGAAGACACTAGTGGAAAAGACTAGATATTCACAATTTTCAGTCATTTTATAAAAGAGAAACATGGCTAAAAACTAAGGAAAGAGGATTCTGGCCTGTACATAAAGGAGTAGAAAAACATTCTAATTGAAGAAGCATAACCAAATTTTAAGGAAAAGAGTGACATCAGATTGCTTTGCTTAGACAAAATGAAAAGCAGTTGCAAGATTTTCCTAAGTCAGTGACAGCTCTGCCTTCATCATTAAATAAAAATGAACAAATCATAAAGGAAACTCTGGAACATAATATTCTTTCTATTTTATTTAGCTTTTCTGTTTGTATATGGAGAGAGTACTTGCATTCTCTTATAATTTTCTACTTTCAAAATGAAACAAAAATTTTTGCTGGCAAATATACTTTTGACTGCACAGATCAAGCTCACTAATCAATCTAGGAATTCAAAAGAAGTCCTAGAAATCTCAGACTACATAAAATGTCATGCATGATCTCAAGGGAAACTGAACTTTTTTATGTAATCAGAGCTCACAGTACTTAATTTCCTGTTTATGTAATTTCACTGATTATTGTGCAAATTTTTTTAATACAACAAACACTAAAATCAGGTGCATAACCATCAAAATTAGCAGTTGATTGATACTTCATAATTTATTAATTTTTACATATTTTTTCTGATGTTTACAGTTCTAGTGAGAAATTTTGTTTTGTAAGTAATTTTTAATGGATTATAGTGGCTTGGAAGAAATAAAAAAAAAAAATGTATCATCCTTTCAGGACAATCTGACTAAAAACACAGCACATGAGATTTTGTCACATGAATGTTTACAGGACTGTTTAATAAACTCATCTCTTCATAATATCATAATACCTATTGTTTCTGGTAAAGATGGAACTGAATGATGGGTTTTGTTGTTTTCTTTTGAAGGGAACCATATTCTCAAAACTTCTGCATGTTCATTGCATGTTCGCCTGGAATACTGTGTCCGGTTCTGGACTGCTTAGTACAAGGCAGACACGGACAGACTGGAGAAAGTCCAACAAAGAAGCATGAAGATGATAGACTGGAGCACCTCTCCTATGGGCAAAGGCTGAGGGACCTGGGACTATTTATCCTGGAGAAGACAAGGCTCAGGGGAATCTCATAATGTCTACATGTATATTGAGGGAGGGTGCAGAGAGGATGGAGCAAGTGGCGCCCAGTGACAGGACCAGAGGCAATGGCCATACACTGAACCACTGGAGGTTCCCTCTGAATGTCATGATTTTTTTTTTTTTTACTGTGAAAGTAAAAAAACACTGGCACAGATTTCTTAGGGAAGTTGTGGAGTCTTCCTCCTTGGAAGCCATCTGGACATGGTCCTAGGCAATTTGTCCTAGGTGGCCTTGCTTGAGCAATTGGGTTGGACTGGAAAACCTTCGAAGGTCCCTTCCATCCTTATGTACTCTATGATTCTCTAATTTAAGAGTTCATAGAAGTATTTACATAGAAGGAAAGTAAGAAGTCTCATACTTACCTGGTAAAAATATTTTTTCTAAAGTGCTTTTAGATTCTCTTAGTCTCCTGTGTGCTTAGGAGAATTATGTGTTTAGCATTCAACTCAGAACTAGCAAAGGTTTTTTTTGTAAAAAATGGGATGACACTTTGAAGAAAACAAATATGAAAAAGACATACTGCTAACAAAAAACCCAAAACCAAACAAAAAAACCAACCAAACAAACAAAAAAAACCAAAACAAACCCCCCAAAAACCCTTTTTCTAGTTTTGCTCTCAGAATTGTTACAGTTCTGACTAGGGCACATACATATATATATAGCTAATGTTAGAATTTTTATGAAATTTTGTCCCTATCCAAGAGCTTACCTTTTAGGCTTGGTAATAACTTTTAAGTTTATAGTAGCATGACTTCAAGGTACCTAGCATTTAATAGAGTTATGCTAATAATCCTTATACACACATTCATAACAGTAACTACATAATAAAATAAAGTCAAAAGCTTCCTTTGTACCAAACATAAGAATTCTGGTTTCTTTGAGACCAATGACAATATTTCTCGTGACGTAAATAATACCACAGTTTTACAGAGTATCTTTTTCAAGAAGAGTGGCTTTGTATTTTTCTGTTCCAATTTCCAGTTCTTGGTAATGGCCATGTTTTTCAACTTCTTGTAAAATGTTAATTTCAGCCTTTGACTGAAATTAATGAATGTACTCAACGTTAAAAAATCTGCCTCAAATCCTGTCATTTTCCTAGGCACTAATTTAAAATATGAATCTAGATGAATTCTCTGCTTGCCACAACTGAGCACCATTGACATTGAATTGTTGTATATTCACTCCATAGGGAGGAATAATTCCTTTGATTTCAATGGAGCACCTCCAGATTAATGCAGGTGAGAACAGAGCATAGTCCTTCATTTTATATTCATGCCCCATTTAGTATGTATTTGTTTTTTTTAAATCACAGAATCATAGGATCATTGAGGTTGGAAACTGTTAGTACAGTGAAAAAGAAGGGCTGTATCTTTTAAACTCAATTTTTAAGATTGTAAAATTTAAGAATATAGACAACTAGACTTAGGCAGGAATGATACATTACTTTGGAAATAGTATCATTACAGTATGACAGCATTTTTTTTTTCCTCAGTTAATTTTAAATAGCAAAAGTATGATACTCTGACAAAGAGATGAATGAATCAGGCATCTTAATTTCTTCTTACCTGTGGAGTTATTTGGACTGAAAAATACAATTTGCATTTATTGAGAATAAAATCTTAACCACATACGCTTCAAAAATAACCTAACAGCTATATTGCCCTAGCCGGTCCTCATATTTAGCATACATTCAAAGCGAAATTCTGGTATGGGGAAAGAAAATGAATTTTAACTTCTGGCTAAAGGAAAAGAAATATTGAAGATTTCTAAATTTTCATCACAAAAAACATACATGCAAGATCCTAAAGAAAGTTACAGCTTTTGATAAACTGGGGAGGAAAAGAAATGTTGTATACAAAGGAAGAATTGTCAAAATGGAAAAAAAAAAAATAAATTCATGGCATAAATAATATTACTCAAGGAGATAACTATCATTTTCAAGATCTATTTTCAGGTACATATAAAATAAATTACTTAACTAAACATCTTCAGCATCTTCTACACCCAACATAGGGGCAACATTTTTGCATATCAAACAAATTTCCACTTAGTCCTTATTGGTCAGTATGAAAAAAACACATACTTTCATAGTGTTATTCTGTTGTGTTGTTCTTTTGGGTTTTATTTCCCCCAACGTCTTTATCTTTTTTTTTTTTTTTTTTTTTTTTCCCTTAAATCACTAATGGCTTTAATGGCCAACAGAAAAGAACTTTTTTTTCCCCAACTTTATCTAAATTCAAACAGACTGAAATACTGTAATGCATATAATACACATAACCTATTTTCTTACCTTCAGTGCTTGTAGGACTGCAGCTAGTGAAGTGAACATCAGAAGTGTTATAGCCAGAATTCACTGGAATTGTATTTCCGGAGTCTTTGCATGATCTCAAGATAGACTATGTGATTCTTTGCATGCCTGCCACCCTGCCTGTAAAATGAAAATAATACTTAATGAATACGTTAAAGAGGATGTACTCATTGTTAATTGGACTAGGGAGAGTAAAGTTTCACAGTAGTGTTAGTGCCTGACATGACACCATAACCACCATATGATGTGCCGTACACCAGGCAAGGCAAATAGGAAAAATATAAGGTATCAATTAGGGTAAAAACCCACACCTCTAAATAATTATCATTCTTTTCTGTGCCCTAGAAGTCAATATCTAACATTAAACAATTTAAGATCTCTGAATATGTTGTAATACAAATGCACTTTGACAGATGTTGACTTAAACTAGACAGATGAAAAGTCAGGGAACAAATCAATACCTAGCAATGAATGAAGGCAGGAAGCACCGTAGTTGTACTCACAAATGTTCTGAAATATGGTGTAGGTTAGTTAAAAAATGATTCTTCAACCTTGGGTTCTCTGGATTTTCTCACCAAGTGTTCAGCTCTCCCTTCTATCTCAACATGCCCACTGAAACTGTACATCATATGAAATGAGAAATATCAAATCATTTTTCAGTATCATCTTAAGGAGATGCTTGAAAAATTACAAGACAATGAGCCTCTTGAAATTCTTTTGGAATTTACTTGGCTACTGTCATCCAGAACAGACCGGTAGTCTGTCTAGTCCACTGTGGTACCACTTCTAAAAAGAATACCATATTGTTCCATGACTTTGTTTTCATAAAGCAGTATAAGTGAAAGAATAGCCAAGACCCATTTGCACTAGATTTGCACTTAAGCCCTGGAAAGGTTACAAGTAGAAGAGGTAACTCTATATTTTGGAGACAATAAGAGGAAATAGAATTAATATAAATTAACACTTTTGTCCCCCTTAGGGTAGAATATTTTGAAAAGTTCTAGAAGGAATTTGTGGTTGAGAACTTTTCTCATTCTTTATTGACCACATGTTAGAAATCCTGATAAGGAATTAAGAACTCCTGTCAGTCACAAGTGGTGAAAATGATTCTATGAATAATGATTATTTAAAGTGTATTTCTCTTTTTTAATCAATGAATGGCTCAATTTTTCTACCATCTCTCCAAACTTAATTCCCAGGTGATATGGTAGAGTTTTAAATCAAAACTCACCTTACTGAATCAGATCGGATCTTTACAATCTAGGGAAGAGTTTATTGTTATTTCTGATGATGAATAGGATAAAAAAACCTGTAAAGGATGAAACACTGCATTAAGAAATTGCACATCATGATTATAGGATTGTTTGGGAGCAGGGAAAAAAACACAAGACATAATGCACAGAAGTCTGGATTTTATCCACACTTGTGTCAAATGCTTTTTGGGTTTTTCAGACATTCTCTCTCCTTGAACTTTTCCACTAGCTTAGACTGAGACTGCACGTCCTTGAAATTGTATTTGCTTTACACTCTTTCATGCATGTAGGTGAAAATATAAAATATTAAAAAAACCTATAATTCAAGAGATAGAAGTAGTATTAGCATCACAGATTACAGTACTGATAGTCTTTGAACAATAAGAAGGACTAATATTAAGAAAATCAGAATAGGAGGCTGAAGTTCAAAAATTTTTCAAAGTTTTTTTTCCATAACTTATTCACAGGTATATTTTGTGACATTCAGGAGGTCAAGGAATATGGACTTTCATTTAAAATGTTTCAAATTTGCCTTATTTTCAAAAGCAGGCACAGAAAAATTTGTTAAATCCAGCTCCATTTAAAATGCGCTATCCAAATATGAGCCAACTGACAATGAATCATCACTTTTGGGAGACATATTTAATAACTCCATATATGAAGGCATAGATCTGAAAGCAAGAATTAACCATCTGTGGTCCTGAAGTACATACAGTACATTGTACTAGATTTTTTTTTGGGAAAAAAAAAAAAATTAGGAAAACAGATAACATTCAAAGAAAAAATTTAAGTCAATCTCTCACAAAAGTAAGGTTACAAAGCTGTTTCAGCTTCGTATTAAAATTTTCCCCAGAACTACGATGATTAAAGACAAATTAGGTTTATTTAATTCATGCTCTTGCTCTCAGTTTTCTTAAGAAAATAAAGACAAAGAAAATAGCAATCAATTGTTATTTATTGATATAAAAACCCTACCATAAATAAGGGGTTCCAAAGTAATTTTTTTTTTTTTACACATTTACTTTCCCTTAACATTCTCTTAAGAATTCAAATAGTTCTTAACATTATAGAATTGTATGGAAATAACTGTTTCATTTCCTGCATGACTACAGCCGAAATAAGAATCAAGCATTGGTTTGTTTATGCCTTTTATGGATACATATATCTGTGCACATACATGTTTATCATGACAAATGATAGTGCTTAAATGTAATTGGCATGGGTTTTTAATCATCAAAAACACTTTAGGAATGGATATTTTTATAAAAGAAGTTTTTAAAAAATCTGTGACTAAATTGAGAAAAATTATATATTTATTCTACAATTAACTAGCTTTTAGATATGAAGAAGTATATACTTTTTAGAGAGACAGATGTAGTTTGGTCCTTGAACTTGATAGGCTAGGATTTTCTGCTTGTTTGTTGGCAGAGTGGCATTGGCATGTTTCCATTAAAGTAATGTGTTGAAAGTAAGAGATTCTTCTTGTTCACAAAAGAATTTGACCTTGCTGAAATTCTTTAAACTTTTCTGAACAACATTAAAACATCACAAACCCTGATTTTTTTTCCATAAGCACAGCTTCTAGAATAGTTTTTAAAAGGTATTCAGGTGCTTAAACATGTGGATGTGGAACATTTTGTGATTTACAGATTTTGTCTAAGTGCATTAATCAGCTACCTCCCATATGTCTTCATCTCTAAAAGCCTTTCAGCTGAGAACACTATTTGCTTGCTAATATAACAGAAAATAATAGTTGCTAAATGTTTAAGGTCCATGTGCCACTTTGCAGGGACAAGGAGTATATCTTATAGATAGTCAGCACCATCATACCATATTGGTGGCTATCCCGTTTTTTGAAATACTTAATTGTTATTTCTTATTTCTTTTGAGCAGAACTAAAACAGCAGCTTGTCACTATGGCATTAGGTGGGAGGCAGTGCATGGCAGGGTATGACTCAGTCATTAAGCCTGCTGGTCAGTAACAAAAAAACACCAAAACTCAAACTAAAACTTGTCATAATGACTGGGGAGATTCTATGCAGAGAGAAAATGCATTAGACAATTTATTCACAGATACAAATTATTTCCAGAACATGCTAATACTAAGACAGAGAAAACATTTGAGATGTTTCTTCCCTGTCTTGCTTCAGAAGACTTCAAACATCTGCATCTTATACATTCTTAGTCTAGCAAAGTGATTGATGTTTTTTCTGGGCTAGTTCTGCATTATACCCGTGCCCACCTTTGGGATTTAATTCTGTAAGGTATTTAAGTGGGATGTTTATAGGGCAACCATGCTGATGAAGACCTTGTATGCTAAGCTCTAGAAGGATAAGAATTTCTGCTTTGGTTAAATGAGAGCAAGTATATAAATAAATCTCAGCTCTTTGTCAGAAAACTGTGTGGGAGAGGCACATTAGGCAAGGTGCTAGAAGTGAGGGAAGCTCTAACCAATTGCAGCTATGACACATTATTATTCATTGCATGGTGTGTCACTCAGACTGTCATAATGCACAGCATAGGGTATGCACATTATCAGTGCTGAACAGAACTGAGAGGGACTGCAGAGGCACAGGTCATTTGGGGGAAATACCTCAGTAACAATCCAGGCACAGGTTTGCTGCTTTTTGTGAAATAGATCTGGCACCACAAGCTGGAGGGATCATCAAATGGTTACTAACAACCAATAAAATTTATCCATTACAAATGAAGACATATTTGAAAAGATTTCCTAAGATGTAGTCAGAATTCTGTAAGCAAAGTACACACTAAATATGATTAAACCACATATATAGGTCTTGGAGAAAGTGGTCTGAACAAAGAACAGGTCAACTGTATAAACAGTTGTATGGGTATGGGTGTCAGCACAATGCTTTGCAGTGAGGAAAACAGCTAATCAAGAGAAGGTAGAATCTGCAGCGGCAAAGAATGCACAAATATAGAAATCTCAAATCACCCAGGAAGAGCTAAAAGAAAAAAAGGTGTCAAAGTAAGGAAATCAGATGTAAGCATGAAGTTTAAACACACACACTAAACAGAAGACGACTCAATTAGACAAAAAAGGCAGTTTGAATTTTTTAAATAGGAAATTCTCAAGTTATATATTAAATATATATATATAAAATGCATATAAAAACTTAATTTTTATGTATTTATTTGTAAATTAGCTTATATGAACGAAAAATTATGTGTTAGTTAAAATTGGTTTCCTTGAGTATTTGCAGATAATGAAATCACAATGGGCAAATTAATTTTCCACCTCCCATCTTTAAAATGATTGCAATATTGGGATAACTTCTTCAATTGTTCTGCTCCTCTCTCTTTTCTTTCCCCATATACAGCAGCACTTTCTGTTTAAGGGTTTGGGGTTTTCTTTTTTTTAATAAATTTCTGATCAGGAGTCAAGAATTAATAAAAAAATTAAGTCAGATTCCAGCAGAAATTCAGAGAAATAATCCTCAAACATACTTACCAGGTCAGAAAGCATTACTGTAGTACCATTACAACCAGCCCTGCATGTGACCTTCTAGCAGCTGTTATCAGCACTTTGAAAACTTATCTATACTTCACTCATGCTAATATGCTTCTTTCAGAATACATTGGATAACAGGATATAAATCACACTGTAATCTTCCTTGTTAAACAGAGTTTGAGCAATTATGATTGAGGTGCAGAACATTTCCTAGGAAACTACTAAGAGAAGCTGATGATATGCTCCTCTCTCAAGAATATAAATTTGTTAGTAATGTTATAATAGATATAAAAAACCTGTAAGCTTATTACCTTTAAATTACCAAAACACCCATACATTAAGTTGTATTGATGCAAGTCTTTTCATCAGTGTGTCTAAAACCATTACATAGGAAACATCTTACAGACCAAAAAGATATACCAGCCTAATAACTTCTAGTAAATGATTCACAGTAGTACCACAGAGAATTTTCACAGCAAGAACAAGAATTTTTATTCCTGCTCAATTTCAGTAAGAAAAATACAATCATGTAACTATCTTTTTTTTTTTTTTTAACATGATTCAAAACACACTGATATCAAAGGACCTGAACCAAACTTTCTTACTTCTTTAGGAATTTAATGGCTGAAGCAGTACAAAGCATGTTCCTCATTGTGTGACCATTTCTTAACTCTGAACAATTTGAGCACCACAGTAAGCTAGCAATTTAGGACAATGGAAAAGGTGATATGGGAAGGCCAGGATGAATATCAAACTGAAAACAAGAAAGTATTTATATATTCATATTTTCATTTAAAAGTCAATTTCTTTCAATAAGCACTGCACCCTGTATGATTAATTTTTTATAACATTCAGAATTGTTATCCAGTGACCTCTACCAAAGCTTGCTATAAAAAGAAATCTTTATGTTTTTTTATGGAACAAACAAACAAATTGAAGACAAATAAAGGAGAGAGAAAATATACTATGGTAGTATGTAATGTTCTGTCTAATAGTCCCTTATTTTGCATTTGGTTGTTTTTTGGTTGACTTTCTTTCTTTTCTTTAATTAATATCTAGAAGGGACAAGCCTCCAGCTCAAAATAGATCTGGTTAGAGCAGGTATCTCAGGGCACATCCAGTGGAGACTTACACCACATACAAGAACCCAAAATCTTTCTGGCCAACCTTATCTACTTTTTAACCACCAGAGAGTTTGGGTTTTTTTCCCCGTATTATTAATGTGAAAGCTTGGAGCTACCATGAGAGAGAAATGGTTTAGGAATGTTGCCTTTCTGTCCTGGGAGCTGAATTCGACATTGCAATTATGGTAATCAATGTCTATTGAATGGGAAGCTACTGCACAATGTCAGAGGAATAAACAGCATCAGCTATGCTAATCTATGCACTAGAAAACTTTCACAAGGAACAAAATGTTATGATTTTAAATGTAGAATGAAAATACTGAAAAGACAATTCTAAAAACAGAAAAGGTGGGATCAAAGAATTAAGAATGAACAGAGAACATCTGTATCTCAAGTGTCTCAGTAAGATTAGCTAAAGAAGTTATGACAATTACTCAAAATTCCAAAATTATCAACCAGGCATTGTGAGACATCCATTTTTGCCCTGTGAGTTTTAATGATATCACGCTGTTCCCTGTGATATTCTGGTGTTCTGGACATATTCACTATTGAAAATCAAGTTAGAAGGAGGAAAATTATCTGACATAGAAATGTTTATCTCAAAT
Source organism: Xenops minutus (assembly GCA_035221455.1). NCBI lineage: Eukaryota > Metazoa > Chordata > Aves > Passeriformes > Furnariidae > Xenops > Xenops minutus. The sequence continues at coordinate 20,599,343 of JAWWEE010000158.1, forward strand.
TCCAGTCTTTAATATACAAATAAAATACAACTGGTACAGTAGAACTATTACCTGAATCTGGGAGAAGCAGCTGTGTTTTCTTTTTCAAATTACATTGCCAGAAACTGGCCTAATTTAGCCTACATAAACCTATGTTGTTATTAGGTATGAAATATGTTTCTGAATTATTAGAAATTAGGCTAAAAAGAAATTTCATGAAAGAGAAAATGCAACTTTTTTAAAAAAATCTTGATTAAATTTATATAAAGGTTTTTCTAATAGACTGATATGTAAGGTTACATAAAGTAAAATATTTAACCCAAATGAAATAATACAAAATATAAGATTTAGTCATAGAAAATTTTAGAATATGAATATACTATGAAAGAGAATTACTGAGGTTATAAAAATGTTCTGCTTTTGAATGATACTTGAAAAAAATGAGAAAGCATGATAGTCTGTGGTGAAACATGGTGCATGTCTATTGAAATGGGAGGTCAAATGTCTACTAAAGATTTATTCTCAGATATTTCTAGATTATCAGCCAGTTCCTACTGGACTTGCTCAAGCAAGTAAACACAATGACTTTGTCAGAAGTACCTTCATAAGAAAAGCTGAATTGCAGGGCCAGGACTTGGACCTCAATGATCCTTGTGAGTCCCATCCAACTCAGAATATTCTCTGATTCTATGATTATTCATTCACCTATATAAAGTAATTGTCAGCTGTACTTGTTTTATACATACACACATACATGTGTGTATACACACATATACTTTGCTCCTTACAAGAAGAATAAAAATAATTTTCTGTGCAAATATAGCTCTAAATATTAACCTAGAGAAAATAACTGGGACATACTGATAGAATTTACAGGTATCATATCAGGAAAGAGAAAACTAAATTATCAGAAGACAGGAAAAATCTACTAGGTATCAGCATATAAACTGAGGTATTTCCTGACAACTGTCATTCTTGTGCCAAAGTTCAGACAAGCAATAGAGACGTCTCACTCTGACAGTCTTCCATGCTGCCTGCCAGCACTATCATAGCATCAAGGAATCTGAATCTGAAACAAAACCAACTGATTAAAAAATTAGAACAAAAGACCAAATTTTATTCTTTCTTATTATGTGTTTACAAGAACAACTGTGTATTGTAAAGATCTCCAAAAGAATCTTTTATTTAAAGCTGTTTCATCAAGAAAGTTACTCTTCACAGCTTTCAGTAAAGGTGAGAGTGATGGAAAATGCAGCAGAATACACTTCTGTCTACATATGCCTTTTTTTCTCCATGTGTATAAGACATGACCACAGAGCAGTGAAAGACTAACTGTGAAATTGCAGAGCATTGTTTTGACTTATGCCTACTCGGTTGCACATGATTTATACTAAATAAGTTATTTAAAAAGTTAGGATGTGTTATCACCAACTCTCAAAATATCCATTAATAATAATAAAAATTTAACATGAAATCTTAAAAATAGAAAGACTGATTTCTAATTGTTAACAGAAAAAAAAAATCTCATAACTTTAAAACACAGTCCTGTACCTCCTTCAGAATACAGCTGGTAGAACAAAATACGCAAGACTAACTCGTATGCATATTATAATAAATTGGCACCTGCATGAGTTAAATTCAGCTTAATTCACAGCAACAGAAGTGAACTGGAGGAGTGGGGGGAAAAATCTTTCTAGCTTTATGAATATGTAACCACAAACTTCTTCAAACTGCACAGTAACTTTGAATGTCATTCCAGTTCCAAAATGTTCAAATCACCTACTAGAAATAAATGAAGTTTACCTAATCCAGGTAAACTCAGCAAACACAAGTCAACCCTTAACTTTCTCCTTGCCCTCAATAATCACTAATGACACTCAAATCTATTGCTATGTAATGTCACTTTACAGGAGAAAGTGGCTGCACAAAGACTTTTTCAAATATTTGTATCTGTATGACCTTAAATTACAAAACACACATTTTATGCCTGCATTTCCACATTTTCTAGCCTTGTCTTAAATCCTGATATATCCAATTCAATTAATCCTTGAATAATTCTCAAGCTACTAGAAAAGTACAAGACAAAATGAAGACATTCTAATGTCACTTGAATTTGCCACAAATTCAGACACTGAAAACAAAACAATTTTTTAACATTAAGAGCTGTACAGATACTTTGCAACAGATTCTTAGAGTCACACTGTATTCAAGTAAAATAAACTTCAGTCATTCTGTTAGTATGAAAGCAAACCTTTTGAAGACTACAGCTCCACGCTTAATAATCTTCCACAAAGACTAGCCTTTCGACCAGATATGACAATCTGCAATTGATAAATGAAAGCTGTAAAATCTTATGCACTGAACTATTGCCTTTCCTGGGATGCATATAGTTCCCCTGAAACATTTAGGTAAAGTGCCACCTATTTCTGGGATGAATCATGCAGAAGATAAGGTGATCAGGAGTAGTCAGCATGCTTTCACCACAGAGAAATCATGATAAACAAACTGATAGCCTTCTATGATGACACAATCAGCTAGATAGATGAAGGAAGAGCAGTGGATATTGCCTACCTGTACGTCAGCAAGGCTTTCAACACTGTCTCTCATGACATCCTTATAGGCAAGCTCAGGAAATGCAGGCTGAATGAGTGGGTGATAAGGTGGATTGAGAACTGGCTGAATGGCAGAGCTCAGAGGGTTGTGATCAGTGATACAGGGTCTAGTTGGAGGCTTGTCACTAGTGGTGTCCCCTAAGGTTCAATACTGGGCCTAGTCTTGTATAACTTACTCATGGATGACTTGGATGAGGGGGCAGATGTCTCCTCAGCCAGTTCACTGATGACACAAAGCTGGGAGGAGTGGCTGATACCTCAGAGGGCTGTGCTGCCATTCAGAAGGACCTCGACAGCCTGGAGAGATGGGCAGAGAGTGACCTTCAAAAATTCAACAAAGGAGAGTGCAGCATTCAAGTACCTGGTGTAGAATAACGCCAGGCACCAGCACAGCCTGGGGGCTGACCTGCTTGAAAGCAGCTCTGTGGAGAAGGACTTAGGGGTCCTGGTCGACAACAAGCTGTCTATCAGCCAGCAGTGCCCTCGTGGCCAAGAAGGCCAAGGGTATCCTGGGGTGCATTAAGAAGAGCATTGCCAGCAAGCTGAGGGAGGTGATCTTGTCCCTCTACTCAGTCCTGGTGAGGCCTCATCTGGAGTACTAGGTCCTCAGTACAAGAGAGACATGAAGCCCCTAGAATGGGCCCAGCAGAGGACTACAAGGATGACTAAGGGACTGGAGCATCTCTCTGATGAAGACAGGCTGAAGGAGCTGGGCCTGTTCAGACTCTAGAGAGAAATGACTAAGAGGAGACCTCATCAATGTACAGAAGTATTTGAAGGGAATATCTGAAGGGATGCATCAAGATGATGGATCCAGGCTCTTGGTGGTGGTGCCAAGCAATAGGACACGAGGCAACATGCAGAAACTTGGAACACAGGAAGTTCCACCTGAACATGTGAAAGAACTATGAGGGTGACTGAGCACTGGAACAGGCTGCCCAAAGAGGTTGTGGAGTCTCCTTCTCTGGAGGTATTCAAAAGTCATTGGGATGCAATACTGAGTAATGTGGTCTAGGGGACCCTGTTTGAACAGGGAGTTGGACTAGATGACCTTCCAACTTTACCCATTTTGTGACTGTGTGATTCCTATCAGCTGAAAAGCCAGAACAATTTTACTTGAGGGAGCAAACTCAGGAATTTTGTGCCTTACTAAAAATCTTTAGTCCATGTCAGATTCTGTTGCAGTTTACTATATGAGAAAGTCTAAAATTTACATCAAAATAGGAGATGTGGGCTCTAACAGTCATAAAGCTGTGGTAGCTATCTTAGTATCAAGATGGCAAGGCAGGAAAGAATATTTCCTTCCTTCCTAGGTTCTTCAGAATTTCTCAATGGGAAGTGAAAATGCTTCAAACATATGAAAGTTACATGAATTTGTAAAACACGAGCTCAAGGTGATGTAGAAAGGAGCTCAGATAAACCTTGCATGATCACACTTGCCTCTCCTGCTTTAACTCACAAACAAAACAAAGCATCAAGACCCAGCTGTCTTAAACAATACTTCGTGCCTTCATTGTCTCGGAAAAAGCAGTGCATTCCTTCATTTTGCCCTTCAATTAATTCAGTATATTACTCTGAACTTCAGCTGCCACTGAAATGAAAAAGATGTGGTGCTGGGGAGAAAACACATTTAAGACTATCTCATAAACATGAAATTGTTTTCCGCTGTGAAAAACAGGTAACCTGCCTTTGAATTTAGAAATAGCCCTCTTGCCACTAGAATTGGAGAATTTGCACACATCCACTTGTTGGACTTGCCATGTTTTAATGATCTGTATGAACTAAGTACCTGAGGGGAAAATCCATTCATATCTCTTAGCAAAAATTTCAAAACATTTAGCTCAGAGAGGTTTTGTGATATTCTTGTACTTAATTCTCATGAACTGGCTCCCAAGTAACCATAAACAGTTTGTCTCAAACATCACCATCATTACTTTAAGCAAGCAGTTTAATTAATTTATTTTATTACAGTTGTTGTTTGGGGAAAATAAGTCATTCTTGCAATCCATGGGAAAATTATTGCTATTTTATTTTCTGAGAGTCTGAAGGCAGGCCATAAATAGCAGAAATATATTATCAATATTTTCAAGTGAGAGAGGCAGTACAAACCAGTCTGATCACCATTTTGAAACTAAGAATAGGTTTGTACTTTGAACACCAATAAAAAAGATATTAAAAGCTTCAGAAATCCAGAGCAAACCATAAAATTGCATGAGATTAAAAAAAAAAAAAGTCCCTTTTGGTCTGAAATTATTTTTTAAAAAATGGCTTTAGTGGGGGGAACAAAAAGGGAAAATTTATTTTAATTTGACCCCAGCAAATTTTTATTTTTGATTTTGTATTTAAACAGATTAGCTGGAAATGCATGAAATATGCTTGCATTCATGCTTTATGTCTTTCAAAATGAGGAAGCTTTACACAAAGTCAAAAGTTAAAATGTAAACCCTAGCAATAACCTCAAAATTCTAATTATTAACAGATACACACTCTGCCCTCATAAAAGACCTTATTCATAAGAATTTTTTTTGCCGAGATTGAACACATTTTAGAACTACTTTTGAAAATGTCAATCAGTTTATAAATGTTTTGTCCATTTCCTCAAGTACTTCTGAATTATTTTCTACATCATATTCTGAAATGCTTTGTCAGATTCAGTGTTAAGTAACTCTCAAATCCTTCTACTAACACAGCTATTATTTTGTTATTCAGATGGTTCTTTCTGTGCTTAACAATACAATTTTCTGTTCAGCTTTTCTTTGTTTCGTTTCCATTCATTTTTCTCATTTGAAGCTTCCGTATTAAAGACAATACTATGTTTTACAAGGATGAAAGACCACATGCCACCCCTTTAATAATACTTGCTTAAAATCATATCTGATCTCTTAATATTTGTAATTTATGTCAGCAATTTAAGAAAGAGAGAAACAAAAAATAAACATTATAGCAAAAAAATGAAGATGGGAGACAAAAATGTCACTGTATGTGACTCAGAGTGATGATTTTCAACTGATCGCTCTACATTTGAAAAGAGACAATGTTGATGCATGACAAGGTATAAACCATTGCATGCAACCATGTCTTTATCATTCCCATAAGAATGCCTGTGTGGGCTTTATTAGGAGAAAAAAAGAGTACTGTCTGAAAATCTCTTAAAGTATATTGCTAGGTTTAATAAGAGCATTAGTGCTGAGTATCATCTTACAGTGCTTTTCCTACACTTACTTTTTTAATCTTAAATAGGATGAAGAGTACATACTCTCCATAACTGAATTTTAATGACTAAGAGATCTGTGGAGAGAAAGTGAAAAATAGAAATACTGTTACCCAACTCATTCCATCATCATTGATCATGAAACAACTTGAAAATTTGAGCATATCATTTAGACCATACTATCTGAATGTTATTATGTTTATTGATATCTGAGTTTTGAAATGCAACAAGAACTAATAGCTTTTGCAGCTGAATGTACCATAGAAACTACAAATAGCTGAGCCAAGTGATTTAAAGAAACTAACCAAGCAAAGAAAAGAAATAATGAAGAAGGGGACTGAGGCAGCCAGCCAAGTAACACCAAGTTACTCTATAACCAGGTGAATTGCCTTGAAGAAGTTCATAAGGCAGTAACTTTCAAGTTCAAGTGCAGTTTTATAACTAATTTCTTTAAAGATTTCTGTTCAGTGGATGTGGCAATGTTAACATGACAGAAGCTTTTTAACTAAGAGGGAAAGCTTTTTTTCTGTTTTTAGAAACATTCTAAGTTTTACATTTTCTTGGGTTTTACATACAATTACACTAATTGACTACCATTTTAATGCTCTGTGAGTCACAGCTAATTGCAAATGTACATTCACTTTTGGAAGCCCTAGTCCAAATACAACTCTTACACAATGAGACACTTAAGTTCCTAACAGCTCTGTTTCATTTTCAAAAAGATTTCTATGGAAAATATTCACCTTAGCTTAATTTCCTTCTCCCCCCAAAAAAGCACAACAAAAACAACAAACAAAAACAATCCACAAAAGCAAACAAAAAAAACAAATTACCCACAAAAACAAACAACTCCCCACCTAGGCCAAAAAACGCCACAACGAAAAAATGACCTCTGAACAAACAAACAAAAGCCTAAGGAGGATAATTAATAGTCTCAGTGAAAAGCACTGAGATTCTCAAGTTCTAAACAAATTTGTATGAGAATTTGTTAATTCTGTAGTTTTAGGATATTATGCTATTTCTTTAATTTGATCACCAAAGCAATAAAGACTGCCATGTGCTGGAGACAACTGTGTTCTGAACACAGTTTGTATTTCAGTAGCCAGATAATACTCCTACTATCAAAGATCCTAATTTAACCCTTCAGTACAATACACAGCCATGTAAAACTCATCAGAAGGCCTAGCAACCATTTACAAACTAATTAAATTCTACATGAGTATTTAAAGAGTCTATAGATCTTGTGGAAAACTTTTCTGCAGTGGACTACTTCATTTGCTAAGCTAAGGAAGACTTCCTATTGATAAGTTAGTACCAAGCTATATGTGGAATAATTCCTGTATCTGTATGATGTATATATCAACTAATTGTAGTCTAATTCTTATCACACCTAGAACATTAGGCAATGAGTATTAATGTCTTTCACAATCAGCTTTCTGAAGCTCCACATCAGTCTTGTCTTAAGCACTTAAATTTCAGGACATTTTTCTGATCTTGTACATACATTGCTGTATATCAGAAGTATTGTGTTTCAACTTCACTGTAGTGTGGCAAGAATAACCATGAATAAATGCCAACTAAATCTTGCTAGGGAACCATAATCTCCATACAGCATTTCAACGACTAAGACAGAGGGCCAAATTTGCCATCTTAATATGCGATAATTACACTCTTCAGCCCCTTGAAAACCACCTCTAAGTAGACAAAATAAGAACTGATAAGTTTGAGGGCAGAAAGATCAAATAAGAACTTGTTAATAAAACTATTATGAACTGGGTAACTTGGGGAATTTTTATCTTCTTTTGTAATTAAGAAATATCATGTACCATACCATGCAGACATTAATATTTAAAGCAGCATTGCTTATGAAAGTAAGAGAAGAACTGAGGCTGAGTTTTTTTAAGAAGAGTTTGAGGCAATTTCACTATGAAACTGATGACATGTTTCAGAGGATCTAAATACTGAATTGACAAATCCTGTTGCCTTTGTGAACAGCTATGTGGAACATCTTATGTCCACTCCAATTTTTTTTAGTCAAATATGCTGACATGCTTTCTATTTTACTAACTAGCTAATGGATGATAGGAAAACCAGCAAATATAAATGAAAGAGCTTCAAGAAATTTCTACATTTACAAAGGAACAAAAAGCATCAAACTCTGGCAAAAGCTATGTACCATCAAAACACAAATTGAAAGATTTTTTTCTACTCAAGTCAAGAATGAGTCAGTATTAAAATTCAATTCTTGCTGCTGCATCTGCAGGCACAAGAATGAATATTAGCTACATCATTAAAGCCTAGGCAAACCATCACAATAGTGCTTTTGTTAAACTTCGTGAAATGTATCTCAGTAACCATTAATAATAACTAGTAGAAATATTTACTTCAGATCATTGTGTCACAAAGGGCATGATAAACATGGTGATACATTCTTGGCATGACTGAGAAGTGAGTTTTGACCTGGCTGAGGTCTGCCATATGTGTCCTGTAAGCCCAGCTAATGAGGCAGGACACTCATTAAACTTGGACAAATTAATATGACATGAATAGGAGAATCTGCAGATACAGTGACAGAGATGAAAGTAGGTCACAATCTCACAGTTTAAATAGAAACAGTCTAGACAGCATTAGCATGAGCCTTGTAAGACTTGTACTGAAACCTAGAGCACAAATCTATAACATCTTTTTTGACTGACAAAAAATACAAGAACAGAATAACAAACAAAAAGATCATAGATATACATAAAAAGAGAAAAAAAACCCCCAACTTTAAAAGCCTTAGCTTTAACTGTGAATTAAAAATTATTCAGTGAATTAAAAATATTTACAACATAACCAATAAATATGATGTCTAAGATGATAAAAAATAATGGATAAAAAATGCAGGTGACTGTAACAAAAATAGCTATCTCCCTATTAGCATATATAAAATATTTTTAAAAATTGAATAAGAGTGAGAACAGAATAACAATATTTTACAAGAGTTTTGAAAAGGCTTGTTTTCTGTAAAGCTCTTGGTAGAACATGCAACTTTCTACAAAAAAAAAAAAAAAAAAAAAAAAAGCATCAAATAACCAAACACAAAGCTGTTGGTGTAAAGGGGTAAGAGTTGTTTGTCCATTGTTTCCTTTCACATTTACTTTTTTTTTGGTACTTTTTAAGAGGATACTATGGTAATGTTGACTAGACATGTGAAGCAGCAATGACATGATGAAGACAAACAACTGAAATATGAAATGCCTAATAGGAGAAACTGAAATATGAAAAATATTTGTGTTTTTAAATAAATGTTCTCAATTTATATAAATGGAAGAATAATGTTTACAAAAAATTAATAGTTGTGATTATCATTCAACAGCAATATAGTAAGTGGCGTGAGCAGTTCCCAGGTGAAGCTTCAATTCAAAATTTTTTGGTACCATAGAAACTTTTTCTATGTATTGCTGTCCACACCACTCTGTCCTGAAATGGAATCACATAACAACCAAATAATTTTCAAACTCATGAATGTTATGTAGTGTGTTGTAATTAGAGGACATTTTTGCAGTAATGAGCAGGTTGACTTTTTAGTGCTTGCTTGATCTGTGTCCCAAATTTCGAAGTGCTTACTAATAAAAAGTTGCTTATGAAAGTGCAGTACCTTTTACAAGAAAAGGTGTTAAGGTTCATTGTATGATCATTGCCATTTTGGGTAGTTATATACCAACAGAAATCTGTACGAGTCTATCCCATATTTTCTTTTTCCCCACTACAACATTTATTATAAAACAGATCAGATAGAATGTAATGGCTAATATTTACATTCATTAGAATTTGGCTTGGATTATTACATCTTCAAGAGATACTAGTCTGTGAACCTTATGCATAATAGGTGAGGAAAAAAGTATTATAGGGCTCAGAACCTTAGTATATAAGCAATAGAATGTATTGGGATCATACAACATTCTTTAATTTAATCTAAACCCACAAATATTTCAAATGTCCCATTGTTCTATTTCACTTTATTGTTGCACCCATTGGTATTTCCTTGCTACTGATTGTGTATAGAGGACCACTGTCAAACTATGGTCAAAAATACAGTAGGGACAGACATGGTAGCCTAGAGGTAGATATGCAAGGCTGTTACAAAGAACTAACCGTGAAATTCCAGATATAATTAATTATGTTTCTGAACTTGTTTGTATCACATAACTACTAATGTCTAAATTATTTGTTCAATCAATGGATATCTGTTCATTTTTGTAGGAAAGAGTTTTCCTCTATAAGGAAAAAGAAAGGGAGTTTTGATTTCTTAAAAAAAAAAAAAAAAACCTGCCTTTTTTTTTTTTTCCAAAAGTGAAAATTAGTTTTGCAAAAGAAAGGTTTTAGCAAAACTTCTCCTTTGAGAGGCAGGGGAAAAAAAAAGGCAGAGAACAATTCAGGGAAAAATATTTAAAAGCTATGTAGTTTTAGAATCATTGAATCACCAAGGCTGGAAGAGACCCCTAAGATCCTCAAGTCCAAACATCCACCCAGCACTACTCCTATAACCTCCAAACCACTAAATCACATCACCTAGTGCTAGATCCAGATGCCTCTTAAACACCTTTAGGGATGGTGATCCCACCACCTACCTGGACAACCTACTCCAATGCTTGGCCACCCTAGCAGTGAAAAAAAAAATTTCTAATATCTAATCTGAATCTCCCCTGTCTCAGTTTAAGGCCATTTTCTTTAGTCCTCTCACTACTGGCACAGTAGACGAGACCAACCTCCACCTCACTACAACCTTCTTTCAGGTAATTTTACACAGTGATGAGGTCTCCCCTTAGCTTTCTCTACTCAAGACTAAACGAACCCAGCTTCCTCAGTTGTTCCTCATAGGATATGTTTTCTAGACCTTTCACCACTTGTTGCCCTTTACTGGACCTCAATGTCCTTTTTAAAGTGAGGGGCCCAGACCTGAACAGAGTACTCGAGGTGCAGCTTCACCTATGCCAAGAAGAGGTGTTGTTTCTCTAGTCCTACTGGCTACACTATTCTTGGTACAGGCCAAGATGCCATTGGCTTCTTGGACACCAGGGCACACTGTTGGCTCATGTCAAGCAGCACCCCCAAGTCCCTTTCTACTGACCAGCTCTCAAGCCACTCCTCCCCCAGCCTGTAGGGCTGCATGGGGTTGCTGTGACCCAAGTGTACCATCTGGCACTTTGCCTTATTGAACATCATGTAGCTGTTCTTAGCCCACCAATCCAGCCCATCCAGATCCGTTTGCAGAGCCTTCCTACCCTTGAGCAGATCAATGCTCTCATCCAATTTTGCATGGCCTGCAAATTTACTGAGGGTGCACTCAATCCCCATGTCCAGATCATCAATAAAGGTGTAAACAGTACCAGATCTGGCCCCAAAACTGAGCTCTGGAGGACCCATTTAGAAACGGAGATCAACATATTAAAAAAATAATAATTTACTGATGTCAAAAAATAAATTTCAAATTTCAAATTAAAGAATGTTATAACTAAAATTCAAACATTTTTAAGCAAATCCCCATATATATATATATATATATATATATCAAAGTATTCATTTACAAGCCAATTAAGTTCAAGAGTTGCTTTAAGTGTAGAGGAGATGCATTTTTTTCCTGTCATTCCATAACAAATAGTTATGTTATTTTCAATGAGGTAGACCTTTTGCAGCACAGGTAGGAAAAAAGAATTATTCTAAAAAGGCAAAGGGAAATATCTGAATCTAGATAAAAGGTAAATGTTTCTACTTCAACATTTTTTTCTAAGAACTACCATTAGAAAGTTAAAAATAATACTAGATAGTACCTTCTTTTTTGCCCCATGTTCATATAATTTCTTATTAGAAATCTATTCACTGGATTGAGACAAATACAGGTATATATAGTAGCTTTTTATTACTTTTTTAAACTATCATTTCAAGACACATATGATAATTTTGGTGTCCACAATTACAAGTGTTGAAGCAGCAAGACTCAAATGTGAAAAAAAAAAAAAAATAAATCTTGTGTCTTGAAGATCTCAAGATGAAACACAGAAATAATCAGTGTCTTCAAACTCTTCTTGACCTAAAAAAACCAACTAAATATTTTACATATCATGCAACTAAATATTTTACAAGCATGTTTTCCAATGAGCTTCAGAGGGAAAAAAAAAAAGAGTTACTTGGAGAGTTCTGAGGAGTAGACCAACTTTATTATATATACCAATATCAAATGTTACACAAGTTGAAAGGCATCTGCCTTAGACGTATCTTTATATGATTGTTAGTCATGGATTTAAGCTGAGATTCTCTCAGGGAGATTAAACAGCTTAACATCCAGATGCTGCAGAGCAGTATTTGGCATATATAGAGTTGATAAAGTTACTGACTTTGAAGTGAACAGAAGAGACTGCAAATGTTCCCAACCCTTACGATCAAAACAGCAGAATGTATAGGTAAAAAAAAAAAAATAATTGAGTAGTGTGTGGCTTCAAGCAGAAGTAAATACCAACTGGTATATGGACATATAGACTACATAGGTTAGTCTGATATCCAGCTATTCTGATTCCAATTATTGAAAGTTACACCAAGAAAGTAGACTTCTGCATTTAGGATGATTTGTTACTTCTTGTTCTGAAATTCTTTAGAACTCAATGAGCCAATAACTTTTACTTAAAAGTATTCCAAGTGTAGGAAGCTGATTTTTCTATTCTCATAGACTGGCTTGATTCAACCATAGAGATGGTCCAAATTATTATTGGCATTAATAAACTTGTCAAAATTGTACCATTTCATGTAAAACAGTCTATTTTTATGAATTCTAATGAATAATAATGCCTCAGAGGGAAGAATTCCCCCGGATTTCCAGGGACAGTGGCTTCAGGATATGAACAGAGAAATTATTTTTTGAACACTGTCACATAAACTGTGCAGGTAACATAAAAATACTTTGGTTTTCCTTGTAAACTAACTTTCTGGATGCATCTCTGCTATTGATAAGTGACATGAATAATGTCCTGATTTCCTTCATCAAAACACCTCATTTTGTACTCAACAGTGCAGCCTGTAAAAATACATCCTTCTTCATATTCAGAGTAGATAATTTCAGCAAAATAATGTCATCTATATTTTCAAAATTTCAAAAGTCTGAATTTGAAAAATCTCATCTTTAGTATCTGGTAAGTATTGCTGATTATTTGGTTCATCTGTGCAGAATTTAATTAAAAACAAATCCACAAAAAATTAGTCTTGGAAGAACACTTCAAATACCTTTAACAAAATTTCAGGGAACTGAAAACTGCCTGCAGACAAACACCTATATGTTATTCTATTATTTTCTTACAAGTCACCTGCAGCAAATAGGACAGCACACATTTTTCCCCTTAGAATCACAACCCTACTAGTGCTTTTCTCCCAAGCAAGTTACAATACAGACCGGCAGGCCAGCAACTGTGTTTTAATAAATGGGGGTACATTATATGCATTCCTGTGGTGGTAACAGTATGGAAAACCCTTTACTATTAAGTAGTGGGAGGAAATACTCCATCTATCCCAGCAAGAAGACAACATTCTTTATCATCTATATGAACTAGATTAGCATGTTTACCTTACCTTTCAAGGGTAAAGATGCCAGTGACATAGGAAACATCAAGTTTAGACACTGGCTAGCTTTTTTTTTTTTTTTTTTGCATGCCCACAGAGAAAAAGGTTATGGTTCAGCTCCTAGAAGCAGACCTCTTACAGGGTTTACTGAATGTCAGAAGATTTTGCTGTTCCTGTCTGCTAGACTTGCGCTGCAGATAGACAGCAGGATTTCAGCATACAGTTTGCCTTTCTGTCAGCTTCTAAATTCTATTAAAAGTGCCTATGGCACTTCTCTGCTAGGAAACATTTAGCACTGCCACAGACACTCATTCCGAGAAGAAGTCATTTCAAGGCACCAGAGTGCTTTTTAAAATCTCTTCTGTGTATGCATGGACACCAGAAGTACAAGTACCTGCACACAGAAAAAAGTTATAATGACTTACACTAACCTAGAAGTGACAACAGACATGAAACAATGCCCATGGCTGCTTTTGGTTACAATTCTATTATTTTGACAGAGCACTTCTGTCCATGTTTATATTTTATACAAGACATATTCTTCCTTCTAAGTTTGTTTTTTTCCCTCCTACATATACTGTAGTAGCTTAATAGAGAATGGAGAAGTCATGTGTTCCACTCTGGCAGTGAGATTTTCCATGAGCATACAACAAAAACCTATCTGATAACACTATTTCAATTTCAAAGACTCATCTTACCACACGAGCAAATCCATTTGGTCACACTAAAACAAAAAAAAAACAAATCCATGGATTCTGTGATGCAATAAAGACCTCCAATCACAGGAGCATAACAGTGCCATTCTCCTTGCCCACATATCTGCTATGCCTTATTTACCCAGAAGAAAAAATATAATTTTAGGTCATCTAAAGATTCCCCAAACAAGTTAATTGCAAGTTTTCCAAATCAGAGCAAGGCAATGAAAATAGAGGTTTGAAATTTATGTGAAGGTCAAATCTTTACACTGAGGAAATAATATATTTTTAAAACACAAATAAGATTTCAAGGAGATGTAAATTATCTTTCGCTGAATATTGTTGTCATTGCCCCAGCCCCATAATATTTTTATGTGAAAATTGTGACTTCAGTTCTTAAGTTGAACACAAACTTATCTTTCCAATAGGTTCAGTTTTTGTCAGTGCACATTGAAATGATAGTAGTAAAACAGTCATTCTGAGGTGTATATAGAAGCTTTACAACATTTATCCACATTCTACCTTCACTTCCACTCAGAGAATTTCACAGGAACTAAATTGTTTTCATATTTTTCATACTGAAGCTATTATTTTAATTGGCAACAGACGTTACAATTCAGTCTTCAATTAAAGGCAAAGAAATAATAAAAACTACCATAAACATTTCATCCCTCAAAATCTAATCAAGAAGTAAAGCCAGAATGGGACTAAACAGTAGATGTGAATAATATAAACATTCCTTCAGTTAACCCATTTGGAGGTGTTTTCCCAGTTACATTCATAATCATCAATCAGGATGGAAGTTTAATTACTAGCTGATGTTGACTGTTTAGTAATTTACACCAGAACAGGTTGTGTTCTCAATGTCATGATTTCCAAATGGGTTTGAGAAGTATCTGCGATTTAGATGATTCAGAAAAAAAAGTCAGTAACAAGTTGGGTCACAGCTCACCCACTGACAGGAATTCCTTCTGACTCATTTATTTCAGTAGAGAAGGAAGTTTTCTTTAGTTTGTAGTTTTCCAGTCCAATAGGTTTTAAAATATCTCCTATGATTCATATAAAGAAAGAGGACGTTGAGAGGAACAATAGTGAAAAATGCAAAATTGATTGAAAACACTGAGAATATTGAAAGGGAAAATAGTAGTATAGAAACACTTTTCCTTTTCATCTTTCTTTCAAGAAAGATGCTTTTATGATTGGAGTGGAATTTAATAAGGGTGTAATAGAAAATTCTGACCAACTGCCATAGTCAGGTAGTACACTGAAAATCTTACAGAAATTCCCTGACAATCACAAAGATCCTCCAACTATTTTTCTGTAATGACTAACTGTACAATTCATATTTAAAAGAATGATTAAGAGGATTAAAATATAAATGCAATTTCAGACTATGATAGCATACTAATCAATCGATTCATTTTATTTAGAAGACAAGGTGAAAATTATTTACATCTTATATTAGTTTTAAGTCAATTCCTTAGGAAAAAAAAAAATACACTGGTAACAAAGGAAGGTTTTGAAGCAGAGAGAAGTTTTAAAAGCTAACTGAATTTTTGCAGTCTTTCTAATGAGTCTATCCTTCCTACACAATCTTAGAGGCAGGATGTTCAAGTAAACAAATGCTACTGCATTCAAGAGGAATGCAAGCAGTCCTCCATCACTTTGTGTGTAATCACCACTTATGAAAGCAACTATTGAAGGCTGTGTCTATACTGAAGTGTTCCTATGCAGACTGTGTTCCCAACTGCACTCTGATGAAATGAGGCAAAGATGAGAATTACTGAAAGTGAAACCACTACTGTGTTCTTCCTGAGTGTTATTCTGGTTTCTGTCATAAATCAAAGCTAAAAAGCTTCTCTGATCTTTCAGTGATTGCCAATAGAAACAATTAGCCACTTACATCAAGGTGGAGGCTGATATGTAATAGGATGTAACAAATACTCTTTTCCCTAGAAATATGCTGGCATCCAGAAAAGAAAAAACAATTTCTTTCTGCTTTGAACACTCATTCTAACATATTTGCATGAAAGAAGAATGGGGGCAAAGTTTTAGACCCAGGGCCTGAGACCTCCAGTATTCCTGTCCCAGTGCAATTATGCAGGAGGCTCACATTAGAGCTCCAGTTGTTTGGAGTGACAGCACAGACACCTGCTCACATGTCAGGGGAATATGGGCCTAAAGAAAAGAGGAATCAGTTAACTCATTTAAATCGAGCCCTTTGTGCTACCCACTCAGTTCCTGAACACTGCCAACCACAGAGCTGAGACAGTCTGCTATTCTGGCTTCCACAACTGCCTGACCTTTCCTCTAAGCACATTAGCCTACAGCAGATCCAGCCGCAGCAGTCTTCTGGGGCCATGGACTTTGCTGAGTTTTATCCGACCATCAGTGTTCTGAGCCCCAGGCAAATCCTTCGGTGCTGCTCTTCTTATCACAAAGCAATTACCTGGCCTTTCTTATGGCCTGTTTGAATTCATGGGTGGAACTCACTGAAAAGGTTAAAGAGTCAAAAAATAAATTTAGAACTTGTTTTCAGTCAGTTTTCCTGACTTCATACCAGATGGAGTCAGCAACTTGAGAAGTCTGACAGGCAACTTGACTGAGTTGATCAGATGGTCAATTGATCACTTTCACATTTGCCAAAACATTAAGGGATAAAAAACAGAAGTATATTCTATTGACATTAAAATACATAGACTAGAGACAGATTTCTGAAATGACACAGTAAACCACTCTGGAGTGGGAGGATTTTTTTGCATAAGAATTGGAGACTTTCTCTACGCAGAGTGACTGTGGTCTACGAACATTAAACAGTTTCATGTGGAGTTTTAGTCAAGATGAGTACTTTGTGAAACAGCAGAGAAGACATTTCTCTGAGTAACTGATTTATACACTCCGCAGAAGACAGTATTTGTTTAATTAGCTAGAGAAGTGTGGACTAAGAAGTCCTGGAATATCTGTATGCTATGCTTTGTCTTGTTTCAAGCATACTTTTTCCTCCAATCAAGTCACACAAACACTGAAGTCTGTGACATTGGCAGATCACAACTGGATTAATTTCAAATAGGTTCCAATTGCTGGGCAACCTGAATTTATTCATTTGAGATGCTGCCATACTCAGTCCAATAGGATCTTTCAGCAGCCTTTTGCTGAGGGCTGCCATGCCCTCCCTTACCTTTCTTCTTACTAGACAGAGAGCTTAGAAAGAAGATATACTAAGCTAAATACTGCCAATAATCCTTTTATTAAATATACTGCAAATCGTTAACATTTCCAAATAACACAATAAGAAGCTACATAGTAAAGATGATAAATACTGCATTGGCTGCATTGACATTTTTCCCATTTCATATCAATGGCAATCCTCCCTGCTCATCTGTTATATATATCTGAAATTCTGAGATGTTAAAAAGGATCAAAATCTCATATTTTCTTCTTGGGAAAAAAACAAACCCAACATAATTTTCAGATTGCTTGTGTAGAACCTTCTCTGAAAATATTTTGGTTAGAGTTATAGTAATTCCTATTATTGGATGAAGACCATGTGCAAATAATTAAAGAAATACATAGTTATTTATTTAATCTCCACCCATATGGTTTTTGTATTAAGAATTAGTCAAGAATATTACTTATAAGGTATTTTCATTTCTATTTTTCATTATAGGCTCTTTGTTAGCTTAATACTCTGATCAAGACTTAAAATTGTGCAACAATACTTCTGTTCTATTTATGACTGAGGGAAGCAGATCCATTTTGGAAAGTAAAATCCCTCCAGAACAAAATGTTGAAACATGGACAGTTGTTTTTTTTAATTCCTCCATCATTACGTGTAATGTAATATGTTGTAATTCACACAATTCACACACAGACTCTGTGCATGTGTACAGATATATATTCACTATATGTTGTTACGACTATAGAGTTTTGCCAGCATAATATATTAGCCTCCCCTTTATGCAAAATGTAGCAGATATGATTACTTATTTTAGCACAATAGTATTAAAGTTTAACATTCTCAGATTTTCCCACTTATTTTTTTTTTTAATAAGCCAATTCAATATCATATTTTTATACAATAAGCCATAGGTCTCTTCTCCCTCCTCTATAGTATGTATTTTATTGGACTAATTTATGTAGATTTAATAGTGTGTCTGTACTATATAAGTAAATAATTTTAATTTGGCCATCTGCCTTAGAAAATGCTTCCATGTACTACACCTCCAAGACCATACTCAGGCTTGCACTCAGAGACATCAGGGAAGATATCTACTGAAAGTTTATGAGGGCACCAGATGTTCAGTCCTGCTGTTTGATGTTGGTGACATCTGAAACTTTACCACTAAGAAATCCAAGAATAGAAAAAGTCACAAGAACAACATGCAAGCTTCCTACAAAGACACTACTAATCAGATCATTATTAAAACTGGTAGGAATTTATGTGTAGACAATTCCAGGAACTTCTTTAGTAGTTTACATCCCTTTGAAATATTCCCTTACCTTACCTGTAAGCAGAACTCAGAAGTGACCCATTGGTCATGCTTATTTTAGGGAAGCTAAATACCTGATGCTGTGTAAGACTTTTAAGGCTTGGAGATCTCCACAAAATCAGAGGGTTTTGTGATAAGTATCTTCAACTAGAACAGAGGAAATTACTCAACTGTTTACTCCTGTTGGACATAAAATTTACTGAGTAGAATGGTTGCTGTTTTCATTCATGTAAAGTTGTTTTGGTTTTTCTATTATTATTATTATTATTATTATTATTGTTATTATTATTATTTTAAATATTTACACATATTTTTTTATCACAGACTCAGTAGCTGATACCAGAAAATGTCGTGCCTGTTTTGTAGCCACAACATAACATAAAAATATTCAAGTGCTTAAATGATTTATAAGCCTAGGTTCTGTTTTCCATGCTGTCAGTGGCATTTACAGACCTAAAACTAATTGATTTTCAATGGGTTTCTGGTTTCTATTTATGTAATTAATTTATGATTATGAGACTTAGGAACCTAAGTCACATAACTGTTAATAAGTTTCTATTAATGAATACTTAAATTCACAAAGATTAAATGAACAACTATGTGACATACACTGAGGGATGAAAAGTTATTAGCAAGGATTGCTTGTAGTTGTCTGCTGATGCATTTCCATTCTGGTCTCTGGACTATGACTTTCAAACAAAATATTCCCAGGTATCAACCTTTCCAGGAATAAATATGAATTTATCATATCAATGGAATTTAAAACTATCTACTATTGACTATTTTTTTCTGAAAGGGAGAAAGAGTATACAGGTAGGGCAGTTTTGATGAAGGAAACTAGAGATTTATCATCTGCTGAGATCCGTATATATCAAAATATGCTACAAGAACACCTATCAATAGGTGAAATATTTTCAGACACTAGATTTGTACCACTTGCATAAAAAGTCTCATTGTTTTCCATTACACAAGTGATTGTAACCTGGGAGGGAAGACAAAAGGAAAAAAAATACTCCTGTCTCCATTACTGAATAGCTCTGCAGTAGTATGTCCTTTCAACTCACTTTCCTGAGCTTTAGATCAAGTTTTTAGTGACCAACTGATCAGAGAAAGGATAGAATGTGTTATGTTAACAACTCAGGTTCCTGCAAGAATTACTCAGTGTGAAAATATATTCACATGGTATCTGCAAAACTTCTTTATAGTTCACTTCAAAGTACATGTACATTTGTACATTTTAAAGGTTTACATTAACTGGAAAACACAGACAAAACAGAAAAAAATTTCTTAACTATATTTTTCTAAGGAAACACTTAACTCCCTCCACAGTTCACAGCATGAATATTATATTCAAAGAGCAAATGAAAGGCACAGCAGAAGCAGACTATTCATGACATTCCCAGAGGTGACAATAATAATTACAGAAGTTTAAATTCCTCTCCTTTTACGTATTAGCCCGTTCTACTTTTACCCCGTTCTATGAATTTACATTTCATTTGGAAGATAATTTGGTTTCTAGTAAAATACTTTTAGGATTTAGAAAACTTTCATTTTTGTTGTTGTTATGACTTATTACAGGCAATGCACCGGTAAAACAAAGCGAACAACTAACCTCCAGACAAATATGTGTGAAATCAGCCTCATTTCCATGGAATCATTTCTTTTTGCCTTAGAAATTTTCCACCTTATTTGAGCTCTTATGCTTAGTGTTTTGTACAGCATGATTGAATGGGCAAATCACTGCAGCCCAGAAATGTTCTTTCACATACCCAGATCCTAATTACCCACTTTAGCATGTATTTATTCATTAAAAAAAAAAAAAGAAAAGAAAAACATAATTTCATTTGCAAAAACAGAATCTCTCCAGAACATTGTTTAATCTGTTCTAGTTGTTACCTATCTGTTTCCTTTACCTTTATTCAGCAATGCATTTTTTGAAAACTGTTTTGCTGTGTCATGTAAAATAACAGACACTGTTAACCAGTTACACCTCTTCATTTTTCTTGATGAATTATATTCTGATTCCCTGCCCTGACTTTATTACTCCAAATGGACATAAACAGCCTTAATGGCATAATTAAGTATTACCGATTGTGAACAACTAACTAGGCCCAAGAAAAATCACTCTTTTAATTCACACATTTGAGTCTTAGTCTTTTAATCCTCTAGATAAATCCTCATATGTTGTTGGTAGAATCCCCAAATCAACCAATTTTAAATTTTATCTGAGATATGCTATAATGCAACAGAATTACCTTTTAACTAAACTAGTACCAAACTTTGCCTAAACTACAGTATCAAAATACCATCTTCCACGAGAAACTCTGTGTCTGTTCTTTGGTATTTAGTGACCAAGAATATAAGTCAAATGAATAGATGCATTAGATAAAACTACATTAAGGATAAATTAAGTATTGATAAACTTGATGAAACATGATATTACTCTGGTGTGTCACAACACCGAATGACATATGGCAGAACCAAATGTCAACTTAGAATGCTGTAATATACTACAGACTTGAATCAGCATACCAATATGACAAGAATCCTAAATAACAAAATAAAAAGCTGGAAGAGTTTTTTCCAGTAGTGAAAACTTTCAGCTTTTAGTTCTAGTTTAGGCAAATATAAGACTACAGAGAGAGGAAAAAAAAAAAAAAAAATGTCTACAACACACCAAAACCAAACCATACAACCCAATAATTGTGATTACTGTCTTTTTTGTTTATTCTTGTATCAATAAATATGCCTGTAAATTTAAATATTTGAACAATTGTTAGGAACAGGGCTCAGGACAAACTTCAAAGGAAAATAGTAACCAAGGTTCAAACTGTTAATTTCTCACTTAGGATCAGTGTCATTGATTCACTGAGGAGGACCAGTCATCATCCAATCTCATGTATGAACATACACAGAAACAGTGAGAGAAGTTTTCTGCTTTGGATACTATCCAATAATAAGAACATATTACTGAGATTTTGAAATCCTGCACCCATAGTACTGTCTTGGTTCATTTACAAATCCTATTTCCAAAAACAGTGGATGTTTGAATATTGACGGTTACAAGAATAATCCTTTAGTCCTGTAAAGAGATTTATTCTACAAACAGACCATAATCCTTTCTTAAATATTTTTCATGTCAAAAGAGATATTTAATCAAAATCAACTTCCTACTTTTGACATACATATATAATTTCTCTACTTCTAGCAGAAAAATAAGGATCAGAAACATGGTAGAAGCAGACATGATGTAATGGTTAACAGAGTAACACAACCATTTTGTAAATTATATGCTGCAGTTGTCATACACATTTTCACTTTCATGAAATCAAGGCTATACCTCCTGTCCCAAAATTTAAAATCTTCACAAGTTGTCAGGATTTGACAAGGGGCTTCTCTAGAAAAGCATCAGAAAAAAAATTAATTATTTGTTCCATGTAAGCACTTGACATCTGGAACTCAGTTGAAACATGACCCTAAGAAGTGAAGGAATCTGCACTACAGAGACAGTATCAGCTTCCATTTCACACAGAGCAAAGAGCAAGTAGGTGAAAATGTATATTTAAAAAGAAATAACAATAATAATATAATAATTAATAATCTTGACTTCTACAGAAATGGTGATTAGTGTATTTAACACACTCTAAACTGGCTGCCATGGAGACAGATATAATTTTCTTAAGCCAAAATGCAAATAGAGTGTCTCACAAGCTTTCCAATGAACTAAAGCATGTAAGAACCATTTAAAGAGATCACAGGACATTCATTAATTCAAAAGCCCTTGAAAAGACTGTTAGGAAGAACACTATATTTACAGGACTTCTATTGTAGGAGCTGTAACAGGTCTTTTACATTAGTTCTCTTATTTACACAGTTCTCC
Source organism: Xenops minutus (assembly GCA_035221455.1). Taxonomy (NCBI): domain Eukaryota; kingdom Metazoa; phylum Chordata; class Aves; order Passeriformes; family Furnariidae; genus Xenops; species Xenops minutus. The sequence continues at coordinate 20,621,800 of JAWWEE010000158.1, forward strand.
CTACAATCACTTGCAACCACTTGTAACCTTTTCACTGCATGACCCCAGACACTGGTCCAGGCTCTCTAATATAGAATGTGACAAAAAGCAAAACGACCAACTTCATCCATACATTTTATTCCAGCCATTTTCTAAAAAATTTCAAATAAAGGAAAAGACAGTAGACACTGTGTTCCTCTCACCTAAGACACCAGTTTAAAAAGCATGTCTGTAGGGATATAATATTTATAATTTATGCTGTGGACCAAACAAACACAAAGAGGACACTCTGCGTAGACAATGATCACATCTTCTTGAGGGTATCAGCAGATCAAAATTTTATCAACTTAGTGTGTTATTAGAAAACAGCAACAAATAAAAGAGACACAACTGGAAAAAAGGCCCCAACATGTTTAAACAAAGGCTGTCAGAATCAGGCTCAGAATTTGCCATCCAAGGGATCCTTTGAAGTTTAGGTGAGGTTTTTAAGAATGGGCTAGACAAACACGTCTGGAACTAGTTATAGTTCATCTTAGTTTTGAAGATGGAGATAGCCTGGTTGATCTCTTTAGGTCTCTTTAAATAGAGCCCTGGATGATTGCCTTATTACTCATAGTAGGTCTCCTTGCTGTACAACACAGCAAAAACCTATTTAGTAAGTGTTATTGTCTTTTAAAATACTGATTTAAGGAAAATGATGAAGTAGCTAAGGCAAAGTGTTTTTCTAAATCAATGGAAATAAAGGTCTTGGATAATCATCATCTAGTTCCATAATTTAGGTAAGATTAATATTGTATTCAGTCAGTCTTTGGCTACTAGATATGAAATATAACATAGGATTGGGCATTTCCTCGTATACCACTTCTAGTCATGTGTAGTGATGCTGTGGCAGAAAATAAGAAGTTTCACAGCCTATTTAACCGACAAAGTAATATGTAACCTGGTTCCAACAGCCTTGATATCAACTTACACTATTACACTACTGGTATTAGGGCAAAAGAAGTAAAATTTCTTCTTCAGCTTTTCTGTGAGAGTTACCTGAAGCTTGAGTTCCAATTGCCATATGTTGATGTGAATATTAAATTAACATTGCTACAGTAATAAAATAGCAAATCCTCCTAAATGTACTAGCAAAATTTTTGATATTATATCAAAAATAATTGGCTAGACAAGAAGCAGCATGAGAGACTTTATTTCTAGCTGAACAACAGACAGAGCTAGAGGCAAGCAAATCTAGACAACCTACCAGCTATGTATTTTTTTCTTCTTAAACAGCAGTACAAAAGAATGGATAGATTCAAAGTCGATACTGAACAACCAGAATAGAGAAAAGCATGAGGATCTGCTAACAGCCATCTGGAATCAGTTTCTTCTTACTTGCCTGAGTATTCTGTTTTTAACAATTCAAGCGGCAAACACATTGAAGTAACCCCAAAATCATTTAACAACTTGACATATACAGAGAGAAAGAGCTGAGGCAAAAGCAATGTATGTAGTTCCCAGGAGGATAATCCACCTGAGTTATAACATTTCCAAATGTGCTGCATAATGTAAGTATTAATAGGACACAGGTGCCTTTGCTGTTGCATAGAAACAGGTGCACTGAGGCGAAACAAGTTATTTTTAATAAAGTAATTTCCATTTTAGACAACATAAGGTGGAGATTCTAGAAACAGCTTCCAAATTCTGAAGTGCCTGTTGCTGCCCACTAACACACATGAGTCTCCATGCTTCACAAAAATACATTACCATATTGGATTAAACATCAAAACTGGAGATAAAACCTTGGTGCCAAAAACTAATCCAGAAAATGCTACAATTCAAGCATATCTACCAGGTTAAAGGTCTAGGAAACAAAGAATTATGCCACTGAAAGTATAACTGGCATGCAGATTAACCAAATTAAATCAATGAAAAAAAAAAAGGAAGAGCGAAAAAAATTAATTAGATACACTATAATACTATCTTTAGCTTGCACTATGACTTAAAATCTAAATTTTATGAAAAAAATATTCTGTCTCTAATGGCAGACTGCTGTCATCATATAATACAGTCTTAGGCTTTGATTGTAAACCACTGTGGAGCAGGATTAGCTGTACTTGGATAGAAACTTCACAGGAAAGATGGGGTATTTCTAATGCATTGTCAGCAACACACTAGCCAGGCTGATATCCTTTTTTCAGAAAAATAATGTAAGCTAGCATCTATGCTTGGCACTTAAAACCTCTGATGAACACAACTTCTCCATTTTAGGTTCATCACTAACCACATGTAGTTCCTGAAATGGCATGTGTTTGGAGAAAATATGGCTATTACTAGTTTAGAGTTTCCAGAACATTATAGTGTGAGGTGAGGAAACTGACTACATTTTCAGCAGGTTCTTTTCTGTTTCCTCACTTAAACTATTTTGAAATATTGTTCGGTGTTAAGAAACAGCTCTAGCATTCCAATGCAGAAATAGTTCATTTAACTGCTAAGGAAATGATAAATAGCTCCAATTAGTTGCAGCCTGAAGGGGCAATGTTTTATGCTGATTAAAGATTTGGTACCTGAAACTCAAAAGTATTTGCCCTAATAGCATTTTGGCTGCAGAATACAACTACCTTCTCATACTAGATTTGATAGATAAAATCCAATTCTTGGGATATGCTTCGCTATTTCTGTATGATCCAGCAGGGTTCCCACTTTAGCTCCAGTATATATCCAGTCCAAATGTATGCAAAGCTTTTTGGGAGACTCTGAAGGTAACAAGTTCCATTTAAAAAGAAAAAGAAAAAAAAAAAAAAAAAAAAGCATAGCCACAGTCTATAAAACAGTATAGCCTAAAGGTAAAAGAAAAATGGAGATGAAAATGAGGATACATATGGATTATTAAAATTGTAAGTTTTCATCTGTTATTACAAAACCGAGACCTCCATTAACCATATGGGGAAAAACAGTAAAAATGCTGAAAACCACCTTCTAGAATATAGTGAAATACAAGATGCAGCCTATATCATGGCTAGCAGAACCAGTGTTAAGAATTAGAAGACTTAGGGGATGGCAAATTTCAGGGTCATTTCTCAACATAATTGAAAAAAAAAATCTGTGTTTTTGAAAAAAAAAAAAAAAGAAATCAGCTAACAAAGTTTTTAGTTAATAATTATTAAAAGAATTTGAAAAGGTAGTTTTAAGAGAACTACAGTGACCTAATCCTCAAGCAGAGAACCTTGATAATTATATGAAACCTTCGTTTTTCCATGTATCGACTGCTCATTATGATTTCTGGAAAGTATGCAAACGTTTCTTACTTCAAGTAATCTTTAAATCTTTCTTACAATGAATGGACAATTTTATATTAAACAAACTGGGAGACTTGTTTAAGTTTCTAAGTCTTCTTTTGACTTCCTCTGTAATTTTGAATTTAATTTCACCATACATCTCCACATCTGCTTTGAAAATGCTATGATACTACAATAATGAAGACCACATAAGATACCAGACATATATAATGCAACCTTCCTTAGAAACAGAAAATTTAGGGCTTTTATTCTCCTTAGAAAGATAGTAATGGATGTGCAGTCTTAACATGTTGAGAAGAAATATTTTTAACCAGGACTGTGTATCTTGATTAACTGGATAGCTACAGTATAAAAATAAACGTCAGGGCCATTAGGTGAGAGTTTGTTGCTTTTCTTAGTTCAAACCTCATAATCCAAAATTGATAAAGTGTTATATATTTTAAAAAGTAAATGTGTGTGTGTGTGTGTGTGTGTTGTTAAGAGTCTACACAAACACTTATCGTACATGGAAAATGCTTTTTTAAGAAGTACATCCTCAAATTATATGCCTCACAGTCTTGTGTATCACCTGCACCTAGCAATGTGTTTTGAAGATGTATACCCCGATGTGATTAAGTTCTTGAGATCACAGATTATTTTGTTGACATTCTTTAAAAAGACTGTTTAATGTTAAGACATTTTAACCAAGATAAATCTATGTAACTTCTTAATTCCATTGGTTTTAGATTCTTTGTTCATCACTAGCCCTTTGCTTAATTCTGTTCTACGCTCATCAGCAAGACCTCTAAAACTACATCTCCAAATTTCTTAAGACTTTTTTTTAATTTATTTACTGTAAACACTCTCTATATGAAGAAAGGCATTTACACACTCTCTTAGGAAGAAATACAGAATGAAATTAACAGTATTATAAGACATAATTGACTGGATGCTGAAAAGTGTGAACTGAGCCAAAAGACAATTTAAATATTCCCAGAGTTAATTACTTTTCCTTCCACTCCAGGAATTTACAGTTGTCAGCTGCTTTACTTTGCCCCCTCATAAATTGAATAATAGGTTCCCTAAAAGCAGGACAGCCTATTGAACCAATATTTTATATAAAATATTGTTCTTTCAAAAAAAAGACCAGACCAGTGTTTTGTATACTTTTCATTTGCTTAACTCAGTCTGAACTGAAAGAAATCTTTTAGCATGTTGCTTCAATGGATGTTACTTAAAGCACTGAGTGCCTACATCCTCAGAGATCTAGGTCTTAGAAATCCAGGTTTAAAGTAGGGCAAAGACCATTCATCTTGGTCATTATAATTCTCAGATGCAAGCCTGTTGCTCTGTGGGATAACATTCATGGAAACTATACTCAGTAAACTCAGCTCTTTGACAGATGGCTCTCTCCCTTCAAGAAGGGCAGAGTTTTTGAGAAAGACTTTTGTCCTTATTTCTTCTACCTAAGACAGGAATTACTGAATGTACCTCTCTAAACACAAGGGAGGACTCGAATCTTGGTCTTTGAAATAGTTTTATCCACTGTATAGGAGACTGTGAACATTATTTTTAGCACAGTAAGCAAGATAAACTGTGTAGATTTATACTTTTCTTTAGTACAGACCAAGGTAATTCAGGGGGAAAAATATATATCTGTGTATTTGTTGGGCAATTAATACAACATAATACCGTTACTAATGTTAGGTAAATATTAGTGCCTTTGGAATTATCACTGTTCACCCACTGTATTCGGGTAGAATTCTACGTGGCTATTTTTGGTCTGTGTTTGGCCCAGCCACCTGTGAGAAGCTGGGTTTTCTCATGCCAAGTTAATGGAAAAAAGTCTGCTAAAGACGGTCTGTAGCCTTGAGAGAGAGATTTCTGTGTAAACTAAAATCAATTGGTCATTCATGATTGGCTGATGGCCCTCCAAGGTCATTTGAAGGAGAAAGAGAGGAGGATGAAGTAAACCCCCAGACTCAGTTAAGGAAGACCCTCTGAAATGGACTGCACAGGTGTGGAGAGACCCATGCAAGCGTAGAAAAGCATCAGTTATGTAACATGAGGGGCAGTGCCAAATACCTTTAGCAGGGTGGCGCTGGCCACGTCGCTCAGGTAAACGTCATTTTGGCCAAGTAGATAAAAGGCAGATGGCTCATGTTTTGGGGCTCACTCACTTCACATGACAGGACAACGTTTCCTTGGCGGGGGCGCCCGCCGTCACCTGTGAGCCAGCTGACCCTTGAGGATGCAGCCACTGCTACAGAAGTTTGGGCATTCCAGGGGTCGGTGAGACAACTCCATGGGGGACACCTGGGCAATTTGGGTGTTTGCACCTGGGG
>JAWWEE010000158.1:20627483-20730545 GCA_035221455.1 Xenops minutus
TCCTGTTTACTTGGCCACCTTTGGTAATAAAACTGCTGCTTGGGTTCAGTTTTCTGCGGTGTCTCAGTTTCGGCTTCCACATCCCTTCGGACCCCTATTCTCCCTGGAACACCCATCAATTGTTTTGTTTGTTTGTTTTAAAATCATCTTATTTCAGGTTTGTTTCTTTTTTTCCTCTCTGGATATAGTCTTGTAAATTTTTTTACTAGGAGAGATCTTTCTCAAAAAATACTGGTATATTTTAAGTATCTGCAGTAGAATATTTTCAATTTATCCTATATATTTATTCAGATCACAAGCTGAAGTCAGAGAATTATAAGATAGGAGCAGATTACCTCTGCACTTTATCAGAAACAACTAACTTCTTTCATATTTTAAAATTCAAAAAAACACAGTAAGTTGCTGCCTAATGAACTACAGAAGAATTATTAATGTAATTAAACATCAAATATTTGTAAATAGCCAATACATTGAAGAAGACAGCATTCTGATTTCAGACAAGTGAAAATATGTTGAAAACAAAGTATTACTTATCTACTCAGTATAATCACATTTCATCTGTATAAGTGTGCAGAGAAAATTATACAGGTAAAACATAAATAAGACCTCTATGAAGAGGTTTATTATTGCAGCTTGTGGGGGAAAAAAAAATGAATTTTTATGTAAGCAGGTGTGTCTGGGTCTTCCTATCACAAATTAGTTGCAGGGAAATTTGAGTTATGCAGTTGATATGTACCTTAAAATTCAACCTTTTCTTCCAGAACTTTGGTAAAAATTTAAGACAAACTCCATCCGGTTTTATACCATACTAGAAGAATGAATATTTTTAACTAGATGAATCCTCCTATCTTTTTTACCTTTTATTTTCCTATGTGGGTCTGTATCCTGTCACTAAGTACATTTCAAAGAGAACATATTCAGAGAAATATATAGACAGGAAGATACTTTCCAAGCTTTGTGAGTCAAAATGCGAGTATAATTTTTAGACTGTGAAGAAAAAGTAAATTCAGTGTTTATTATTTGGCATTAGGAGTAATGGCATTTAAACTAATTTTCATTCTACTCTACTGTCATTCTGGTCCCAATCAGACAAAGTATGTAAGCAGGTGTGCAGTATCATTACATGTAAAAAGACTTACAGTTAACCAAGCACCAAAGTGATTTTTTAGATTGAAGCCAATATCACAAGTATCCTGGTTAATACTTGAGACTAGAGATGCTGAAGGGCAGAAACCCAAAACCTTTTACAAGTCATATGCATAAGCAATCACCTGGAATACACAACCCGTTTGTTCAAGCCCAGTTACAGTACTCAATAAATATAAAAATATTGGTTATTGGTTCAGTCTATTCATCCCAACAAACATCACAGACAAATTAAGGGGACTCATAACTTTTTTTAAAATCCTGAAGAAGAAGAATATGGAAAAAGAAGTTTGTTTGGGATTTTTTCCATATAAGTTTTGCAGTCTATAAACAACTACTTTGTAAAAAAACAGGAATAACTCATTTTCTTAGAGTACATGCTTTTGTGGGAAATCCATGCACAAGGCAAATGTAGAATGATGCAAGTTTTATTATCAGCATCTCTAGACTTCAGCCATTTCATCCACTTTTCCAGTGACAACAGGAAAGGAGATTATGAGACAAGATAAAACACAGTCTTCAAACTGATGTCTTAAACCAGCTTCCTATAACACCTATAATATTGCAAAGTAGTTTACTGGCATACAAGACTGCAACAGGAGCACAACATGCAGGCTTGTGTGGTTTACCAGATATTAAGGAAGTTCTGTTTGTAAGACTTTTCAAACCCCAAGTATTTCACAAAGAACATGGAAAATGAAAACTTACATTAAAAAAAAAAAAAAAAAAAGTAAACCTCCGTCTGGGCAGTAGTTTAAAAGACAATAAAATCCATTTTTTTTCTTCCTATCTGGATAGGAACCATCAATATTACCTAGAAGACAACTATGTTTTATTACTTAATCCAGATATTGCCCTAATTCTGGCAACATTGCAATGTAAAATATTGCAAATTATAAATTTCAGATTCCTGTCTCTAAATAAATTAAGGGATCAATATTAGTTGTTTCTTCCTGACTCCTGGAAAGTGTGTACATGGAATTAGATACACACTTAATGTGATAGATTTTGGATAGATTTATACTTTTAGCACTTGTTTGTAAAGGGTCATTTATCCAACCATCTTAGTATATGACTTAATGATTTGTGTACAACTTTGATACAGCTATTTTCAAAATAAAAACATCTGCTATAAATAGAAAGACAGTCACAGATTTTACTGATGCTATGAAGATGCTGCGACCAATCATGTACTTTGAACAACAAAACCAAACCACAATCAACATATAATCCACACAATTAGATAATTAGAATAATTGCTGAAGATGTTGCAACCCAAAATAAACTTGGGGATTTTAATGAAGGCAAAGGTCAAGCCTGTCATACTGATTTCCTGTTTGTCAACATTTAGAAACAACCTATCTGTTTTAATTTCAACTTTCCCTTCAGGTATTTAAATTCCTTTGATTGATTGAGGTGTGCAGCAGTAATTTCTGGATTTCTTACAGAAAAACTAATTCAGGAATGACCCATTTTGATGTGCTAGATTATAGGAAGCCTCTATAATTCATCAATTTAGGCAACACTGGTCATTCATTATTAGATTTCTTCTCTTTCTACCAAAATAAACACCAATACTAGAGATTCACTGTAAAAGTGTTTCTGGACACTTTCTGTGGAGGGAAAAAGGAGAAGAAAACAGGTGTAGAGGGGTGTGAGAAATTAATTCAATCTTGTTAGCAACTAAAAGTACTAGATTAGATAGATAATAAAATAGTAAATAGTAGATTATTTACTTAAAGAATAAAATTCAAACAGAACTATTAGTGAACACTACTTTTATAATTTTACTTTGCCACACTACAATTCCAACGTGAAAACACAATTACTACAGAAATTCCAGTAACAGACCAATTAATTAGCCAGACAAAATAAGAGTGATGGTTGTGTTACAGTTCAACAACGTTTAAAAAGATAGGACAGTTCAATTAATATTTTAAGTAGATATGTTGAATTTTACCCAGCCATTAGAATTGAGAATATTTTTTTTTTTTTTAAAAATAACTTTTAAAGAAAGGTTGAAATGGATTCATTGCAAAAAGCGTTCTTTAGAAAAAAGTCATATTGTAAAACATGACATAAGTTTCTAATCGTTAATCAGGTGCCAAAAGGAGTCAAAGTACAATTACAAAATACTTGAAGATGGACGGCAGTTCTGGAGATATCTCATCTAGACTCTCTGCTCAGAGCAGGGTCAGCTAGAGCAGGTTGCTCAGAGTAGACACTCCACAGTCTTTCTGGGGAACCTGTTCCACTGTGTCACAATTCTGACAGGAGTTTTCTTTCTTTCCAATGTTTAAATGAAGTTTTGCAGAGCTAAAAAAAAATACTGTAGGGCAGAAAGAGGAAGAAAAGTGCCCTTGATGGCTTCCAGATGCTTCAGAGAGTGTGAAGAAAGAAATTTAAATGTTGAGTAATCAAACTCAAGATGAAAAATTAACATTTTTGGGGGATATTTAGAGAAAAGGTGTTTGAATAGTTGTATAATAGGTATAGGAAAGGTTTTGAACTTGAAAGTTGACATAAAACTTCTGCACACAAAATCTACAGTATTGAATTAGAGATTTGAACCTTGACTTGGTTATGTTCAGTTCCAAAGGATCCAATAAATCCGTTCATCACAATTATGTTCCACCATCAGGCTATTTGGCAGTGGTACATACATACAATTTTCACGTTAAACTGCTTTGGTATTTGGGCCTGATTGTGCATGCCTCATAATATAGAATGGTAAAATAACTGTCTGTATTCAAGTTAGCCAGCGTAAAAGGTCTGATATAAATCAAAAAATTGCCTGTCATTGTTTGATGCCAAAGTGAACAGACCTACCTTCTATTTCCTATAAGAATACATAACTCTTTTCTTTCTATACCCTGAGCTCTGAAAATAATGCACTGTCCACATTGAGTTCCAGCCACATTTCAGCCATTGCAGTTTATATCCTCTAGAGATATTACAATAGTTACCCAACTCTCCCTTTGATTCTTTTTCCAAAAATCAATTAATTCTGCTAAACTATATACTACATATTAAGCTCAATTAATGTTATAAATTAATCCTCTGACCTCCATTCTTATCACTCTTATCTACATCTTAAAAATGTTTAGTCTTTGCATCTCTGAGATTTTAAGGTCAAATAATGATAAAGTTCAACATATGGGGAAGTATGCCATCAGTGTGAAGAACACTAAAAAATTTTGCATAAATGTAGGGGGAGGTTGCGTCTCATGAACTGCCATCTGCTTTGAAAATGACACCTAATCGTAAAGACACAAAAAATCAAACAGAACAATAAGAAAGTGGAATTAAAAAAAAAAAAAATCCCTTTATGAATTTTTTAATTTGCTGTAGAAAGTATGCATTGTCATTTGATTTTTATAGTTGCTATGAAAAAGCCACCTGACATATATCAGTAAAATCTACATGAGATTCCTTTCCTTTGTGATCTAGTTTACACCCTTATTCCCTTTTCAATCTAGCTTCTATTTGCATCTCCTACTGATTAGAAGTTTCAGAGTATCTTGAGGAGAGACTAATTTAATATCAATACATGGCCTTCCAAGATGCCTTAAAAACCTTAGAAAATTTGCATCTATTAGATCATGAACTTCTCACAAGAGCTGATGTATTTAAATACCTATCTAGTAGAATTATTGTTAGTAACACAGCAGAAGCATAAAATAATGATTAGCATACCTTGTCATCATCTACCTTTTAAAAATAGATAAGCTGAGTCACAAAGTGCCAAGTATATTTTTACATTACCAAGATGAAACAGATTTGTTCCACTGTACCATGTGGGTACCTTACACTCAAATCCTACACAAACAAGACTTAACACATAAAGATGCATGAAGATATGATAGACCCTACAAAAACTGTCCTCAGAGTCAACTGGCTGCATGCGGGCTGTGATAACTTGTAAAGTAAAACAATATTGTAAAGATAAAAGAGCAAATTTTTTAAAAAAACTTGAGCTATTAAGAAGCAAACAAACTTGGCTAATGACATATTTCAGTAGGCCAAAATTCCAGTAAAGAGGCCATACAGTGTAGTTATTAAAGACAAACATGGTTGATTGAGCCTAGTACAGACAGAAAGTGAGTATTTCAAGGAAATTTTGCAAGACATCATTTCCTGAAATAGCTCCTCCCTTCAAAATATACCAATTTCAGAGGTTTTGATAGCTCTTTTAAGAAAGGTTAATCATTATAAAAGACTTGGCAGGAATTTGCAATACTATCTGCTGTAGAAACTGAGCCTCTAGCTAGAAGCAAGAAAAAAGAAAGAATAGATAAATTTGTTCACTTTCACCTGACATTCCCTGGACAATTTCTGAATAAAGTCAACTCAGCTTGAAGGAAAGACATTGCAAAAAAACTGCTCAGCTGCCAGTCATAACACTAGCTGAAAATCTTTTTCCTTGCCCATGAAAAACACTCAGTATGTAAATGTTGGGTTACAAGGAACAGTCACACAAAGGAACAGAACAATTCTAAAACCAGCAAAACTGTTAAGGACACAAAGAAAACTCTTAAGAAATCTAGGATGAGAACAGCCTGAACCCAATTGTCTATCACTCTGACTTGTACAAAACTTAACACAAATGAGTATGTTTTGGTTTTATAGTGATAATTTTCCTGTAATAAATGTGATGAACAAGGCAATTTCGATGTGGCTTCCAGAAAGTGAAAACTCTGAATTCTTATTGTATTTGAACAAACAAATTCAAAATGAAAGGTTGCTTTATGATACAGCATTTTGATAGAATATTTTAATCATATTTACGCGATTTTATTTTTTAGTCTTTTTCCAACTTTCTTGCTGAAATCTTAAATCAATTTTTAAGATACAGATTTTTACAACACAAATTTATGTATTTCCATAATAGCTTAAGAAAGAAGCTGCAGTATATGTCAGGGTTAATCTCAAAGAGAAAAAAACACAGCTTTTATAATAAAAAAAAATATGTTAAAATAACTTAATCTATTTGCTGCTCTAATTTCAGGATAATTTCCTTTAAATGCATAAAATACTCAGCCATTTTCTGTGTTTTCTCCTTCAAAAATGTTTTTTCCTCACAAAAGAACCCAAAATCAGAAATTGTCTATATTCCAATTAATTATTTTTCTTTATTTCTTCAATCTTATACATAGTAATATTACCCATAGTAATATATTACCCATAGTAATAAAAGGGCTAAAAACCAGCATAGGCAGCAGATCCATTTTCAGAGTGTACAGAGATAATAATAAATCATCTTAAAGTCCAGGTTTATTAGAAATGACTGAAATACATTACAGGGCAGCAATAACTTCAATGGTTGGTTTGCCAACCAGTGGTGTGGAATTAAATATGCATTAAAATTTATAGAAAGGAAAGTAAATAGCAGAGAGTTTAGATTGGTTTTGACATAGTTAAATGAAGCATTATTTCTCTTTGTGTGGCTAATAAAATAAAACTCTACAGAATGCAAGCAACATTCTCTTTTGGAATCTGAAAGGTGAAAAAAATCCATTATTAATTAAATTTACTGCTTAGTCTCTCCACTGCATGTCAGTGACGCATTTAAGAAGAGAGGTGCAATGAAAGGTTCTTCTCTCTGCTTCCCCAGAGAATTATCTACCTTTTAGACTTTTAACAGGTTCTGTTCAACGTTAGTAGATACAAATATAAAACGAACACACACATTTGCAGGAAGACTTACTGTAATAATGATAATAATATCTCTCAATTATATAGTTGCCTGATTCCCACAAATTTCTCAAAGCTTGTCAGACCATTGGTCAAATTCTTCCTCACAGCCATAAGTGCAGGAAACATAAGACTGGAGATGTAGGAAGTAGCTGCTTAAGACATACTTCCTGTATAAGAACAATTTTTAGGGACCTCTGAGGATGGTATTTAATTTTCTAAGGGCTCAGTTGCCCCAGTGAAACAGGGACTGGCAGTGAAGCTACACAGCCATGCAACTGTTGAGCACAGGATTATTAAAGCTCCTCGAACCACACATTTTTCAGTTTCTACAGGAACAGGCCAATATGCAATTGGAAGGGTGTTTTGTCCCATGTCAATGCTTTGAGAAGATACAAAATTCTCTTTCTATACAGTAAGGTGGCCTGCATCCTAGAGGTGGCATAAGACAACACACAATGTGCCAAATTGTGGTAGGGACTGATGAGAACAAGCTATCAAAAAATATCCTTTTTCCAACTTAAAACATTGCAGAGGCATGTAAATTTCACCTTTAATTTTCAGTACTAGTCCCGCTCTTTCTGGCTACAGCCATTCTTCATTAGCTTTTAAACTACATAGACATTTCTACCAGATAAAACGAAACAAGTGAATTGAGTCTGATAGGGTCTCACTTTGCATTGACCAAGTAGACTGCTTGGAAGGAAAGAAGGCAGAGGAAGAAAGAAGTCACTCTTTGTAACCAATGGAGAGAGAAAAATAAAATTTCACAGGTGAAATATAATTAGACAAATTGTATTTGTGACAGGAAGGTTAGCAGCCTAACATTCACAGTGTCAGAGTCTTATTTCAGAGCTTCAACAATGGGCATTGAAAAGATCTTCTCTATCTGTATCTCTCGAAGCACTTTCTGGAAATATTCCAGAACTATCTCAGAAATATTCCAAAAAATATCCTTACAACTTCCAGAAGTATGGGCTCCCTCTCACTTGCCTTTCCCTGTTGCCCCATGTCTCCTTCACTTCTTTTCCAGGTTTTGCCTGCTCAGCTTCATGTTCTCCTTAGGCCATTCTTGTAGGTAGAAAAATCATTGTAGTTGACTCTGTAAAAGTCACATCAACTAAGAAAAAAGAAGATCAGTTTTTGCTGCTTTATAGAACTCCTGATGTCCCAATGAGAATATTTGTTGAGATCACACCAAGTGGTAAATCATTGACTTTCTTCTCAGTTCCAGTGCTTTCTTTTGGCAAATAAGTATTTCTAAAAACTCCCTCATGGCACAAGTTCCTAACTTTCACTGAAATAAAGCAGGTAATTTTGGCAGACACAATCAAGATGTGAATACTGGACTGAAAAAAAAAAAGTGGGTTTACCCAAATAAAAGAAAACTAAAGCTTTTTTTTCAATTAAACATTCATGCATCTATGAACAGATTTCAGATACATTAACAGTCATATATAGAATATTAATTAATAATTAATATAATTAAAGAAATGCCTCTATTTGTCATTAGAATAAATCCATATTTATTCTACAAAAATATAAAAAAGTATGAAACTATCATCATAGCAGCACTCAAGTCTTAAAGATCTATTTAAGATTTGTAAATGTAATTTCGCGTTTATCAATTTTAGTGCACATACTGTAATACAGATACTCTAAGACAGAAGAAAATAGTTAAATATGCAATGTGTAGTCAACCTATAGAACTTAATTACTGAATTTGATTTTCAAAGCATGTTTATAGCCATGCAAGTTGGAGCAAGTTCCTCATGCTTCAGGAATATAAATTGCTAATCTCTGTTAGTCATACAGAAGACTCTTCTTTAGAGCAATAGTCGGGATTAGACATACACAACTTGCAGGGATAGATGCTGGATTGCTTGAATCTTACTTTCATCTGAAAAAACCTCCAAAACCAAAACCCCTCAAAAAGTCTAAAAAACCTCAACCCAGATCCCAAGAAAAATACCAAAATGCTTGGAGTTTTTAAGATGTTTTGTTGGTCATTAGACTGATCAGAAATCTAATGATGAATTATTGCAGGTTTTATAGTTACATCACCAATTTCTATCCAGGAAAATTTCCTGATGTTCTTTTATTTTGTCCTCATTTTTGTTACAGTATTTTATTGGGTTATAAGAATTATGAATAGGCATCCATAACACAATGTTATGCATAATCACCACAAACAAAGGAGGATATATCCATCTTTATTTTTTAAAAGACAAGGTGAAATGTGACATGCACATTTCCTGTAACAATATTATGGTATCTCTAAGGAAGATCACATTCTCACCTGCCTCTGTATTCCTTCAATTTCTTCAAGGTTTCCAAGAAAAATGAGCATTTACCCTTTAATATTAAATACAAGGTCAGACAGAATAAGTGATTACAAATGTCCATTATTTTCATGTCATCTGCTCAATTAAGGTTTCCAGCTGTCAGTATCTAACATTACTGCACCACTAAAAATAAAGGGATATTCAGATGCATTGATCTGTATCAAAAGTGCTTTATCAGAAAAAAAAAAAAAAAAAAGGCAGAAATTATAAGTCTCTTAAAGTGTCAAACTATTATATGAAAATTTCAGAAGCAAGAAAGGAAGAGAGAACTCCCTCAGAGTCATACAGATGTCATTTGGTGCAAATAAGTTAATTGTTGCTGCACCCACCATTACTCTTCACCTTCGACTAGGCATCCTGTCTTTGGTCGGAAAAGTAACACATTCCAGAGTACCCAAAGGGTGGGTGTATATATATATATATATATATATATATATGTATGTATGTATTTTCCAGACAACGATGTTTTCATTTTTATTTGACACCTTTAAAATAAAACTGACAAGGTGTGTATTGAGTAATAAAGATGCATTAAGTGCACTGGAACTGTGGAACACATCACAGAATCAAACATTGTGATGGTAACATACCCTTTTAAAAAAAAAAAATCACATATGGAAAGCATCTATTATTTAGCAAGCAGGAATATAATCAGTCTTAAAAAAAATGTCTACCTCTTTAGAAATAACTTATTCCTATTCTTTTAGGCTTTTAGAGTTTCTTTTTACATTCAACAGAAGGAAAAAGTTTACTTTTTCTATATTAAGAAGATATTTAACATAAAAGTAATATTTTTAAAATAAATAAATTGTGTTTGAAAGCCATTAGCCACCATAAAAATATAAACAATACCTTCTTGCATCTGAAAAACAAGTTTAAAAGAGAGAATAATGAACAATGTTCCAGATTCATATATTAGACACTATTTTAACTGCTAAAACAATATATATTATATGCTCAATGTATTCTTTGTAATCCAAATGTAGCAATATATAGGCTTCTTGTTTCCTCAAAGCTAATTGTTTCCTTAAGCTCATTCTAATTCAACTTCATGGCAACGGATCAGTAAAAAATTTCATATTTTCAGTACATAATGATTGTAAAATTTATTTAGTTAGCTAAAACCAGACAGGAAGTCAGTGAGGTTTTTAAAAGATCCAAAACAACTGACACCTCTAATAACTTGATTAAATAAATAAGATTGATTCTTGACTGATACTGTTTTCCTGGACGCCAAAATACCTTTGTATATCTGCCCTGTTGCTTTTAAAAATTGTGAACCTTTGGAAATTGAAATATTATTTCATTTGTCACCTCCAAAGATGCAGCAGCTACACAAGAGAAGAGTCTGATTGCATTATGTAGTGAAGGTGTCTACACCCTTCATTTCAAGTTCAGAGAGATAATACCTGCACTGTCATGCAAACCTAGAGAACAGCCATTCTTTTCACCTTTGAGGTTCTCAGCAACTGGATCAGATATTCAGCCTGATAACAAACAATAAATATTTGACTTTCTTCTTATACGACAGAGAGGAAAGATGCATCTGCTTTTATATGGTCACTGAAAGTTCATGTTGGGCTTCTTTCAAAGTCAGCTGAGGGCAGCTGGGATAAAATAACTTTCAGATAACAATCTAGAGATTTTTAAATCAAGCCGACAGTGTGTGTGTATATATATGAAATATTATTTTATTGAAATAATTTAAGTAATATTGAATTCACTGTGATAAACACTACCTCCTGCATTAGCAGATTTTCTTTCATCTTGTTTTTAAACTGAATATAGTGCTTTCAAAAATACAAGTCAGACAATTTTGAGTACAAAAGTCTTGTGAGTAGGACATACTGTTTATATATTTCATTTAGACAACTTAGTTTAATGCTAAACAACTCCCATCTTCTTGCCAGATCATTAAAGCTTTGGAAACCATTCCGATGCAACTGTAAATCATTATTAGTGATAGTTCAGTAAAATGTACAAAAATAGTGAAATACAACTGCCCAAACTAAGAGTCGTAAAATGCTAAAGGAATCTGCAGAGTTAACATTGAATTAAGTTTTTCTGAATCTCAGCTTTAGATGCATGTCATCTAAGGAAAGAAAGATTTCTTAGATACCAGAACTCCACTTTCTGGTTTGGTAGTGTGGTGGGTTTGTTTTTGTAACACAATCTGGTAAGGGAGGTAGCCCTTATAGAAGGAACCTGAAAATAATTTGAATACTTGCTGATGTTCTGTAGTGGATATTTGAATCCAGTAATTGCCTGTTATACAGAATGACAGTTTAAATAAGGGGGTTTTTTTACAAAAAAGACATACAAAAAGAGTTGATACTTCACGTTGAAGGTTTCCAAAATACAACTATGAAATCAAATTATCAAATATCTGCAATCAGATTACTCCTATAAATCATAAGATATTTTGCACCTTGAACTGCTACATGGCAGGTGATCTTGTGGCATGAGCTGTAAAATCGGATTCTCCAAGCATTCGTTTTTAAGAATTTCATGATGTCATTCATGAGCAGACAGATCTTGCTCTTGATGATCTGCCAAACTCCTGAATTCCCTAGTCAGGTTCTCTTAACCCAGCTTTCTCAACAGAAGAATGTATTCATTTTTTTACATCCCAATCCTTGTTGCATACTAAATATGGTGGCTGATTAACTGTGCAGGAATGATGAACACAGAACTTCATCTGAACACAGCTTGGCAAAAGCAGAGTATATTTAAATTAAATTATCCAGCTATCAAGTGACCACATCTCATCAAATATACTCGGCTCTTATGTAGCTAGACAGTCCCAAACACCACAGCCAGTAGGCATTTTAGAGGCTGCAGCTGGATGGCATCCTATAGTTCAGAAAAATCACCTTGCATGGTCTCCATCTATTATGGTGGGTTTTGATCCCTTTTCCCAAGTAGAAAGTGATAGGATTCAAGGAAAAGGTCTCAAGTTGTGCCAGTGGAGGTTTAGATTGGATATTCGGAAATATTTCTTCTCCAAAAGGATGGTAAAGCATTGTAACAGTCTGCTCAGGGAAGTGGTTAAGTCACCATACCTGGAGATATTTAAAAGATGTCTAGACATGACACTGATGGACACATTTAGTTGTGGACTTGACAGTATTAGGTTAGCGATTGGACTTAATGATCTGAAAGGTCTTTTCCAACCTAAATGATTCTATGATTCTATGATTATGCTGGTATGACAATGTATACTAGTCCTTGGATGTATTTTTATTATCCACCCGGAGTAGACAATACAGCTTCCTCAAAAGAGGTAAATGTGACTAAATGACCCATTTCAAACTACATAGGGACCTTTTTGCAGAGACAGGAATTGAAGGCAAGCTATTCAAGCCTCACAACACTGCTGATTCTTGCATACACACTGTCTTACGGTTCCTGACCTCAGGCAGCACCCTTGGCCACAGGAGGGACATTTGCACGGATCAGTGTGGGCCAATGATGCTGCATGAATGTAAATTACCATGCATATACAGCCCAGTAAACACCCTGCTTTGTGATGAGTACACCTGGTATTATTGTCTTCTGTACTATATCCACTCAGAAGCAATGCTGACTCATCTTTCTCTGGCTTCACCTATTGCATAATATGCTCAACAGGTCATTTCAGTTCTCATTTTCCAAGGTGCTACATAAAAAACAGGGAACTGTATTACTGTATTGTAATGCACTGTGTTATATTCTTTTCTGTTAAAGACAAACTCATATTTAAAACAGCTGAAATGACACTGGCTGTCTCAGTAGTCTCTCCCCACAATTTTCCTCAAATAAATTCAAAGAATCGATTGTATGATGCAGACATCTCCCTTTTAATCAACCTTATATGATTATTAAAAAAAAAAAAAAAGCAGCTTTCTCATTACCTAATGAAGGTGTACTGTCCTGTAGATAGTAGAAGGAGTAGTGCTGCTAGATTTTTCTTCTTTGTTACCCATCCCTTCATGACCTCCCACTTCTAACATGGGCATGAGTACTAAACCATAGAGCTCTGCAGTATTTTGGAACAAATTAAAATTTTAGAAGGGGCTGCTCTGACATGCTCACCACAACCAGAAGAGAAAATGCTGGCAGATCACACAGACAATTAAAAGAGCTAAAGTATAATGGCATGCCTTACTGCACTGAAACTGTAGCATCCATAAAAATAATCCATACTCTCTTAAGAGTATGCTGGGTGGGCTACTTTTGTTCCTGTCAGAGACTGAACCACTAGTTTTCCAGATAATCAATAATTTAAAAGAAAAGATAACTAAGAGTTTCTAACCAGCATAAATGCCAAGCAGTAGGATAAATATTAGTTATAGTCAATACATGAATTTCCACCCATTCAGATAACGTTACGATTCAAGTAAATGGTTTTTGTCATGGCTGACTGCATACTTGACCCTGATGCTCCTCCTGTCCCAATTTTTCATGATTGTTGTGCACTGACCCTCTGCCAGGGTTTGTAGAGTTCTGTAAGTGGTGAAGAAAATTAAAAAAAAAAAAAAAAAAAAAAAAAAAAAAAAAGGAAAAGCATTTGCACTGTCACAGCCAGAACTTCAGAACTTGTCAGGGGGTATATATTGTCCTCTCTTGCCTGGAACCCCTACAGTTCAAGTCTGCTCTCACAGTCAGCTAGAAAAGTGAGTACTTCAAAATGAGACAGTATTATCATTCAAAAATTGTTGATGACAAAATGGAAGTGAAATAGAATGGAAGTGAATCAAAGTAGATATAAAATACTATTAAAATTATAGTACATTACTATAGCTCACTTTCAGATTATTTTTTGTTTTCATTTCAACCTGCTTCAAATGATTTCACAAAGTGTAGAGCAAGACATCACAAATTGTTGTATTGATCATGAAATAAAGGCAAAATTTTTGTAAAATATTAGAAACATTGTGAAACACAGGTTAAAAGTCAAGAAGAAACTCTCTACTTTGGAAAAATATAGGGAAAAGTAGTAAGGAAATTAAAACACACTAATTAGTTATTAATTAAGTTATTAGAATTTGAACTAGAATTCATGCCATAATTTATAACAACAATAACACTACAAAAATTGTGTGGAAACATTAATGAACACAAGCAATTTCTACTCTTACAAAGGCTTGTTTTTAAATTTCATTTAGAATTAACTCAATATTTCCTATTATTTATAAAAACTATTTCAGGAAAACACCAGATAGGTATTTACTCAATCATATAGTATCTCAGGTATTGAAATGGTTTAAGCCTACAGAAGATTCCGAATCTTTCCCAGCATCTCCCATGGTAACACGATGAATTGAATCAGAAAGAGATTAACTTTCTCAACTGTTTAAAAAAAACCCAAAACAAAACAAAAAAAAAAAAAAAAAACACACCAAAAAAAAAAAAAAAGAAAAAAAAAAAAAAGAAAAAGAAGCATCAAAATACCTGGAAATCTGTAGCCATATGTTGTAAGAAAATGTCCAGCCCCATCAATCACCATGGAGTTTTATTTACATGCAGCTTTAATGGGCAAATTCAGTGTCACCATGCAGCAGACTAACAGCATATGCTGCCCAACTGCTACCACCTTCATGCCATTATAGGAAGCAGCATGCGTATACACATGCAAGCTGTGTCTGATCTAAAGATCAATGTGGGCATCAAGTGATCCTCTGATTAAAACCACGGGATATCCTAAGAACAAGCTCATCAGTTTTATGGAAACTGAATCTAAATATTTGTTGCTACTTTTTGCCACCTTTTATGAAAAAAAAAAAAAAAAAAGAGGAGAAAAGGATAGAAAGCCTAACTCTTAATTTATTCTTTACCCTCAATATAATAAGGAGTGTATAAGATGCCTTTCTATTAAAAGAAAGTTATATTCCTTTAATAGGTTCAGTCTTATGATATAACAAAATACAGTACTTTGAAACCTGGCTTTATAGTCAACCTACATCATTATTAACTAACCTCAAATTTTCTGAACACTGTTATTTCTACAGAAATGTATTTTCCTGGCCAAGGAATCTAGTTTCTGCTTCTTCAGCACTGTGAAAATATTTGATTCAAGGACAACACTGAATCAATTTTAAATTCAGCAATAACTATGTCTTACATATCACCATATTAAAGTGAAAACATATGGGAAGTCTGCATTTTCAGGTTTTGAAGTATAGATTTTCACTAAAAATGTTAGTGAACAGAAACCTCATGGCTAGCCATCCATGCAAAAGGAACAAAACAGTGTGAGTGTCATATTGTTGCTGAACAGCTCCTTCATGGTATCTCTACACCTCACATCCATTACAGTAGTTTAATCCAATTTTTAATTTATACAAAGTCTTTAGGTATGGAATAAGAATATCCTCTTTGATGTCAAAGAAGCAGTTCAGTTTTGATAGCTGTATCAACTGCATTTTCCTATATTCCTCTAGAAAGAAATGCCTTCAAAGTTCATCACTATTTCCTTAAAAATGGCAGTACTGGCAGAATGAGATGGTGACATAATGTGTCCCTCAGGCAGAGGGATAGATAAGATAAAGTTGAAGCACTGTCTACAGAAACAATATCTAACAAACCAATTCCCAATCCCGGAAACAAACAATTTATTTTAATTATTAATATAATCTGTTTTCAGGTGCAGGAATGGAAGAGTGGAGTACCTTCCTAACAAGCCATAGAATCTGGAGACCCTGGGTTTGGGCTAACTACACTTCAGAAGGATCTCACTTCTTGTACAGTGTTCACAGTCTGATGATTACTCCAAAGATTTACCAAGTAGTTTGGAAGCTTTGGGAGCACTTGATAAGCATGATATAACAATGGTCCTCCTGTTCTATTACAAGACATTATTGGGATGGCAACAAGATAATGTCAATCATTAGCATCTCTAGCTGTTATGTTGGGTGGGGGTTTTTTCCTGTAACTGAAATTATTCAAAAGTTGTGTCTCTCTCATGAACCCATAAATTGGTTATCCCCAATTTTTGCTTTTGTAAATTTACATTAAACTGGCTTTTGCTATTACTTTTGCTAGTGGGTCTTTAAGTGACCTAAACTACTCACTCATAACATTTATGTAAGAATCTACTATGAAGTAATGACTGCAAACACATTACACCATATTATTTAATGAACTTCCTAATAGGAAAGATTAGATGCATTTTGGTAGGAAACACTTTAACTTTTAGTTTAAAAGAAGCCATGATCTATATGTACCCCGAAGACCATGATTTTATATAATCATCAAAACTGAGAACGATAAGTTTAAATAAAAATGCACAGTCATCTGCTGTCCCCTATTTATTTGGGAAACTATACCATGTTTTGTTCCATAATACTCTGCATCAGAAGTTTTCCCTTTAGAAGCAGAGAAAAAGATAAACACACCAAGTTCTTATAGTCTCAGACATTCCAGGATCCTCTTAATCCATATAAAACTTGAAGATGTGTTCTGGAATAATTTCAAGCAGATGCAGAGCTTCATATTTCAATGTCTGCAAAAAATTACTAACTGAAACTGGTTTGATATTCATCATATGGAAATTATGAAAATTAATGTGAGAATTTAATAGTAAGCACAGGGAGGTATCATCCTAAACTGTAATAGTAATATCAGTGTGACTTTCAGCTGCCATGTAACCTCTCTCTTGAGAAAAATGCAAATAGATCTAAAATCCAACCGGCACAGCCCCTGGTGTCCTTTACCTGAACTGAGTATCTTGGCTGTCCATCTGTACTTTGAAAGGCAATGGCTGCATTACCTTCCTTCATAGCCACATTTTGAAAAGAAGGCAGCTGCAGTTGATCCATGTTGAAGCCCCTATAGATTAATATATTCATAAAGTTTCATTAACCTGGCTTTAGCCTGTCCATGGTAGTTACAAAGCTTTTTTACTGAGGCACAGGCAAAACAAGTGTGACTTGTCTGAAACATATATATAATAAATATAAAAAGACTCAAAGACAACAGTAAACTTTTATGATCCTCAATGCTGACACTTTACAGTTCATGATCAAATCCACACCAATCTTGGTAAATGCCCAGAATTTCTAATGACAAAATCTTCCAATGCACACGTAATAAAGAATGAAAAATTGGAGCTATGATGTGTTCAGTAAGTTCAAAGTGATATCCAGATTCTAAATATTGGAAATGTTATGCGAGCCCAGAAATACTTGGTATATATTTATCTTCAGAAGAAAAAATAACCAGTAATTTGCCCAAATATTTTAGCCTGCAACTTAGCATGTATTTTTATGGCAACCTAACCTTCCACCCTAAAAATTTTCAGATAAAATAACTAGTTGTATCTATTGGAAATTTATTTAAAATATAACTTGTTTTCATTAAAACAAATTTTAGTCTTCATTTACACAAATCCCCATTGTTATTTCTCAGGTTTCTGCCACTCTTGTTCAATTTCCCATACTCTGTCACCATGTGTCAAAAGTAAAGCATTATGCCTTGTTAAATAACATTACAAATAGAACCTTCATCCCAAACAGAAAGGGAAATTAATATAAAAATAACACTGGCTAATAACATCCTGTGGCTTTCCAAAATCCTTTTTGTTTTATAGAATCCAAAGTTCATTATTTTTACAGACACTTAGGGAGAGAGTAACTAAATTTCTGAATTCTCATGCACAGGATTATGGTTTAAAAGGCTGTTGGTGTAAAAGTGACTCCATATAGCATGACATCTCATATGTATCCTAATTAAAATTAGTCAGATTCCTGTCAGATACATCTAACAGTGGACTTAAGTGTTTGTTTTGTGGTCAGGCCTTAAGTGAGAAAGCATTTCGAGGAGTTGATAGATAGCACACCAAGAAGAAATTTATAAAAGAAGCAGAAATTCGTCAAAATATCTCAGAAAGCATATCTAGCCTCCCATTACAAAACACATCCAGATTCACATTATAAAACACACTATAATAATTTTCCCCTCAACAGTACTGACCTAGCAATTTTCTAGCAATGCTAGAAAACTCTGACACAGTAATATTAAAACGAAAGGGAAACATCCAAGCTTTGATACCTAATTTTCTTGCCAGCTCCATAGGACAATTGGCTGCAGATACAGCTAATCACTCCACTCATGCATTGACTCTTCAAAAATCTGCCCTTCCCCATATGCACAATATTTATGAAAGCCATTATTTGATCTGACTGCTTAAAATTGCAGGTGCTGTTTTTATGATTCATGCACTCCAATGGCAAGTTGTGTTTTTAAGCACATAATCCAAGTGCTTTTGAGTAAATTTTAAAAAGCTGGTAAAATCGGATTTACTGGAAAATCCTGAGGACCCTCCTTACCTTAAGTCTCAAAAGTATATAGACACTACTATCACGCCAATCAAGTGAGAAAAATCTCAGCTAGAAAGGTAAATTTAGGTGTGGAACCTTGACCATGCAGACACATAGACTTAGCTTCCATAATTAAGACAGCATTAACCCAGTTATCTCTGAGGCACTTTCATGCTCACTGAGGCTTTAGCAAAAGTAACTTCCTTTCCATTTTGCTGTCCATTGTTTTATATATTGCCCTATACGTTAAAAAAGCAAACAAGCATATGGCATTAGTCTCTGAGAAGTATAGGGACAACACAAGTTGAAAGCAATAAATATATCTCTTTACCAGATGGCAACCTGACATGACTGTGCTGCCATAAATCCAGAAACGTACATGTTAAAATTGGTTATTAGTTTTTATTTGTTTGCTTGTTTGTCTATTCACCAAATTAAAATTTTAAACTAATTTCAGGTAGTAAATCTGGCAGAGAAGATTAGACTGGAAATATAATTGGAGGGACTGGCAAAACTCTTTAAAATTGATATTTTAAAAGACGGGAAGAAGTTGATTTTGCCGCTCTCCAAGCTTTTTATTTTTTTCTTTTCTTTCACAAGGATTGTGTGTGTCTGTGAGAGGGTTCTTAACTCCCAGAGACAAATCCCTCCATAGTCTGTGAAATTGCTATTGCATATACGATTTCACTAAAATAGGTTTTGTCCAACACTTGGGTGATTGCACTTTATGCATAACAGCTCAGAAAACAAGTGGTAGATCTGAAAGCAGGACTAAATTTTTTCCAAAAAAAAGTTTGGAGTAGTCTTCATGATTACTCTCCAGTTAGGTGGAGCATCATTTTAAAGCTATTTTTATTTCTGAAGAGGTAAACAGGATTCTAACAGAATATGGGAAGTCACCTACCTTCTACATCAGATAAGAGGGTTAATTTTTTTCTGGGTAGAGCATTTGTTGCTTTTCTCACACTGATTTTCTTTATATCTTTCTCATTTGTGTTATAGAACTTTCAAGTCACAGTCCTGAAGGTGTCATGTTTAATTTACTGAATGAATATATGATAATTTATGTCTGTCCTGTTGCTTGATGTTCAGCTAGATTCTTCATTTTCAATTTGCTTTCAAGGAAAAGACATCCTAAACTTGCACATATTGAGGCAAATGATAGCACTTTGAAGAGCAAAGGTTGGAGACACGTAATTTCTGTTTTGTGACCTAATTGTCTAGTTTACTTGAATAAATACCTTCATAAAAATAATATCTCTTGTAATTACTATATGATTCATAGCTTTTTAATATTTTTGAAGGGTAGTTGTTTGTAGTATTTCACAGGACAATGAAAAAAAACCCTCCAATTTAGCTTGACTGATTTTCTTAATTTCATTTTCTACGAAATTCTGCAAATAGTAACCATTTTAAATTTCTGTTCTTGGTGATAGAGAAGGTGTTCCCAATGGGATCTGTATTATGGGGATTTTATTTCTTTATGTGTTTTTATTGGTTACAGTCATTAACGCAATAATTTTAATTGCCCATAGACAGTTATTCCAGATGAGTTCACAAAAGTGCAGATGTTGAGCTAAAGTAATATGAACCCAAAGTTGCACAAAAGGTCTTTCCTACAGAAACATTAAGGTACTTCTTATGAACATTACAAAACCCCCATGAAAACTATGCTAATAATTTTTTTGCTTTTGGTGTCCTGCTTCAGTAATCAAAACTCACTGAACAATATAATAAAAAATTTTGAAAGGAAATATGAGAGACTTTTCAGGGCATTTTTTTCTTTTAAAGTAGAAATAGGCAAAAGTTTTATAAAAGACTTGAAACATCACATTAAGTGCATGTGTTTTCATTTATTACTATCTGTATTTTCTCTCATTTCTTTGCCTAGTCCTTGTTTGCTTTTGCTGTTGTTTTCTCTTAATTCCTTTGCCTTACTCTCAGCTATTATGTACATTATTAGAACTTCTGTCAGTATGTGTTTCATATTCTCTCTGAGGAAGCAAATCATCCAGAGTTTGCTCTGAAGCTCAAAGCATGAAAAAAAAATGTGTGGGGGGTTGTTTTTTTTTGTTTGTTTGGGTTTTTTTTTTTGGCAGTTACACTGATAAATACCGTAGCATTTGGAACAAGTTTTTTGTCTCCTTGGTGCCTATATCTTCTCTCTCACTACCTTTAACTAAAGGGTTAAAATAAGATTTTCAGACCGTCTCATAAAAGGTATATTCCAGCAAAAGTCCCAGCTACTAGACTTCCTAAAACAGAAAGTCACTGAAAGATGAGACATCATATAGATGACGACAGAACTCTTCTAACTGCCAAAAAAATATTTTCACAGACGTGGTGTGAATTGATCTTGAGCATATAGATGACACTAATGGACCTGTGGCAAAAATGAATACATAACTAATACTAGCTGAAGGGTCTTCTGGCAACTTATTTGTAGAACGTTCCTGCTCTCTAAGCAGCTCAAAGAAATATTGCAGCTGTTACAGTCAACATGCTCTGCTGAGGATTGTTGCTGTGCAAAATGGTCCTTTGTGGCACACACAAAATACTTCACTGGCCATTAAGTGGCAAATAAACCAGTTTGAGAATTCCTAAGCAAAGAGTGGTCCTGCTTCTACTGGAGAAAGCTGATTCTAATCCCAGTTTTACAAGCCACACTTCAAAATTAAAAATCAACATAAAGTGCTGTGGGGAAGATTTTAATTTTTTATTTGGACTCATTTACTTGGCTCCAAATGTATACTAAATGACAAAGAACTGCATAAGGTATATTTTTCTCTGCAAAATTCTTTAATATCTCTACTTAGAGGAAAGTAAATCAGTACTATTGCTGCATTAGCATATACAAAAGCTGATAACTTTTCAAACACATATCCCCAAAGAGATAAGAAAGTCAGGAAGCAAAAAGCAAAATATGTTCCAAATCAAAGTGGCAAGTCCCACTGTAAGTGGACATGGTATACACACAAAGATCAGGAACATCTTGCATGAGTGATTCTTGTAGTTCAAGATATCCAAAGAGGTTGACTGGAAACTGGTGAACGTTGCCCCAGTTTTCAATAAGGGCAAGAAGGCCTATCAATCTCACTTCAGTACCTGGTAAAGTTATGGAGAAGATTATTGAAAAACACCTGAAAAACAAGGCTGTCACTGGTCACAGCTAGCACAAAAGCAAAGTACTGCTTACCAAGTAGATCAAGGGAAGCCATTTGATGTAATCTTTTCAGACTTCAGTAAAGCTTCAATTCTGTCTCTCCCAGAATCTTTCTGGACAGACTGCCCAGCTCACCGCTGGATAAACACGTCATGAAGTGGGTGAGCAATTGGCTCATGAGTTAAGCACAGAAGGTAATAGTGAATCAGACTGGTGACCTGTCACTAGTGGGGTTCTACAGGGCTCCATCTCCGGCCCTGTGCTCTTCAACATCTTCATATATGACTTGGACACAGGACTGCAAGGGATACTGCAAGTTTGCAAACAAGACAAAACTGGAATGAGCTGTTGACATCCTCTAAGACTGGGAGGCCCTGCAGAGAGACCTCAACAAATCAGAGGACTGGGTAATCACTAACCATCAACAAGGGGAAGTGTTGGATTCTGCACCTGAGATAGGACAACCTTGGATGTATGACAAACTGGGGAATGAGATGCTGGACAGCAGTGCTGTGGAAGGGGACCTGAGGGTCTTGCTCAACAGCAAGTTGAATATGAGTCAGCAGTGCCCTGGCAGCCAACAGGGCCAACCGTATTCTGTGGTGCATCAGGCACAGCACTGCCAGCCAGTCAAGGGAGAGGATTTTCCCCCTCTGCTCTGCACTGGGACAGCCTCACCTTGAATACTGTGTGCAGTTTTGGGCACTGCAATGTAAGAAAGGTATTAAGCCTTTAGAGAGTGTCCAAAGGAAGGCAATGAAGATGGTGAAGGGCCTTTAGGAGAAGACATAAGAGAAGCAGATGAGGTCACTTGGTCTGTTCAGCCTGGAGAAGAGGAGACTGAGCAGAGACCTCACTGCAATTACAACTTCCTCCTGAGGGAAAGAGGAGGGGCAGGCACTGATCTCTTCTCTGTGGTGACCAGTGACAGGACCAGAGGGAATGGCTTGAAGTTATGTCAGAGGACATTTAATCTAGATATTTGAAAAAGGTTCTTTACCCAGAGGGTGGTTGAGCACTGGAACAGGCTCCCCAGAGAAGTGGTCCCAGCACCAAGCCTGACAGAGTTCAAGTCGCATTTGATGATATTCTCAGGCACATGATGTGACACCTGAGGATGGTTCTGTTCAGGACTTGGGGGTGCTAGTGGATGAGAGGCTGGACATGACCTGGCAGTGTGTGCTTGCAGCACAGAAAGCCAAACTTATCTTGGGCTACATCAAAAGAAATGTGTCCAGCAGATCCAGGGAGGTGATCCTCCCCTTCTCTGCTCTTGTGCAACTCCACCTGATGTACTATGGCCAGCTCTGGGGCCCACAACATAAGGAGTGCGTGGACCTATTGGAGTGTGTCCAGAGGACACACTGAAGATTTTCAGAGGGGTAGAGCACCTCTCCTGTGAAGACAGCCTGAAAAAGTTGAAGTTGTTCAGCCCAGAGAAGACTCTTGGAAGGTCTCATTGTGGCCTTCCTGTACCTAAAGAGGGCTTAAAAGAGTGGAGAGGGACTTTGCACAAGGGTATGTAGTGACAGGACAAGAAGAAATGGCTTTAAACTGAAGGACATAGATGAGATATTAGGAAGAAATTTTTTTACTGTGAGGGTGGTCAGAACTTAACAGTTTGCCCAGAGAAGCTGTGGATGCCGCATGTTTAGAAGTGTTCAAGGAGAGGTTGGATGGGGCTTTGATCAACCTGGAAGGTGTCCCTGCCAAACACAGGGGAGTTGGAACTAGATGATCTTTGGTCTTTTGCCAACCGAAACAATCTCATGATTATATGGTTCTATGATTTCTAAGATGAAAAGTGAAACATTATGTTTCTTAAATGTTTGATTAAAAGAAAAGCAATTTCTCTTCAATTGCTCTATATTATTTCTCATTAGAACAGGTTCCAACTTCAGTATTAGGTACAAAGTATCTTGTGAGAGCATAGTGGTCATTGTTCAAATCTGTTCAGAAAGTTCATTCATGTAATGAGCTTCTGTAGAATGTCAGTAATCTTAAGAATATGCACATAAATTCCGCAAGATTTTATTATATAGAACATAGGAAGAGTTATCACACTTAATTAAATACCACAGATACAAAGAGCTTTGTTTAGACTTTCTGGTAGCCTTTGAGTTTTGAAGCTCATCTTGAAACTATTTATGTCAATGAATAAATAAGGTCTGATTCTTCCCCATAACAATTTTATGCCCTTTTTTAAAACCTGCTATAATGACCAAAGTCAGTAAGAGCAAAATGTATGTGCAAGCTGAATTACAAATGGAAGGTAGTAAAGAATTTGATTTTTGCAGTATTATATACTCAATTTGCATTCATTTTTCTTGGTATGTATTATAGAAAATGGTTCAGGGGAAAGCAAAGTTAGATAAGTGTGATGTAAAACTTACTGCTGAGTGAGAAATTCAGAGTCCAGCTCCCAAAG
The DNA here is from genome assembly GCA_035221455.1 of Xenops minutus. Lineage (NCBI taxonomy): Eukaryota > Metazoa > Chordata > Aves > Passeriformes > Furnariidae > Xenops > Xenops minutus. Next base: position 20,651,559 of record JAWWEE010000158.1, read on the forward strand.
ACCTCAGAACTTCCAGGTCACAAAATCAGAAAGTTTTCTTGTAGAAAAGAATGAAATTAGTATCTACTTTACTTGAATGTTACAAGGTTTCAGTAATAATTTTTAAACATTGAAATTACAGAGAATTTATAAATTGTATCTATTCTGTTCTCATCATACCATTTAACTAGCACCCTAGACTTGGCTGTATGACTTGTCATTTGCTGCTTGCTAGTTTCACCCTGGCATTAAAGCTCAATACTATACTGAGAACAATACCAAAACAATTGGCAGACTCAAACACCTGAAGGGGACAAGTTTGGTGTCTCAGTGAACCATATGTAACTGAATGATTTACATGTCATTCACAGAAGATGTGTTATCATTCACTGCCTGCCTTGGTTTATTCCTCTGACTGGTTTTTGATGAGGTGACCAATAGTCAAACTAGCTGTAGGTATTTCAGTGCACAGATGTTTTTTGTTAACTATTACTTTCAGAGAGCTCTGTCTACTCTGAAACCATTCCTTCTAGACTCTTTCTGCTAGATCTTCACTTATTGAGAATTTTCTACTAATAAGCACCAAAGGTATTCTGTAAACAAGTGTTTCTAGGACAGTTATATACTGATATTTATATAATCTTACTAGATACACCAGATGGCTTAATTATAAAAACAGAATTTGCCAAATAAACATTACTGCTTGTTTTATACCTGCATTTTCCTGTCAGTAACTTGTCTTTCAAAGCAAAACACTTTTGTGTAATAGCTAATTATATTCCTTGAAAAACAAGTAATTCTTTAACTCTGCAGCATTTGAGCCATCATTATTTATCAACCACATTTACTAAAACTGACACTACCAAATATCCTTTCGGACTACCAAAAGAAAGAAACATATTTTTAAATTACAGAATAGTGTACATAGTTTGTACATTATTTGTTACTTATGAAGACCTTCCATTTTTAAGTCACATGCTGAAGTGACTGAAAATAGTAAAGGGTATGCACTACACAATGTAGACTATCAACTAATTCTGTCCCCATGCAATTCACGGAAATGAAACAGTTAATTTCTTCATAATCTAGTGGCCACAGTGTGTGGCTCCAGAATTTATTATTTATTTTGAATAGCCTTTTACTTCTTGATATGCTTTTCTAAGTATAATTTTTAAAATTATCTCCAAGGTTTATATAGTAAAAGATAAATTGGAAAATAGTATTCAAAAGTATTTGAGAAAGATTTTTCCCTTTGAAAAGAGGACCCTGCCCTATAATGTTTGCTGTACAAAAAGCACAGAGATAAAGATCACACAAAAAGCATAACACCTCATGTGTCTTACCTAAAGGATTAGAAGCTGGCTGTGACATGGATGGGATTTCAGTCTACGGATATATTTGCGTTAACTATTCATTGACAGTCACATCTCTTTATACACATCTGACCTCTAGAATTCACACAGCAAACAAAAACTGGCTACCAGCTTTACTTTGTTGTTGTTGTTGTTGTTGGCTTTTTTATTACCCACAGTCTTTGATATGTGGATGTTAAAATACAAATCCATCACTGCAAAAAAAGCATGTGCTTTGCGAATCACAAAGATTGTTCAGAGCTGGAGAAGGAGATTTCTGAAACTTAGTACCGTCAGTCCCTACAACCTCCAAGTTCTACGCCCACAGCATCACAGCTTTCATCTATGTTTTTACATACCTGTAAAGCTAGGCCTTTTCCTTTTTCTTTTTTTCTTAACAAAAACAAACAAACAAAAGGAAAATGACAGAAGGTTTGGACAGTGAGATATGATGCAGCTGGCTTCCAACATCCCATTGCTTATAGGACTTTCAATAGGCAAGAAACAAATACATAGAGAAGTACCCAGTCCAAAAGAGATGTGCATTCTCAAAGTATTCTCAAAGTGGGGGAACTGCTTATTCAGACACTCTCCCCATGCCATACTTCTTATTGCATTCCCTGAAGCATGGAAGTTACTCCAAAGGTTCTTTTATCTAGTAAAGTTGTTTCTAAATTACTCTCACATTCTTTTCAGTTTTTGTCTGGCTACTACATCAACATAAGCCTTTCTGCATCACTTGCCTTAAACTTTTATTTCGTCCTGGGCAAAAGGAAATATTTAGAACTCCCTCACTGAGGCATAGCTTGAACCAAAAAAATACTACAACCAAAGGCATACAGTCTTCATCAGAATCATGATGTGTCTTTGTGTTTGAAGACAGCAAGTGGTGTGAGTTAATTACAGTCAGCTGAATTATCTGGATGCTAAATACAGCAATTACCTAGTTTTGTTCTGCTTGTGGAAAAAGAAAATAAACTCAAAACAATAAACCCTGTTTACATGTTGCTTCTCACTACCTACCACCCACTTGTAAGTACTTTGAAAATTCTGTTCATATCCCTGCCTCATACACACACTTTTGATGGAATCTGAAACATGAATAAGAAAGGAATGGAATACAACCATCAAAGGCACAAAGCAAATTTTTAATAGCAATTAAAATTCCTGAACTCCTGAACGTTTTCATAATGTTACAACACATCTGAATATGGTCCAATCGTGATTTGGACACATGGTAACATGCTTATGCCTGCATCCCAGAAGGGCACACAGGTGTACTGCTGTCACATCATTCAGCACAGGTGAGGTTTCACCTGGTAAACAGAATCAAAGCATAATATCCTTGTTATTGTGTTCACCACACCTCTCTTCCTCTCAGCATATTTGGCAGCAGAGCATTTCACTGTACTGTGCTACACAGAGTGCCAGCACTGCACTGTAGCTCTGATCCAACATCATCCTTAAACATGTACTTAATTTTAAATATCAGAGACATCACAGAATGCATGAATTGGGCAGGGAGGTCCAGAGTGCAGCATGAAGAGCAAAGCAGTCACCTGCCAGCATTGTTTTCTCAAGGAAAATCTACAGGGCTGATCTGGCATCTTCATGTTAGTATTTCAAAGAAGAAACAATGGTTATTCCAAGTGCTTCCCCCGAGGTCACAAATGAAATGCTGTGCACCCTCTAGCAAAGCCAGGTGCTTTTGCAGCACTAAATTTAGGATGAAAAATAAAAGGAGACTGGTTCTTCTCATCAAAGGTTTTCCTTACACTGATTTCTAAAGGAAGACCTATGTCCCCAAATGCAAAAATTTATCAGGTTTGCAGCAATCTAATTTCAGTCTCAAGCACGGGTTTTCTGAAAGGATGGATTTTGTTGTTACGAACTGTCTGGAGCTTAGATTATGCAGCCATATTTGTTTTAGTAGTATTATTCTTGTATACATTATATATATATCTCCTCTATATGTTCACATATTGTATTGTATACCACGCGCATTCCAGTCATGCTGCTGATGTAGAAAATATACTCCCCCACCCCCTCCCTGAACACACCAAACCAAACAGAATCTTTCTAGGGGTTCTTAGTCATGTAACTGTTTAGTGAGTGCAATGGGAAGAAATACATTGTGTGAATGACATCAACACTGCAAAAAAGTTGGCAAAATATTACCGAAGACAGACATTTCTTCAAAACTCTCAAAGATTCAGATAGAATTCCAATTAATCTACTTTGACAAACTTGCACATTGGTAAAGCATTCAGCCTACCCTATTAATTCCTGCCATTTCATATGGAGGTAGGATTTTTCTGCCTTTTCTCTGAAAGCTTTGTAATAACTTCTAATTAAAAAACCCTCAGTTAAAAAACCCTGACAGTTCCTCTATCAACCTCATATAGTCTTTAAAATTTTTGCACAGTTTTGCCTGAAACAGCAAGATTATTTCGCCTGCATGTTTCCTAGCCCGTCTGTTTTTTTCCTAAATTACTTCCTTCCAAACACATAAATTTTCCAGGACCAGGTGCTGTTCAAACCAGAGCAAAGAAACTAAGAAAAAATTCACTAAACCATGAATTAATAATCCTCCTCAGTCTACACAACTACATTAATTGATTTAGTCATCAACAGGGCAAAGAAAAAAAAGTCTTACTTGAGATCTTGTGAGCCCACAGCATCTTAGAAAAAATATTATGTGTATCTTAACCAGTGTTTTTGCAGTTCTATTTCAGCTGTAGTTTATATTTTAATATTTTTGTTTAAGAAGTGATTGATAATCACAATTATCTGTAGGTATCTCTCAGTGTTGTTTACCAATTTACATTGAAAAATTGTCTCGTCTCTACCTGAAATTCAGACTATCTAAATGCTCTGGTATCTACATGCATGTAGTCTGATTGCCAGAGCTGTTAAGCCTCGTTATTTAAGGAAACAATGACAATTCTGTATCGAGAACTTAAAATCTAAATCAAGACATCTAGGGGATTCTTGGTCTCACTACAAACTGTGATTTAAATGTAAGTGACTGTAATCTTGCAAAGAAGTCATGGAATCTTAGATCATTCTGTTTAGTGACTCAGCTGGAGGCTGACGTGGTGGTAGGTAAGCATCTCAGACTATGTTAAAACACACTAGAAGTGTCAGGAGGATTCTCATTTTCCAGTGCCTTACAGTAAAAAAACGAAAAAAAATTGCCAAGTCTTACAGTCACCATTTTAAGAAGAAGTGCAACTAGAGACAAAGGTTATACCATCAAATATGAATGATTCACAGACATGGCTGTGGGCTAAAAAGGTTCTTTCTCTATGTATCCAGAACATCGATTGGATTGATAAGCAGCAATCAATCATAACTGCTGCATTAAAAAAGCAAAACAAAAAAACCAAACCAAAACAAAAAAAAACACCGACAGAAAAAAAAGAAAAAATAGTGTTGTTCTGAGTATGTTCATGTGAACTCACTAAAAAGCTAGACATTCCTTCTTTGTTCGTGAGGGAACTCTGGAGTAGGTTAGATCAGGTGTGCTGTGTATCCTGAAGTATCTTGCCTTCTTACAGGGGCTACATCATCTATGAGACATCAGATCCAAGAGTATAACACTGTGTTCACATTTCTTTCACTTCAACCCCCTTCCTCCCACTTACAGCCCTGTTCTAGGCATTGTTTTTCACACATGAATGTCAGCAATATTATAAAACTCTTTCTAGAAACACCGACGATTATAATAAAGTGTCTCATTCTTCCCACACAGGAGCTCTGAAAATGGAATTAATGTGATACTCATACTAAGCCATAAGGCCTCCTGAGAGTCAACATACATTTCAGCAGTTTGGGCTCAACATTGGGTTAAGTTCACGTGGTTTCCAATTAATACAAATGAAATGAGCTTACTTTTGTCTTCCCACAATGTCACACATATCTATTTGATTTTAAGTGTTGCAATGGATTCAGAAATTGGCAGTTTATTGCCAACACGTTCTGTTAACAGTTCCAAAGTATTTTAGACTATTTTAGCTCAGGTTCAAAGCAACAATAACAGTAATATTTTCATTCTCAGTACTAATCCAATACTTCATGTCAGAGGGTTCACTTGTGATCACGTTAACACTGATGTTTCCCATCAATCAAAATTTCCAAATAGAGATGAGATGAAATGGAGAAACACAACCAAAATAAAACTATATACAAAAACTTACTGTTTCAAAAAACTATTTGGAAGGAAACCCAAGATTTCAGTAATATATATATTATTCAAATAATTATGGATTTATTCCTGTTACATTAGCTCACCGCAAATGGTTTTTACTGTATGCTTGTTAGCATACAATTGATTATGCAATTGTGAAATGTTTTCTTGGAGGGATATGATTTTATTTATTAGTTTATTTCTGTTGTTGACATACTTTGTTTCCTTCAAGAGACAAGAGGGTTTTGTTTTCTGTCACCTACTAGGAAATATGAAGTGTCAAAAAATGACTGTTGGCTAAAATATGCATATTTTTTTACAATGAAGAATCTTAAATAATGAATTTTTATAATTGTTATGCTTTTAGTTGTTCACTTATTCTCTTTTCTAATATGGACTTTGAAACTATTAGTATAGAATATAAAGAATATTATAAATATTTATTTTTTTTCATTCTCCAATTTAAACACAGTCAGAAGTGTAAAATTTTTTCAACTGGCAAATACTTTCCTTTAAGCTCCTTCAGGCCTTTTTATTTCAATAAAACATTCATGGTTATTAACTGTTCTGCAAAAGATAGTGGAGACTAAATTCTTTTCCCTTTTAATAACATAACTCTCAAATCAGGAAATCAGGATAAAAAGGTTCTTTTTTTTTACATAGTATTTACTAGATGGTCTTCTAGAAGATTCTTAATAACGTACTTGCATTAATGCAGTAGTTTTGCTTTCTAAAAAAACTTGCCAATGCATTACATATTATCAAACTCTTACCACAGATGAAAAATAGGAATGTAATACTGCTTTCAAAAAAAAAAAAAAAAAAAAAAGGTAAACAATTTACATTGCTGTGGAAACTACTACTTTATTGGTTCCTCAGACTCAAAGAACAAAGTAATTTCTTCATAATACAATGTATTTGGTTACTTAAGATAGGCATGAGGGACTGGCTCAAGCATATAGGTAAGAAATTACCCAGTTTTAAAGCGTGAGTAGCTTCACATAAAATTACTTTGACTTATTCAAGTTTTTTTCTTCTGACATAATTAAATGCTCTAAGTCAACTTTTGGATGCACTTAACTGATTCCAGGGACTATATTAGGGCTTAAATTTTAATGCTTTGAGTTATAGAGTCTATTAATTAGATGCCTGAGTAACCTAAAATTGATGGCAAGGATATACCCCCGGAATATCAATTTTTCTCAATATAAAGAAATGAAAACAACTTTTTTTTTTTTTTTTTTTTTTTTTAGTTTGCTGAATAAAAGAAAAAAATAAAACTTGAGAGTTTGAAAAACACTATCATACATATAAAGGCAATTAGCAGTGTATTACATAAGCATTAAGCAAAAAAATATTTTCATTAAATGAGGATATTACACTAATAAAAGGAAAAAATAGCATATTTAATAAAGCTTAAAACTCACTCTCTAGCCTACCAAATTTGAGTAATTCTGTAGATATAGGCATTCAGCATTTACTGACACAAAACCTAGCTTAAATTTTTCCACAATGAAGTCAGTACTACTGCTTCTCTACCTCACTGAGACCAAAAAAATAAAAAAAGCACTCAGATTACATTTGAGCAAAGCATTCTGATATTCAATATAAATACAATATCTGATATTCAATATAAATAAAATATCAGATGAAATCTCCTATGAGTAAATATAAATCTTCATGAATTTCACATTTAATTCGTCTGTTATTGGAACAATAACCCTAGGATGTGATTAGTGTAACTAAGGCAAGACTCATAATCACAAATGGTTTGAGTTAGAAGGGATCTTAAAAGGCCATCTCATTCCAACTACCCTGCCATGGGCAGAGACACCTTCCACTAGAACAACGAAATCAAATTTCGATCATGATGTTCACATGGAGAAATTCATTAGCAATTAGATGTGAATAAAGGATGTAGGAGATTATTCATCATCTAGACTCACAATCTGGATGTTCTTTCTAACTTAGCCATCATAGCAGCAAACTGTAGAGTGCTCTGGTGCTTTTATGATGAATGCTAGAGCTTTTAAAACACTTTCACATAAATGGAGAAGGTAGATTGTCTGGATTCTGTGGTCTCCTCACAAGAAAACTACCATGTCAGAAAACTATGGTGAGTCCACATCCATCTGAACTGGGGCATAGATTTTCTTTGCACATCATTTCATAACAGTCAGGATAGCATCTTTATCTCATCCCCTCTTGAAATCCTTAGTTTTCTACTATGCTTTTGTGGTTTCTTGATGAAAGTTTCATTGAAACCAATTTTGTTCCACTGCAGAGTTCAGGTCCTCTGAAAGAATATTTAGACATGAATTCTATTGCGCAAATATGTGCTGACCTGCCAAAGCAGAAGTCAGTATACTTTTTTTCTTAATAGTTTACTGAAGATGTGGTCATTTGTGCCTGTATAGAGTGGTAAAGCTCTTACTGAAACTTTTTTTATTTCATCTCTCTTGAGAACTGAATCCTTCCATCCTGATCCCTCAATCATATGGTAGTTAAATCTCGATATTCTTTCAAATCTCACTTATACAGCCTTTTGTCATGCTTGCCGTTTCATTTTACCTCTAGTCCTATCACTTAAAGAGCATCAAACAAATTTTCTCACATTAGAGCTCCTTACAATCTAGCAACATCTGAAGTTTTCTTGCTATCCTCCCCTGATTTTTTCCCAATGTTTTGTACATTCATGCTTCTCATAAATAACTTCCAGAGCATTTTAAATTTCTATATGCACAGATACGCTTAGTGCCACCTTATCAATTTTAAAACCATTTATAACCTGCCTTATCCATAGCCCTTATATGTCTCTACCATCTGGCCAATGCTATCAGTAAGCATGAATTCCTCACATGTTACTAATGTAACCTCAACACTTTGCCTCTTTCCTATTTAGTGTCTTAGTATATATTATCTCAAGCTCTGACTGGGTGCTTTTTGGGGATGGAACATCTTTGTTCTCTGACTACATAATATAACAAAGCCTGGTTTTGAATTTCACTCTTCAGTCAACACTTCAGCAGAAATACGCTCCTAGTTTCATGCTGGTGATGGATGATTGTCTAATTCCAAATCATACTCCTGAATGAATGCCTGATCACATAGTCCAATAATATAGCCTATGATATAATGTGCAACAATTCTGTCTGACCACCAGCAACAGAAACTTGAAATATACTACTGAACTTGAAAATAACTATAATAAACTTGAAAATAACTATTCAAGACTGATTTCTGAAGATGTCTTAGAATGCATTCACACCTTATCCTGACACCTATCCCCTATTTCAGTGGGAACTGGAGAGAAACAGGGAGCCATCTTGCTTTAGCTTGTCATGAAAGTAGATAAGCATCAAACATGGAACCATATTTCAGAACTTCCTTTATGGTTATTCTGTATCTCTTGTTTCTATATTTTTCTCCAAGTATAACACAAAGAATATTTTGGGTTTGCCCACGATTTCTACACATCAAATTTTACATTAGAAACTCCTAAGAGATTTCTGGACATTCTGGAGTCATCTGCTGTACATGTAACATGTTATCTAGTCCACTATTCATTTTCAATGTTAATTGGAAAATTAGAATATTGCAGTTGTTTCTGTCTTGGACCTATTAAAAAAAATAATACTTAAAAAAAATAAATCTGAAGTGGTTAAAAACCATAAGCCAATGAAAAAAAAAAAAGATAGTAGGTGTCAAATTACATGTTAGTACTGGTTTTGCAGTGTCCAGTGATACAGACAACATTTATATTCTGCTGAAACAGGCACAGAAAGAATCTTTTGACTGGAAACAACAGTTGCAAAGATATATATTTCTGTTACGATAAGGGCAAAGAGAGAGAAACTAAATTAAAGATTCACATAGAAAAGTACTGCTTAATAACACAACATTGTAGATACATTTTTCTCTATTCCTTTCATCAGTGTTAGGCCAAACTCCCATCGATCTCCCAGTTATTATTAGATAAAACATTCATCTGCCTTTTCACCACTCTTACAGCCAGAGGCATCACCTTAAATAAGCTGAAATTGAACATGACATTTAACGTCAAGCTCAGCACTGCTAATGCAATTACAGTTGTCTCTAGAACAACCTGTAGCATGACCCTCTTTTTGATGTATGTGAGCTGTATATCCTTCTTTCCCGCCCTATTCAATATTCCTTGCCCAGACATTCTACACAGCTAATACTGAGTATCTTTGTTTCCTCCATTTGATCTCCAAAATAAGCTGTTCATGCCATTTTCTCAACACTACTCTCTCTTCCTCTAGCACTTGACAACAATAGCCCCACATCTGCAATCTCACATGAGAATGTAAGACTCGCTAATTTTTTTCCCTGTGGTAAATGAGTGTAGTTGTTTCAGGTTGGTTTTTTTATTATTATTATTTTTAATTTATGAGGGGAAATAAAGAAATTTTATGCCCTTGCCCATGAATTCTTAAAAAATTATGAACACACTTCTGTCTAGCAATGGCAGATAGGAAACATACAGTAGATGAATTACATCAATGCAGGGAAAAGCAACAAGAAGACACTGAATTGCAACAGTTTCTATTCAACCAGGACATGCAGGTAAGTCATTGAACGGTTTATTGATGGAGTAAGACAGATTTGTATCAATTTATGAACTTATAATCGTCTGCACTGCAGATTATTATGAAAGGAAAGTTCAAAGCGTGCTGTTGAAAGTCTGTCACAGCAAAGCTGCTTTTAGGTTACTTGGTTTACTCATAGCTCACTATTCTTACATATCAGTGTAATGGATTTTTTTTAATTTTTTTTTTTTACTATTTATATATCTGCAGTAATGATGGAGTTCAAAGAAACCCATTAGAGTTCATTAAAAATGAGATTGACTCTAGAGAAAAGAAGTAGTTCCTATACCCACCTCCAAGAAACAACTGCAAGACAGAAAACAAGAAAGACAGTTTGAAATGTTTTACAGACTGTACACAGAAGGATGAGGTAGAATCCAGGCAGGTAAGATTACATATCAGTAATGTTGTTGTTTCATAGTTAAAAATGTGAAAAATCTCTTTTGGCATACCAGTCTGGCTTGTTGTGACAAGGACAGTGTTCATAATGGGGACACGATAATAGTTGGTTGTCTGGTTGTCATTTCTTCATCTAAGGAACACTTCAGATGATTCTGTTGAAATGAGTATAAAAGCCTCAAGAAATATGGGTAGTTATTGTAAACAGTCCATTGTATTATTTTCTGCTATTCTAGAATAAAAATCTTGGTAAATGCACTTTACAGACAGAAAACAAATTGCTAAAAATATACATGTGCTTTGGCCAATAGCAAGATACGTTCAAAAACCTGATGAAAAAATTCTCACTTACAGATGGCAGGAAAGAAGTAATCAGCACTTTCCATAATAACTTATAACTTTACAGGGAGATTATTTTCACCGTATCTAAATACCATTGGGGGCCTAATCTCTGATTTAGCACTGTGTTTGTCTGTGAAATTAAACAGATTTAATCATATTCTCTTAGGTTCTGATGTCCAGTGAAACAACATAAAGAAATTAGATTAATCAAGATAATGTATTAATTCCACCAAGGACAAAACCTTAGTCTTATACAACTATTTTGGTGGTTTGTATTGTCACCATTAAACACTAAGGGCTTTAAACAGAAAAATCAATAGTTACAGCAAAATCCCAGCATGGCTATGATATTGTTATTGCACTGTAAAAGCTTGAAGGGATAATGCAATGAGGTTGAAGCAAAAATGGTGTTGTTTTTTTTTTTTTTTTTTCCCCTTGTCATTGTCAGTAATGCTGGGTGGATAACTTAGATAGGAAGAATGAGAATCAGTTTTGCCCAGTTGTAATACTGAATTTGTCTGGACTCCAGTGGAAGCCAAACTTCTGACTAAGAACACCTCTTGCACTGTGGTTCACAGGGGCACCACAGAGAAACCTATAGGGCCAAATTTGGTCTTTGATCAAATAAACAATATGATGGATATGGCTTACTGGAGTCTGCATCTTAACCGAGAGGAAAGGTCAAAACTTTTTAAAAGCCTGAAATAAAGAATAAAAGCCACCATAATTGATGGTGCACCAAAGCTTACATCTAGGCTTCCCAAGAAATCAAGTAGGAAGCTTAAATTTCAGTACCATCAATTAAGAGGGACTCTGACTTTCATGAAAGCTAGGGACAACAACTTCTCCTCTTATTTGTGTTTTCTGTTTTTACAAGCACCTTACTTGTTTTCTCAATTTAAGCCAAATGTTACTCTTCAAGAAGCTCATTTCTTGTAAACATTCTGTTTTGTCCTTAGTCATGACAAGTTATTGAATATATTTGTTGGATAATTTGTTCCAGTTCAGTAAACTACACTATATTCCTGAAGGTTTGAAGCAATTCTTTTCTCACTTTTCACAATTCTTTATTTATTCTGTGTCTCACAAATTTTCCTTAAGTCAGCCTGACTTTAAAAGAACTTACCCGTCTCTTAAATCTCTTATCTATAATCCTTTCTAACATCATTGCTAAACATACCACCAGTAATTGCATAAATTCTAGAGTTGGCAACAATATCCTTAAGGTACTTCATATTACTTACAAGTTATGGTAGGGAAGCCTACAAGAAAGCTGGAGATGGACTTTTTACAAGGGGATGTAGTGACAGTACAAGGAGGAATGACTTTAAACTGAAAGAGAGTAGATATAGATTAGATATGAGGAAGAAATTCTTTGCTGTGAGGGTTGTGAGGCACTGGAACAGGTTGTCCAGAGAAGCTGTGGACGTCCCATCTCTGGAGGTCTTCACCGCTGAGTTTAGAGCAACCTGATGTAGTGAAAGGTGTTCTTGCCCATAGCAAGGAGGGTGAAATCAGATGATCTTTAAAAGGTCCCTTACAACCGAAACAATTTGATGGTTCTATTTTTCTAAGATTCTAAATAAAGCAGCAGTGCATAACTGTGGTATATATTGAATCTGAATACTAGCATATGAAGATCCAGTATTAGAAAAAGTTGTGGCACTGGAACATAGCCACAGCAAACCATGACATCTGCCAGAAAAGTTAGACTGCAAAATGATCATTTCAGAAGCTATTTTTAAGCAGGCTCAACACTCAAGACAACAACACTTCCACTCCCCCCATGAGAGATGGAGAAAATGAGATGTCAGCAATCAACAGAGTCAATACAGATTCAGCGCAGCATATGACAGCATTTATGTTAATAGCACTTTCTTGTCCTACAGTCCAAAGAAATATGCTGTCAAAACTCCACATGCAACTGGGACATCTCACTATGGTTGTCTCATCTTCAGATAAAAATCTCCTGACAAAAATTTGCACTACAGAAAACATACAGTTAAGATTTCTTGTTTACCGATGAATTCAATTTTTGCAGAATCTATGACCCAAACATAAGTCAGAGTAAAGATTAGTTTGCTGCAACTTTTCAGAGCCTATTGAATGTTCTATTAAAATTTCCTAAAAGCTGATCATAAGGCATTTAAGGTTTGATCCCATTTTGTGTCTCTGAGCATTAAACATATTTATAGACTCCTAAAAAAAGTTCTACCAAGATAAATATGTATTTGATGAAAGATATTTTAAGCCAACATCAAAGGATGAACAAAGAAAATATTTCTACTTACTTCAAAACCTTTCACTTAAATTCCATAATTAGATGTCCAAATGATTGCAGAATTATTTCTGCTTACATTGTACACCTGTATTGTTTTATTTTTGGGTTTTTTTTTTTAAGCCAGGAAGCAGATTGCTATAGGGTCAATTAACACACAAATGTCTTCATTATATTAAATATAGGAAGTATGGTGATTTATGTTAAGCAATTCTTCTGTGATGAGTAACTAAATACTATAGTACTTTCTTGTTAAGAGAAGGAAAGAGGATGAACATGAGAAGATCTGATAATTTATTTTTTTTTAGTTGGATGCTATATTAAATTGAGATGAGAAAAGGGTTGTAGCCATGTGAAAATCAGCTGCTAATTAAAAAAACCCCTACCTCAAATGTTTAACAAAACATAAGTATTTTTCAGATTCAGATTATAAATGGTTCTTATTTTGCAATTTTTTTTCTGTAGGAATTTGTCTAGATTTAAGTTCTAAAAAGATAAGAAACTTCTGGGAAGTAAAGTGAAAAAGGTGCGACAAGGCTGTTTTTACTTTGATTTTCAGTTTGTCAAGAGGGCCAAAGGCAATACTACCAAGTAATTCTGATCTGCAATTTTATTTAGATGCTACATGCTAGAAGCAGCAGACCCTTTTAGTGTCAGAATTTCCCAAACAAACATTGTGTCATGAAATACCAAATCAGAGTTTTACACTAACACTTGAAAATTGTTTTAAATGTGTACTTCAGGATATCACTATGCCTAAATTATGTTGTGCCCTCTTTTTATCTACAGCTAAATGAACGCACTAATGTTTGTCAACCCTGTAATAAGTAGCTGCTTCACTTTCCAAATTCAAGCAACTGTTTCCTTTCCTTAGGTTTCAGTCCAACTCCTTCAACAGTACTGGATCATCTTGTTACAGAGGAACTTCAAGAACTGAATGAGAATATTTTTTTTTTTCCCTAATAATACTTTACTTTTCTTATTTCAAAAGAATTTTGAACACACAGTCAAGAATTTTTCAAGAGGTTCAGCTGGAGATAGGTAGGATATTTAGTTTTGCAGTCTTGATCTTACTTTTTTGTTTTCTTAAGATAAATTTGCCAGTATTTCAAACTAAAACAGTGCTATTTAAAACAAACAAACAATCCAAAACCCCCAAACCAAACCAAACAAACCCCAAAACCCAACAAACAAACAAACCCCAAAACCCAACAATGAAAACACAAACAAACAAAACAAAACTACATTTTGAAACAGGACATTTCAACACTTAGACATTTTCTCCTTTCCACTATATATATTATTTCAAGTTGATTGAGTCACTAAAACTTCTGGTGCAAACAATTTAATTTCAGCAAATAAACAGCTTTGGCAGAGATTCAAAGCTAAAGTAATTTTTTGATTTTAAGAGTAAACTTTTCACCTCTGAGAAAAGAAACTGTAAAACCTACTTGCCCATATGAAACCATCAAGATCAGGGGCTGTTTTGTAGGAAATAAATACTATTTTAGAAATCTCCATGCACTGTATGAAGTACCAAGATCAAACTCTCACACTAGCCCAAATTGCAGATAGCCACAATCAAGAACTGGTATAAAGTTTTAAGCGATTTTGAAACTTAGAATACATAGACATAAGATTATGAGGGAGTTTTTAGCATTTGAGAGAGGACAGACATCATGTCTAGCAATAGAAGTAGTGCTGCATCTGCAAAATTGTTCCAATCCACCTGTGCTTCATTTCGAGAAGATCTGAGCCTGCTTTTAGAAATTAAAGCATAGCTTAGTCCTTATTAAACACTGTTTTGTGCCTTCCAGATGATTTGGCATCCTAGTGCAACTGACAACTGACAGTATCCATGATGTCTATTGAGCAAATGTACTGAGACAACCTGCTAAAATATATTCTGTTAGTTATATTCTGTTATATCCATTCAACTAGAATGGATTTATGCTAGTAACTAAAAAAATAGTAACTTTTGCCATTTCCTGAGACAGTAATCCTGTTATTATGCTTTTCTGAATGCTATCTCACCATATTCTGACTAAATAGAGTAGGATTCCTTACTAGATTAATTTTTTTTTGAAACCACCAGAAGCATGAAGGTTTTGTGTATGTCTGCCTTTCATCTGAGTTAAAACATTAGAGGGCAGGAGGTAGCCTAAAGTATTTTTTTTTTCAAGTTTATGTAACTAAATTAGCCCACTTCATGCAAATACCTGGTGATTGCTGAACTACTCACTAACGAATATAACTGTAAGTAATTACAGCAACAAGTTTTTTGAGTCTAGACTGTCTCCTTCAGTAGTCAGCAGCAACATGGCCAATGGGAACATTAACTACTGCTTTACTCTTTCATCCTAAGAGGAAAGCTCTTTCAAAAATGCCATGTTCTTTCACCCATTAATTACTTCCTGTGCTGCACACAGTTAGTAACTATGATAGGTTGTCACATAGCAATAAAGCAGTAGAGATGCTACATTTTACTGGTATGGAATCCATTTCTCAAGTTGATAATTTATATATAATACTAAATACAATGACACAATAGATTTATAAACACAATACATGGTTGGACTAGGGAGTAGAAGATATTCCAAAGTTATGTACATTTGTTTCTTTCTTTTCACCTTAGCTTTACTAGGGTTTAGAAGGGGAAAAGAGGAATAGAATGACTCCCTGTACAAGAACACACAACCCTGGATCTTGTTTTAAAACAGGAAAGCTACTGTTTTAAAATCATTAATATACAGAATAGAAAAGCTGCCTTTTACCAGAGGTAAGCAAAGAATAAGAATACTTAAAACGTTACTTCATTTCCAGTAAGTAAGATTTGCCAGGGTCTGTGAGATGATATCATTGAGCTCTCACATGAAGACAAGCAAAGAGAGGGAAGCCACTGTTTCTCTGGAAGGTTGGTCTAAGGTCTTCACATAAATGGTCAGACACCTACAGGCAAATAAGGTACAAAGTAATTGTTTAAGATATGGGTGGGTTTTTCTTTTCAGAATACTTCCACATTAAACAAATATTACTGCCTTGATGAAATTATTTTATTATGAACTATCATAATTCAAGGAGGAGAAGAATTGTAAATCAAGAACTCATATTAGACCTGCTGAATTATCTAAGTTGAAGAACACAACTGCATTCTGTAAACCATTTCCATCGCACACAGCAGATATGATGAAAGTGCTAAACTAGAGACTATATAGATATAATAATATCTATTCCAAGACTGCATGTGGTTTATGAACATAGCAACCCAGGGAAAAAGTAAGTGAAATAATTCTGAATTATTCTAAGAATTCACTACATGGCTTCTGAAATCATGAATGGAATGAAGACAAAAATAGCAAAGGCCTCAGAACTATAATTCACCCCTTTTACACTTCTCAATTTTCTGTCACATCAACTGTCCTTTGTTTTGGGTTTAGCTTATTCCATTGTCTTTGAGTAGCCAACAGGATAGCTTATTTAAGACAATTAAAGAAGGTAACAAACACATATACATTTATTTGCCTGAACTAGATTGAATTAGTTTAATTTCTGTTAGTTTTTTAGCCTCGGTATATTTATAAGCCAATACTAATCCTGCAGAGAAATGGTCTCTGACAGTTGACCCTGCTTTTTAGGGAAAATAAGATACAAAAGGCCATTGTCTCAGTAGAGCACTCAGGTTGCATTACTGAAAAGGACAGGCACATAAAAAGAGCTGCACTTACATAAACTCAATAAACCATTGAAATTATGGTTTATGTTGGGAGCAGTAACTTTCCAAATCCAGAGACTGGATTACACAAATACCAGAAATTATCTGGGTCCATGAGGAAAGCGTTTACTGTTTACATTTCAGTTTCCCTGCACCAGGGGCACAAGACAGATGCAGGGAGAAAACAGGGGCTTTGCCATCCCACGTGTCATTGCAATCAGCCTTATCATCAATTTACTCGTAATTTCCTTGTAAGCTTCTTCAGAAAGCATTTATCCATTTTGGCAAGCATCCCTTCAAGTGTAACATATACAATCTGAATGTATAAGAATATTTTAATTCTAAAACCAGAGCAAGAGTTTTTTACTTATGCTTCTATTCATACAGATCAGAAACACAGACCTCAAAGCCACTGCTGAACTGACTCAACTTGCATAAAGTTTTCATGTCAGCATGAACCACAAAGTTATTGTTTAGGTAAGTTCATGTCACAGAACTGCATGATGACAGATATTTTATACTTTCTTCAGGTGATACATGTTTTTTAGTAAATTACTGTAATCTCAGTGCCATACAGATCTTTGTGTTAGGCCTAAGTGAATATTTGGTAAATAAAGCCAGTCAATAAAGACCTTTTTGATAGCAATTCTGAAAAACTCCAAGTGCATCAGACCACAATTTTTTTTACGCAATATTGATTAAATCAATGACGGATGCACAAGGTAAATCATTTTGACAAGAAAGAAGATTTTGGGTGTGCAAACCTTGTATTGAAAGGTATGGCCACACAGAACTAGCTATTTTAATTTCAAGTCTAAAAAAAAAAAACAAAACAAAAACATAAGAAAAATGCTTCAGAAAACAAATAACGATAAATATAAATATTAGTTTTTCTTGCAATGAGGAAAAAACTAACAGTTGCAAAACAAATTTATTGCTAGGATCATAATGATACCATGGGAAATATGTTCGTCTTCATGTCAGCAAATAATATTGAAGATTAAATAAAAACACTGACCACTGCACACAAATAAGTCTCTCAGGCTAGCCAGTATTTTAGATCAACCTGTTGATAATTTTTACGGAGTCTACCACAGTCGTGAATATACTTTTAAGTTATAATATTATCATTTTTTATTTTGAAAAGTAGACTACCACTAATTTCCATGTGGTCCTTTGGCTTTATCTGAGTTCTGCAGTGTACAGGCCTGTCTTCTAAGTCTGAATTAGTATGACAAAACAAAGTTTTAGTTTGCTTGTTTTGCTCTCACTTTAAAAAAACAAAAATCCTTTTATATGTTATTTGTTCTTCTCAATGCAAGATGACATTTAAAAAAATACCACACACCCATAAAACTGATTGGACAATGATAACCCTATGATAACAGTGTAAGAACACATATATGTAGATATTTTAGAAGTTTATTTGCAGATAAAACTGTACTGACATCACTTTCAGGGATGCTCAATGACTGTAAGCTGAGTACTCAGCACTTCAAAGTTACTCAGTTTTCTCGGAACAGCCTATCTCAGTGAGGTCCCAATCAGTGTGAAACAAAGGAACTCAAAGCATTTCGATGGAGCTACTCTGACTTCTTTCATGAGAGCAGAATGAGGTCCCAATGCTTAAGGAGAAATCTAGTAATACTTTTCATGGAAACGCAGCCTATTTTTCTGTGGAGAGACTGTTGGATTCCCAGTAAACAACTAAGTGCTTACAAAAAAAGCAAAAAAGTCCAGAATTGTCTAAATATTACACCATCTTTTGAAGTACAGCACTCCAATGTGTTATCTACCTTCAGCAAATGTTCTCTCATCTTCAAATTGTATCTCTCAAAGTATTATTGAGAGTGGAGGGGACTCTGGAGACTCCCAGACAAACACCCCCTTGTTTGACTCTATATATACACACAGATATAAACACACACACACACACATATAAATTTACACAGTTCCTAGTTGTGTACCTCAGAGAAAATGTCATTTGTTTCTAAGTTGTAGAGGAAAAGATCCAACCCTCCTTTTCACTTAAGAAAACACAGGGAAATTTGAGGATGCAAACATCATCCTTTTTTTCAGGAAATTCTCTGCAAAGCTGTGCAATTGCCCATTAGCTGCTGTCCATAAATCTCTGAAATCTTTCCTCATCCTCTCATTCTTTTTTTAAAAGCATTGCACTTGAAATCCATATTTCTCTGCCCTAGCTGGTTCAGAACAGACAGGTTCCTCTGCAGCCAATAAAGTTATTTTAGTTTCAATGGAAATATGAATACTTACTCTGTAACAGAGTTATTCAGCTTAGTTACTCATGGGATATTGGAATGGCAAGGTGACAAACCATTAATCTCCATTCAACCTCCACAGTTCAACTATTTCTTTAATTGTAACTGTTTACTTGGCATATCAATTTCTTATTAGGAGATAATTCTACTTTTTTTTGGTTTTCAAACAAAGTATGGAAATTGCTGTAGGATAAGCAGGCATGTTTTATTCTACTACTATACTACTATTTTATTCTTACTTTTACCTTTTAGTTTATGTTTCTCAGAACCTTGACAGATATTTTTTCTTATATATGCAGGTTTTCCCCAGGATTTTTAGAAAACAGTATGCAAGAGAGGAATTGTTGGCAGTAAAACTACCTGAGACACGTCTTACACGTGTGCATATAGATCATCTTATCATAAGTAAAGTTAGAGCCATACACTGTTAGAGATCCAACTTATAAAACCATTAAAATGCTCCCCAGACAATATTAATTTTAATGCAAGTGTGCTCACAAACACATATAGCTTTTGAAGTCTTGGAGATGTCTGAGCATCTCACACCTATAGTTTCGTCAGTATCCTGTTTCACATCATCCATCATAGATACATAAAGCTACTAAGACAACTAAAGAAAAAGGTACTGGGAGCATTGCTTGAGGCTGTGCATTCACTAGCTCGAGTTTTTTCTTGTTCACTCCACTCATGCACTTTTCATTGTTGATTTGTTTGGACAACTACCTATGGAAATTAAAAGAAAATGCAGAAAAAAAACAATCTGGCTTTGTACGAAATGAATAGATAAGATATAAGATAAGATATAAGATAAGATATGTCTCCAGCCACTTACTCCACCAGAACAGCTTTAAGGTTCATACTTTTCTTTCTTTCCTGCATCTCAATTTAGAAAATTCCATTCTCAATTATACATCTTTATCTATTACACAAACTCCCCTGGTACATTTACACATTTACAACACTTTCCAGGAAGTCCGTGCATCATCTAAGGTGGTATTTCTCATTATTTTTAGAGCAGAGTCTAATATGTGGCTGTACTCTCTTCCTGCAATACTTGTTTGACTGTGGTATGATACAGTCTCTAGATGACAGATTATTGCTTCTGCTAGGGAAATGGATCAATATTTTGCCTTAATCATAATGATTCTGATGGAGTGCTGAGTGTTCTTGGTTGAGGAAAAGTCAGACTGTTGTGGCCTCATTAAATAAAAATGCTACCTGTAAAAGGGCTTCAATAGTGTCAATCACTGGATTATTACATTCCTTTGCTCTAGCTGAGTTAGATTTAGATAGCTTCAAAACTATAAGGTGTTCAGCTATGTAAAAACTTAAAATGTAACACAAGTCCTGATATGCAATGACTCAACACCTTCATAGATGAGAGATTAAAGTTAAAACACAACAATTGAGATATTTTGCTAGCATGGAGAATGGAAAGCACATAAATTAGATGAGTTCCTCACGAGTGGCATCTGTGGCAGTAAGATACAGCATTGCTTGACAAGGGCACTAATCACTCTGTACACATCTGCTGTCAGTAAAGGATGTAACCCATTCCTCCTGCTTACTACACTTAGTCTAGTAATCAAAAATTCACACACTGTAACATCCATTCCTTTGCTAATTAGATTCAGGCCCTGCTGATGGGAGATGGCATTACCCTTTCCACAATTAACTTTTAAGCTAGTGAATGAAGTCAAAGAAAGATATTTGTGAAATTTCTGACCCTCAGCCCTAGATTTCATCTGGAAAAGTTCTGTCTGAGCTACACGGATTATTCATCCAGTCAATTCAATTGTTGACAGTCTCAGTTTTTATATCTAACTGGATAAAAAGAAAATTTAGTCTTTGCTGCAGAAACCACAACATGAAGTGAACAGAAGCACTCTTTTAATGTTGGATGCACACACTTATTTCACAGTTTTAGCTGCCAGTGTTAATATACTCTGAGGAGAGAATAGACACAATTTTCCCTGGCACAAGGCCATAGATTGTGGTCTTTTTCTCCCTCCTCATTGTTTTGTTTTGTTTTCCCAATTTAGATGTACAACAGGTCCTTGTAGGAAAACCACTATTCTAACCTAATCATGCTCACTGTGATAAAATAGCAAGAGACAAATCTGGGGAGAGAATGACAAAACATATTTGCATAGTAGGTCCTGCAGATTTTATTTAATTTAGGAAGAAAGGCCTGTGAGGCTGACTGTATTGTCAAAACCTGTAAATATAAAAGTGCCTTCGGTATTTCATAAAGTGCTAACTAATCCTTTGGATTCATATGTAAAGTCAGATTGATAAAATCAGTGTTCATAGCCTTTTGAGTTGATCTTTGGAGGGTGTGAGTAAACTATATTACCTTGAAAAGAGTCTCAGTTACTTCACTGGAAAAAACATGTCATCCTGCTCTCGACTTCCCAAATGCAGTTGGAAACAACTTGTGTTGTAAAATCTAAAATAAATATTCACACACAGTAATAATAATAATTTTTGGCCTTCAGTGAAAAGTCCCAAATGCTTACAAAAAACACTGGATTACCACCAATGTCTCCTTCCAGATTTAAAAACCCAGTGTATTACATCCATATAACCTATATGCAAAATAGTTCATTCAGTGTTTTCTCCTACCTTGGTTGATCCAAGTATCTCACTTCAATACTATATTCAAAGAGCTTTCTATAATATGCATGCGATTTAAACATAAAATTATCTAAATGCTTACTAGAACAAAATAGATCAACATGGATACTATCCAGATCACACATAATTCCTAGACTCACTAAAACCTACTATTTATCAAAGAAGAAATGGAGCAAAACAGCTTCAGAAGGAAACACCAAGTTAAAAAAGGCCAGAAAATATTAAGGGTGTTTACCTCAGATGTGAAAGGCTGCCTTACAGTGTCAGGAGATGCAGTACCTCAGATGTGAAAGGCTGCCTTACAGTGTCAGGAGATGCAGTCTATCTTCTCCCTGCAGACATCACGGACCGCCCTGGCCTCTCACTGCCCATGCCACAGAGCAAGTGGAAGCAAGCCAGGAAATGGATTCCACAGGTTCAGGTGACAGCTCAGACAATTTGTGCAGCCAAAGCTGAACTGGGGTTGAAGCTGGCCAGAAATGTGGGGGAAAATAAAAAGAGTTTTTGCAATGGCAATAAAGAGTATAGAAATATCAGTGGCCTGTTACATGATGAAACTCACAAATAGGAACAGAGACAAGACAGAAGTATTTAATGCTTTCTTTGCCTCTATTGTCAACATGAATGATGGACCAAGGGGGTCTCACTACCTTGAGCTAGAGGACGATGACTGCAAAAAAGATCAACTCCCAGCTGACCCTGAAATTGTGCAGGATCAAGTACTCAAGCTAGATTCCTTAAAAATCTCCGAGGCCTGATGGGATTCAACACAGAACCCTCAAAGAGCTGGGTGATATAATCACAAAACCTTTCTCAATGATTTTCAAGGGGTCTTGGGAATATGGGGAGGTCTCAGCTGACTGGAAGGTGGTGAACATTGCCTTGATTTTCAACAAGGGCAAGAAGGAGGATCCCAGAAACTACAGGCCTGTCAGTCTCACTTCAGTGCCTGGTAAACATACGGAGAAGATTATTCTGGGAAGTATTGAAAACACCTGAAAGACAAGGCTGTCATTGGTCACAGCCAGCACGGCTTCAAGAGCAAAGTCCTGCTTATCCAATCAGGTTTCCTGTTATGACAAGGTAACCAACCTAGCTGGTAAAGGGAAGCCAGTTGATGTAATCTTTTTGGATTTCAGTAAAGCTTTCAGTACTGTCTGTCACAGGATCCTTCTGGACAAACTATCCAGCACACAGCTGTATAAACACATAATGTGGCGAGTGAGCCATTTGCTCATGGCTCAAGCACAGAAAGTAATAGTGAACGGGGTAACATCAAACTGGTGACCTGTCACTAGTGGGGTTACACAGGACTCCATCTTAGGCCCTGTGCTCTTCAACACCTTCATGAATGACATGAACACAGGACTGGAAAGGATACTCAGCAAGTTTGCAGACAACACAAAACTGGGAGGAGCTGTTGACTGTCTTGAAGGCAGGAAGGCCCTGCAGAGAGACCTCAACAAGTTAGAGGGCTGAGCAATTAACAACAATATAAAGTTCAACAAGGGTCAGGAGGGTGAACCGTGTCCTTGGGGGTACCAGGCACAGCATCGCCATCTGGTCAAGGAAGGGTATTTTCCTGTTCTGCTCTGCACTGGGGCAGCCTCACCTTGAATATTGTGTGCAGTTTGGGGTACCACAATATAAGAAAGATATTAAGCCATTAGAGAGTGCCCAAATGAGGGCAATGAAGGTAGTGAATGACCTGGGGGGAAGCCAATGAGAAGCAGCTGAGGGCACTTTGTCTGTTCAGCCTGGAGGAGCCTGAGGGGAGACCTCATTGAAGTTACAACTTCCTCCTGAGGGGAAGAGGAGGGGTAGATGCTGATCTCTTCTCTGTGGTGACCAGTGATAAGACCTGAGGAAATGGCCTGAAGTTGTGTCAGAAGAGGTTTAGTTTGGATATTAGAAAAAGGTTTTTCACCCAGGGGGTGGTTGGACCCTGAAACAGGCTGCCCAGAGGTGCAGTCCCAGAACCAAGCCGGACAGACTTCAAGGAGCATTTGGATGATACTCCCAGGCACATGGTATAACTCTTGGGGGTGGTCCTGTGCAGGGCTTACGTCCCTTCCAACACAGCATATTCTGTGTGATTTCAGACAAGCCCATGGTGATGAAAAAAATCCGGTGAGATCAGACAGGGTCAGCAACAGGACAAGGGTGGCCAGGCTGAGCCAGGTCAGGCTAGGCAGTGGCCCAGCTGTGAGGCAATAGGAACTCGAGTGGGGACCAGCACTAGACCTTTGGCTTAGAGCAGCTCCCACACAGATCAGGCAACAATGCTGCTATCTAGCCTTATCACAGGGAAAAATGAGCCATCAGAGATAGAAAATCTATCACTGAAGACTAGGTTACCTCTGGCCAAGACTGAAAATCTTCAAACACGTGCATTATTTTTACAAGTGGTAATATATAAATTAATATAGAGGTGGGGATGCATAAGGCAACCTTAGGAGTCAACCTGCAGTTCTTGGGTCCAATTTACAGGCTTTACTAATTTAAGAATAGCTAAAATCCATCAAAAAACCAAAATTAATCTTTCTAGGGAAATTCAACCCCTGAAACTGAATGTTATTCTCAGTTCATATAATGAATTAATAAAAAAGTTACAGATCTCTTATCAGATTTTATCCCATTTGATCAGATAAAATCAATCACTTATTCTTCTATGCACTCACACAAAGTTTAGATATTCTTTCCTTCTCCTATTTGTTCCCACCCTCTCTTCTCTTTTCCTCCACCCCAAATTGCCTGAGATAATTTTTTTGGATTTATGCCTTGGTCTCAGAAACATGACAGTTTTAATTTGTCACACAGTCTTTACATAAAGTCATCTTAGGAACATACTATTTACACTAGTCAGACATGATTTCTCAAAAGAAAGTTTTCCTCTTCAGTAGGTGTTCAGTAACCATGTGAGTGCATGTCTTCATATGCTGAACTTCTTGTACAAAACCAAATTACCAAATGTGCGCAAAATTAAAAAGTCAAGAATTACAATATTTTTATTATTATTTCTCCCAGCATTCGACTTTTTAGATTGCAGCATACTGCTATAGCCCTGATAGTTCTAACTTTCAAACTAATAACTGAAGAACCTTTGTAGGAAATTAGGCAACCTAAACTTAGAGGTGTCTCATGCCCCTGAACTTTTACCCTCACACAAAATTAGATTTGCCTTCTTCCTTTCCATTTTGACACTATCAACATGGTCACCAGCTAGACAGCCATGGATTTTGTCAGCATTATAAAATGATTGCAATTCCTGTCTCAATATATTTCTTTTTTATTGCATATCCAAAAGGATGAAGGGGGTGTACCTGACCCATAGTGGGAAGAGGAATACCAAGCAGAAAGACACTACATTCAATTAATTACATGGACTAAGCAGGAGATATAGGCAGGTACCCCTGGTCAGGCTGAAATACAAACCATTGACAATGGTGTCATATTATACCTGTCCAACAGTTTTAGGTATTGTCCTCTCAGTTTTTGGTCTATAGCCCAGAACACAGCTCATTACCTGTAAGTCTTGCTTGCACTGCCTTACCACACTCAGAACATCTACCTTGCTTTCAGCTTGTGGCTAAGAAATGGCTGCCATACATATCATTTGGCACATTAGATTTATAGTAATGAAATTTATAGTAATAATGCAGTTTTCAAACAGTGATTGCCACTTAATATCTCAGTTCCAGTTGTTTTCTTTAACTTTGCCATGTAAGTTTTTTGGTACTTGTTTCCAATTTTTATCACAAAACATAAAAGGTTAGGTTTCAAAAATTCTGTGGAACTTGGGATTCATGTTAGCTGTAATGTCTGCTGCAGTGACTGAGCCCATTAACACTTGTGGACTTGATCTATAATTCCTTACAGGCTGCTTCCAGGGCAGGAATCAGAACAACACAGTAACTATGACTCATAGCTACCTGTACACTCAAGACAGTTTTCTGATCACCAGAGGATATTTCCTAATAGCCATTTTAATTTGAATGCTGGAATATCAAGTTATTATGGACAAGTAAGTTTGAATACTGACTGGTGTTTCTGCTGTCAGAAATATGGATGAAATTCTTCCAAATCCTCAGGAAAAAGTAAGCCAAAATGCTAAGCTATATAAAATACAGCCTGAACACAAAGAGAAGAGTGATTATTTTCTGGTTAATAAGCTGTTCTGGAACTGTAAGGGGCAGCAGATGATAAAACAACAGGAAAAAACATCAATCTATATTTTTCTTAGATTCGGCCTCAGTCACTGAGCTAGAGATTCAACTGAACTGAACTCTGTGTACTCAATATATGCAGAGTATTTAATAAATTATAGCATGCCAGCTTTTCTGACTGATGCTCAAACTTCTAGTTTAAGCATCAGTGTTTTGCACTTAGGGCACTAATGCTTTGCACATTTTGATGTTGGTTTTATTTGGAAAATGCTACATTGAATTAATATTCCATCTCCTTTTCTTGTACATACCCCCAAAGTATTATTACACAAAGGAAGAGACCAAAAATGAAGTGAAACAAGAAATGTCTGCTAGCTCTGTAGCAGTAACTTTTTTTTTTTTTTTTTTTTAATCTATGGAACAAAGAAAAGCACCATTTGGTGCAGCTGTCAGATGGGTCTAAACCCTGTGTTAAAATTCATAACCTGTCTTTGGAGATAAGTACTTCAGGAGTAGATATGCTTTTTTACAAGTGGAAACTTCCTTTAGAGGAATTTCTATATAAAATAAGCTTTTCACTTAAGCAATGAATAAACTCCATAAAATTTCCTTCTATTTCAAATAAATTTCAAAAGCTTAGTTTAGATCTGTCCTCCATTCTGGTTACGAAATTTAAAAGAAATGTTATTGTTACCAAAACATTTTGTTAAGGACCCTTTTCCTTACATGCTCACTTGTAGTAGTTTTTTGTGCTAACTGAAAACCCATTATTTTTTTTTTTTTAAACATGAGACTTGTAGAGGTTTCATTTTTAATGCAAGAAACAATGAAAAGCTGAAGCTGACTTCTTTTCTTTTTACATCTGTGAAAAAGAAACATATATGCATGGATTAAAAACCATGAAGGTGAGTGGCTCTATAGTTCAGAAACTAGAGATACAAGTCCCAAAATGTGCCAAATAATTTTAAACTTATATTCTAATTTCAACATTCTCATTTGTCTTCTTGTGGTATTTGCTAAGAGAATGTTTCAGCTACTAAAACTAAATGTAGGAAATGGAAGTGTAATAGTTGAACTGAAAAAATTGCTCCCTTGAAGTTTGGAGTTTTATAATATAGAACTACACAGTCAAAAAATTCAGCTAATACATTGTGCAATATGCTTCAAGAAGCTTACAGTACCTGCGTTCTCGAATATAGCACAGGCATGATACCATTCTGATGACAAAATCAATACTTGAGTGATGAAAAAACATTCATGCCTTAGCTGCCTTTAGATGTGTTTATTTAATTACTTAAATACTATCTAATGAAGATCAGAATCTGCACTACTTAGTCTTTAATTTCCAACAAAATGTTTTGTTTTGCTGATTGTATCATTGAACATTTTAAGACTGTTTCATTTAGTTACCGACTGTATCAGTAGAGCTTCAGAAGCATTTTAGGACAAATCATTTGAAAGACAAAAAGAAAGGGTTAGGGTTTCTGTCCTTCTCCTTCTAAAAGCAGTCTAAAATCCAAACCATACTTAACTGACACACCATGCAGTCTGAAGAACACTAGTATTGCTTCTTCTTCTGGACACACCATAACCTAGCATTTGGTGATGGAAAACCTCCAAGATATCCTTCCAAACATAGTATTGAACATAACAGAAAGTACACCTATCTTCACTGTATGAAATTAGAAAGGATCCTCAGTGATAATCTTACCAGTAAAAGTCTTACTTCTTTTGCAAACATAAGACTCCTAAAAAAAAATCAGATATTAAGGCACTATAAATAATTTTGAGATGTACTTGTATGACCAAGTGGAGAGAGCATCTGTGTGCAAGCCAGAAGAGCTACTGGACAACTGAGAAATTTTTTCATCTTGTCTCATTTGCAAAGGTATGAATCTTTAACATATATCTTACCACAAATACTATACCATGAATATATTCCACATATATATTTTTAACCAAGGTCTGTTTTTCTAGCACCAGAAAATTTGTGGTTGACAGTCATTATGGAGGTCAACAACTACAGCAGCCATTAGCAAAAGCAGAACCCTTTTTTTTTTTTTAAGACTATCTATTAGATACTATCTATACATATAGGTAGATAGATATTTAGGGCTATCTATTAGACACTATTATTATACTATCTATTAGAAACCATGTACCAGGAGCAAAGAGATCTCTACTAAGTTGATACTCTTATAATGCACTTACAGTAGAAAGGGGAGACCAAGTCCTGTCTGCAGAATACCCAAGGGCCTTACCATGAGATCTCCTCTAATAAGAGCAAGAAAATCCCAGCAAGTCCTTCGAGCAACTTTCAGAACTGAACTTTTCTGCTTATGTATCATGCAAGATAGGACATTAAATATGAAGAATGGTTTCACAATATTCTAAGGAAGGTTCAGAAAGATGCCTGTATTTTAAACTTGCTTCCTAACAATTTGGCCATTATGTCACAAAGCATGATGAGCTAGCTTTCACAGATAGTAGTTTTATCATTTCTCATCACGTCTGAACCCACAATGATCATCGAAGTATAGCAAGGGTTAGCTGCTCCCTAAATGATGGGGAGACAGGAGCCAAATGTGATAAAAAGGTTAGCAGGGCAGGGCCCCCTCAGAGATGGAACAGGTCCAGAGATCACGGCCAGGATCAACCTAAAGGGCAAATCAGCAGAAAGGTTCACAGCAATAAGGCAGGACCGAGGTCAAATCAGGAAAACAATCCGCAGATCAGAAGCAATTAAGGGTAATCAGAGTGAGATATTGTCCAAATACCACAAAGCAGGCTCAGAAGGACAAGATAAGTCAAGCTAGGAGGTCAGACCATGGTTTAGGGCCCAGGTCAAGAGGATCTGTGTTTAGGCACAGAAGTGTCTGAGCTAGTTAGCAACCAACACACTGACAGCACAGAGCACAGCTCAGATGGAGACTGAAGTCTCAGGACTGAGCCAACATGGATCCCTTAGGTTTATGGGCAGAGATGTTGATGGAGGCCCCAGGTGAGGCTGGTTTTGGCTATAAGAGCATGAGAGTGCACTCAAGCCTCTGGCATGGAGGATCTTGGCCATCTGTTCATGATTTAGAGGTAACCTAAAAATCTGTGATGATAACACAGTTATGCTGCCAATGCAAAAGAGATTCTTCAAACCTTCCTTGGGAGAACCTCCCTGGAGTTTATCTTTACCAATCAAAGAAAAACACAGTCAGGGCAATTTTCAATTAAAGTCAAAAGTAGGGGTTTTTTAGAATTTTTTTTTTTTTTTTTTTTTTTTTTTTTTTTTTTTTTTTTTTAGTTTAAAACATAAAGCACCTTCAATGTATAGTTTTGGCTGTGCTGAAAAAACAGATTAATAGAATTCAGATAAGCATTAGACTTAATAGGCTTAATGAGAACATGTAAAATAGAATAATTTTTGAGAGATATGTTTTCAAGCTCCAAGCCATATATTAGCTAGGAAATGAGAGAAGCTAAAAAGTTCGTTCCATTATGATCCACTTTTCAGAGCAGGCATAATCAGAAATGAGCACTTGAAAAATAAAGAGAGGAAACAAAGAGCCCTCTTCAGTTTGTAAAAGGAACAACTTATTTGCAATACAAACTATTCTCGTACTGAAGGGTATTTAGTTTCCCTCTCCTACTTGCTGTCATTATAACTATGGATATTTTTTGCATAGTGCATATATATAAGCTCCACAGTTCAGATGCCCAAATTAATTGCTAGTCCAAAAGTCAGGAATTTCTCTTTGTGGCTCTAGCATTCAGTCTGTGTCTTATTTCTTCAGTTGTGCAATAGCATGCACAACAGCATTAATAATATCTTTCTAGTTCACGGTATAATAAATTTGTCAATGAATGTGATGGATGGAGATATTAAAGAATTTAGGGCACATGAAAAATAAGGGTTGCATTAGGATTCAGCAAAGCACATGCAGACCTCCAGTGACCAATTTTCAATCATTATCTTACTGACCCCTTTCTACCTACAATACAAAAAACTCTTATAATTTCCAACAAGGGGGTTAAGTTCAGGGAATCATGAAATGTTCAACCTTACAGGTGCTTGGACAACACTATGTTGAGTGGGAGCATTGACCTGCAGCAGCGTAGGAAGGCTCTGCAGAGAGCAGGCTGGACTGATGGGCCAAGACCAGTGACATGAGGTTCAACAAAGCAAAGTGCTAGATGCTGCACTTCAATCACAACAACCCCATGCAGCCCTAAAGGCTGGGGGAAGAGGCTGCAAAGTGCCCAGCAGAAAAGTACCTGGAGATGCTTGTCAATACCTGGCTGATCATGAGCAAGCAGTGTGCCCAGGTGGCTAACAAGGCCAATAGCATACTGGCCTGTACCAGAAATAATGTGGTCAGTAGGACCAGAAGAGTGATCATCTCCCTATATTTGGCAGTTTTGAGGCAACACCTGAAATATTGTGCTCAGTTTTTGGCCCCTCATGGCAAGAAAGGCATTTCCAGCATGTCCAGAGGACAGTGGAGCTAGTGAAGGGTCTGGAGCACAGGTCTTGCAAGGAAAGGCTGAGGGAGCTGGGTTCGTTTAGCCTGAAGAAAAGGAGGTTCAGAGGAGAACTTAACATTCTCTGCAACCACTTGAAAAGAGGTTATAGGAAGGTGGCTGTCAGTCTCTTCTCCCAGGCAACCAGTGACAGGACAAGAGGTCGTGGCCTCAAACTGCACCAGGGTTGGACATCAGGAATAATTTCTTCACAGAAAGGGTGGTTACGCGTTAGAATGGGCTGCCCAGGGAGGTGATGGAGTCAACATCCCTGTAAGAGTTCAAGAAATGACTGGATATGGCACCTAGTGCTGTGGTCTGTTGACAAGATGGTGATGAGTCAAAGGTTGAACTTGATCTCAGAGGTCTTTCCCAACCTAAATGATGCTGTGTGATTCTGTGTGTGATTGGGTTGCAAAGTACCTTAAGAAATTGGTCTTGATCCCATCCTGACTTCATCAATAGCCTACCTGGTTGGACTTTTAGTCAGTTCCTTGACTCACTTCACGATGTAGACTCCTGCAGAAATACACCTCACTCTTCCCTGGCACACCATCCATAAACTGTTTAAATAGATAGTTCTGATGAGCTGGTATTACATTTTATTTATGTTCCATGCTTGGAGTTATGCTTTCTCAAAGCTACCCTCTTAATTACAAGAAATAAGAAGACTCTGCTTTTGCAATACATTTGTACTCCCCTTAATGGCCCGCCAGCCTCCACGCTAAACCAATAGTCTTATTTGCATAAGTAGAGAAGCAAAAAGTGCAAGGAGACAGATGGGTGAACATTAATTAAAGTTTATAAGGCTGGGGAAAAAAAGTCGTTTTAAAATTTCTAAAACCCTCTTCCCAAACAACCTTTTGCTATTCATTTTATATTATAATATAATGCTAGAAGACATAATATACTAATTGCATAAGGAGCTAAGAGCTTCATGTTAAGTATTTCTTGAGAGATAAGGACAGAAAGATGCTGACAATTGCAGCTCAGCTGCTCCAGATACTGTCAGAGGCAAAAGTAACTTCTTACATGATAGAAACCTCTTATAACCAGAAAACTACGCTATTTAAACTTGCTATCAGGTGGAGATCCCAACCAAAACTCACCAAATATCAGAATTGCAAAGCTATTACTAAAAATCAGATCTAATTGCAGATGAGATACCATAAACATAGCTATAAATAGTAAAGGCAAGGATGTCAATGTAAAATCTTATTGCCCACGGTTTCCATATACATTATGGCAAACAGGATTACTGTGAAGCTTTTTCTCACTGTCAAATTAAGCACAGCACAGCAGCTGTGATGCTGAACATACTCCATGTGTTATCTCAGAACACAGCTGCTTCAATATCAGGTACAACTAAACACCACATCTACTTCAGCTCCAAAAACTGCAGTGTCCCCCCTGAACATGACTAACTGAATATATTGTTCTAGGAATTTGCTAGGCTGCATTTCCTCTACAAAGCCAGACAATATGCTGAAAGACTACACTAATTGTGTCAATATAGAGCATCTACTGCACTAGAATATGCACTAGATATTGGCACATTAATGTTTTGCTGATATTACTGCATTCTGGTACAATTGCTTTATAAGCCTTCATTAAATACTTCATTACATACTTCAGCATGAAAAGGGCAGCTTTTGCATGATTTGAAGTTGATGGCAGCATAAGTCAGGTGAAGGAACAGACTTGAAATGAGAATACATTTTTCCACAATTTTCAGGCTTCATTTCTTTTTTAGGTAAGATGCACAGGATCTAAAACTGCTTCATTGTATAAAAAAATTATATCGATATAAAATAGGATGTTATTTTATTCACACTCAGTAGTAACTCAATACACATAAATAAAACTCAGTAAACTCATCTACATCTTCACATGTAGATGAGTAAAGCCTAAAGTTCTATAAATTTTGCTGTGAATTAATTCACAGTGTTCTTGTAATGACTTTGAAAAGTTGAAAAATTGGAATTGTCCCTTCCAGCTTAGCATATTTGTGGTGGTTTAGTTTTCTTGGTTTTGGTCTAGGTCTTCCCTGGTAACAGGGTCATAACTAAGGAAGTATTCCACACCATTCCTTCACGTAATAAGGTGAGGAGGAAAGTTTCCTCTCTCTCTCTCTCTCTCTCTCTCTTCCTTTTGGGTGTTTGGAGGACATCAGGTCTCAGAGTATCAGCTCAGCTCTTATCTGTATGAGCTGAGGTCTGTCTGAGAAACTGGAGTCCCAGCTGCGTGGTGGGGAAGGAACTGCTTCTCTTGAGGGGAATTTGGTGAGAATTTATTGTGTTAGTTACTTATTGAGCTTTTCCCTGAGTATACGAATGTGTGTATCTGGTTTGTTTTGGTTTTACCCATTTTTGTCCTTTTTTTCCCCTCTCTGTTTTTTTCCTTTTCCATTTTGGAGTTGTTTTGGGGTTTTTGTTCTGTTATATTCATAGTGTTTGATTGTATATAATTGTAATATATGTGAATATATATATATATATATATACTTTTACTACAATTGTCTTTGGATACTTTTTTTCCCCTTCTGTCTTGGTGGGGGTGGGAAGAATCTGTGTGGCCAGCAGCTGGGTTTGGCAGGGAGCCAACCCAAACCTCCACAATATTCTATGACTCTACCATTAAGGGTCCACACCACTTCTGCTTAGTAGACTAGCCAGTTACAGTTTACAGTTTACAGTTTAAAAAAAAAAACAACAAAAAAACCCAAAAAAAAACACGAGGGGAAGAAGAAAAAAAAAAAAAAAAACCAGGAAAAATGTAATAAGAGGGGAAAAAAAGAAAATAAAAGCAAAAAGCAAAAATCACCACGAAAGGGAGAGGGAGAAGGAGAATAAAAGTTTTCATATTCTAGTTAGGCAGATCCTTAACCTCAGGGCAATTGATAGATTTCTTCTGAATAGGTAGGAACCATTTAAAGAATTGGAATTCCATATGTATGTCATCTTTATTACTCTTGAAAAAAAAATTGCTAGGCAAAAGATTTTAGAAACACATTGTTTCTTTCCTTTTAATTATAGTCATCATTGTTCATTACATGAAAAATGTATCTCCCCTCAAAAAGAATGAGGAATTGTTTTATCTGGCAAGAATGTATAGAGATATAAAAATTATATTCATGTGTGTGCGTACATGTATTCATGTCTGGTATATAGAAATAACCTATAGGCTTGTACTCAAGTTTCAACTAGTAAAAAAATAAATCAAGAAAAAATAATTTAGACTGAAGTCTACTGGTTAAGCACAATAGATTTCCTGAAATCTCAAGTAAGTCTCTATTGTAGTGGAAAACTTAATCAAGCTTGGTTCCCCACTTTAGCTAGGAAGCAGATGAGGCAAAGCTCCTAGACAACAGCATGGCTTACCATTCTAGTGCAACAGAATCTGTCTACCACACTCCAGGGAGAACATGGAGAATTGGCTACCCAGAACTGTGCACGCAGGAAACATGGGACCCGAGGAAAGTCACAAAAACATTTGGCTGTGATTTCTTGAAAGTTCATTTACATGAATGTTATTTCATGACACAGTTTCAATTTCAGTCTACAGTGGTTCCCAACAGAAAATTATGATAAAGACTGGATGATGAAACAACAAATGGCACTAGTTGAAACACATAGATTTGCATGACGTCTATGGATGCTGGTTCACAGTGTAAAAATTCAGGTAGAAATATTAGTTTAAGGAAAGTGGAATAGACATTGTAATCATTTTCTAACACTAAGCACCTTTAATCTCTAAAACACAAAGAACTTTCACTAGACCAAATGAAATACTAATTTCTTACATATCATTTCTTGTCTTAGACTCCCTACTGCCCTTTAGCTCTCTACAGTATTATGGTAGTCATCCTTACTTCAATCATACATTCTCAGACTGAGAAGTCTTCTCAAAATTTGCGGCCTTCATTTTCAGCTGCATTCAATCCTACACTAAACACATCTCCTTCCCTTTTCCTTTCCCCCCACAACCCCCTCCCCAATGCGATATCTCAGCAAACTTTCTCTGGTGGACTTTCACATTCTTTCATCAACTATTCAAGTATCCATTTTTTGGTAGACTCTCCTACTCCCGTAAACCAGTATTTCTCTGCATTTAGTCTGAATAAAAATAGCTGGCATATAGCCATGCCATTATTCCTTTTAGGCAACAGGTCTTTGGGTTTCAACAGTCTGCCAAACTCCCTATCATGTAACCAGTTCCCTGTCTCCTGAACACAAGATATAAGGGGCGAAAATATGACAAAATCATAATAGTGGATTGACATACAATGTCAGAGATAATTCACAGACTGTTTATAGATTGATTCCCCAGTCTATATCTCAATAGAGAAAAAGAAGGATGTGGACAAAAACATTATTATATTTTTGTACTTTTGCTTTAGATAAAGAAAAACAAAAAAAAATCCAAAACCCCAAAAACCACCCAAAAAACCCCAAGACAATTAACTTCATATTTTTGAAAACTGTTGTACTTACTGTAAAGGTTACACAGTAGGACTCAGACTATCAAATTTCAAGCCTCTCAGAAGATAATGGCTCAGTTATATACCCTCCCCACAGGAGATGGTTAGTGTTATAATGGAACCAAACACCACTTACTCTAGAAATACTAGCAGTCAGATTTTTATGTGAACTGTTTCTATATAATAATAATATAGAAAATACAGAGATTTTACATAGTGGGCAGAAAAACTAGAGAGAAGAGTGGAGGTGGTAAATCAAAAGCATTAGAGATAGGAATAAATTCCAAATTGCTATCCATTCACTGGAGCACAAATGCAGCTGACATAGTATGAGGAAGATTATCAGGTGTTTATCTGTCTCAAATATTAGAAATTGCACATAAAAGAATGTTTTGATTTGACTCAGAAGATGCTGCAGTCAAACTGATCCTCTAGCAGCTGTAGCACCCATAGCACCTGGGAGTATAAATCACAAGATGCCAATGGAACTGGGATTTGAAATTAAGATGGAACAGTTCAGAAAAGAGCAGTCTGTGCAGCTCTGAGCTGTTTATATCTGCATTACTAATATGGAGGAAGAGGTGGGAGGGGGAATAAAAAAGGTTTACACAAAC
Source organism: Xenops minutus (assembly GCA_035221455.1). NCBI lineage: Eukaryota > Metazoa > Chordata > Aves > Passeriformes > Furnariidae > Xenops > Xenops minutus. Next base: position 20,687,111 of record JAWWEE010000158.1, read on the forward strand.
CACACAGAGAGGAGCTGCTTTTCCCCCTATATTCCCTGATAATAAACTTAAAAAAAGACTTTGTTTAACAATACTGTTATACCTTGTAACAATTGAATGTGGGTGCCTTATTTAAGCCTTCATTCAGATTGTTCACTATAAAATTAACAGAGAAGCCAGAGAATATGAGCTCATCAGTTGATGTGAAAGCTGAAAATGAAAATGTCTGGATAAATATTTCAACATTTTTCACAAATGTTAGATAATCACACACATAAATTTATAAAAGAAAACACAACCATAATTTGAGAGTATCCAGAATTATCCTATAGCCATGTATAGTTTAATGGTTTGATATCTCTTAGAAACATCTGTTAAACAAACAGAGGTAGAGTAAAAATAAATAAATAAATAAATAAAACAAAAGAACACGTATTGCTAACAGGCTTTTGAAGACAACTTTATTAACATATAAAAAATATGAGGAAGTTCTGAGCTGAAATCTGCAACAAGAAAACAAAAAGTTATTTTCTATAAAATTCCCCAAGAGATGCTGGGCCTGCAGATTCCAGTGTTGACATAACTTGCGGGTGGTTTTTAGAACAGGTTGCACCATTTGCTTTCTCATTACTGAGGCAATCTAAAGAACCCCTGTCATCCTGAAAGAGTAGAAAAATTTAAGCCTTTAAGCATTCCAGTTTGTCCCAGCCTAGAGCTGGATGTATATTTGAAGGTAAAATAATAAATGCTGTACACAACAATCCTTAGGCACCCTCAAGGAATAAAAAGTTCCATGTGAAAGTAAAGGATTGTTTTGCTTGTCTGAAATGAGCTAAGAAAGATAATGACTGGTCCCATTTAGAAAATGAGATGTGAAAAACAGAGAGAGGCTCTGGATCATGTGAGTTCTAATGCTTCTGCTATTATGTCTTTTTATGATTGAAGCACTACTGTTTGATGAAGCATTTTCTTCTAAATGACACTATTGAAGACATTAATGAAGCAGTAGACCTAGTGAGTTAAATTAACATCTTTAACTTCCAAAAGTGATACTCATTAATATTAATTAGGACACAGAAAGCATAATAACTAACACTAAAGAATCCAAAATAATAAAAAATTTAGAAGTTCTTTATCTGAATGACAGTGAGGCAAAGAAACACCAGGAAACTATCTCTTTGTTTATGCCCAGTTAATTTACATTGTGACAAATCGTAGTCACTTGTCTGTTCCAAATATTGTCCATCTCAGCTTGCTAAACCTGACTGGGAGGGTTGGTCTTGAGCACGCTCTTATTTATCTAAAATTATTAAAATGAAAGGTATTTAAAGCCTATCACATGCACACACACACACACACACACAAACACACACACACACACACATATTTGTTATTAAATTTAACAATAAAAATAAACATAGGATTACATTAAAATCCAAAATTATTATGAATACCCAATTAAATTCTTAAATAATTTCTTAATTATAATTAACTTCCATTCTCTTAATGACCATTTCTTTATTTAAGGTATTAAATATAATTTTATCTCCTTTTTACCAAAACTTTTTAATAGTTGATGCCACAAAAGTACAAACATCTGGAAAATAATAGCATTGGCAATTTAAGACCACAGTAGAACAGAATGGGAAGACACAATCATACACACTTATTTGCATATATAATTTTCTATGCACACACACACACGATATGTTTTAAATACGTTGGACAGATCATCATCGCTATAAAAGCTTTCTATCTCCGGAAAATTCAAATAATCTGATATTTGAAGTTAGAGATTATAGTGAGCCAATCAAACACTATTTTAATACAGAGATATCCACTTTATCTTTGTTATATTTCAAAATATTCTTCATTATATTTTGAAGATATAAACTAAAGAGGGAATATACTACTTGATTGCTTCTAAATTTTGAGGAGGATCCAATGTAGAGTGCAAACTAAAACAAAAAAATTATTTTACCTATGCAATATTCTAGATCAGTTCTATACAATAAATCTTAGTCATAGAAACTTGAGAAGTTCTAGAAAATATCAATATATTTGATTTGTTGCGTGATGAGAAAATTTTCTTTTTTTATTCATCTGCTCTTCTCTGAACTTTAGGTTTTATTTGGTTTCCTCTGCATATTTTACTCTACTGTCCTAATGACTAGGTATTTTTAGCAGATAGGAGATTTGTGTTCGCTCCCATGACAGTGATACAAATGAAAACCAATAAACACCCCAAGATTTTCAAGATTAGAGATTTCACAAGGTACAGTATGACTGCCACAAAGCAAATGTCTATCCTGACTAAACTAGATTCTCTTCAGCCTTATATCCCTAAAGCAGTGTAAATCAAGCAAAAGCACATACAGGGTCAGAAAAACCTGTAAAGCAGATGTTACCACACTGTCCCCACTCCCACCCTGCCCCATATGCCAGTGTTACCCTGTGCTGCTATCCACAGGCTCACCCCAGTCTGCACACTTCAGTACCTACACACCTGCTGTTCCTGACATCCTTTATGAACGTAAACTGCTTTTTCTTATTAAATGGGATGGAGATAAATCTTCTCCTCCTTTTAAGTGAGCAGTGAAATTAAAAAATTGATGTTAAAATACAAAAGTACTACAGCCAAAATGATAACCACCCATGCAGACTGAAGCCCTCCACTCCCACTACATGTACTCAGCTTGACAAATTGCTTTCTCTGCTTAAGTAACCCACAGATTTAATTTTGGTTCGAACATTCAGTTAACACTCCAGTCCTTCACTCATCTACCCATCCCTTCCTGACTACAGGAATATAATTTTTAGTTTCAAGACTACTCATTTTAAGCTTGTCCTAGCATATTGCTTAAATGTTAAAGTCATTATCCACTTCAGATTATGATAACTCTATCAAAACTCTAGCACATCTTCCAGTTGGGGTGCAGTGCAAGGATCTCATACACAGCTTTTACCCCAAGGCCATTCCCATTACTTACATGACCTTATCAGAGTCTCTTGGAGACAATTCTATGTCAATCCAACTGCTGCCTCCCAGATTACAAAACCCTGAGTAGTCATAGTCTAAAGTGGATCCAGACAGTGTACATTATATTTCTTTTGTGAATAACAGTAATTGCTGTTACATTATTACCAGCACTTCTGAGTTGCCAGGCATAGACTTAATTGAGATTTTTATGGTTTTCTACCTGTCCATTATATGGGTCTTTTCTATTTGAGCTGGAATTCTCAGGGAGAAGGGAAATTCAGTTCAAATACACAAGTAGGATAGAAAATTATGCCTATCTAGACCAAGCAATTATAGAAGCATAAGACTACAGATACAAGCAGCTCTTACTGTTTGTATATGTAAATTTTAAATAATAGCCCCACAAAGTGTAGTGTCCAAAAGAGACCCGTGCAGATGGTAGCCAGACTAAGAGGGGAAGCCATACAAAATCTGAGGTCACTTGGTTTGTTCAGTCTGGAGAAGAGGAGACTGAAGGGAGATCTCATTGCTATCTCCAGTTTCCTCATGAGGGGAAGTGGAGCAGGAGGACCTGATCTCTTCTCTCTGATGACCAGCAATAGGAAACACAGGAACAGCATGAAGCTGCGTCAGGGGAGGTTTAGGTTGGATATTAGGAAAATGTTCTTCATTCAAAGGGTGGTCAGGGACTGGAACAGGCTCCCTAGGGAAGTAATCACAGTTCTTTGGACTCTTAGACACATGGTGTGATTCTTGGAGCTGTCCTGTGCAGGGCCAGGAGTTGGACTTGATGATTCTTATAGGTCCATTCCACTCAGTATATTCTATGACTCTATAATTCTAAGTACAGTTGTTATCTGCTTTGTCTACTGGCACGAGTTGGTCCTGGGAACTCACGTGAAGAGCTACAGATATTCTGAAAATGCAAAAGCTTCTCTAAAGCTTTACTGTCTTTCTATAGTGTTTGAAAGTAAATTTCTTACATATCAAAGTTCTTCCTTTCAAGCTGACCCTTTACATGGGCTCATACAACTCCCATTTTAGTTTGTACAAACCAAACAGAGAGAATCTGTTGTGTCTTCATCCAATTACCTTTCTCCCCGTGAAGAATTAATACTGTAGAAAATTCCTTCAACTTGTAAGTCCACAGATACTACACATACACTAAAAAAAATCAAACCTATACTGGAAAAAGAAGGACAGTTTTTTCCAAAACAATTTCTCACTGACTTCTGTGATTCTTTGCTAAGGTTGTTTGGCCTGTGTAACACAGTAAGAGATAAAATTCCACAACTATAATGAGCCATAGAAAGAGAACTGAAGAAATCAAAGATGATTGCAATATCCTAAATATCAACTGTAATATCATACATATCCTATATAAGAATGAAAAAAAAGAATTCCTTATATACAATTTCCAGATAACCCTAAAAATGGAACCATACATTGCTTGGAAGGAAGAGAAGAAATAAAATACCCAAGGGAAAAAAAAAAAAAAAAAAAAAAGCCTTACTAGCATAATAATTTGATAGTCATACTAAATTGAACTGAAGTGATTAAATTTCATTCTGATCTGAAACACAGAGAGGAACCTAAACCTAAAGATATTAGTAGGATACATCAACAAATCATTTAGGAGAATTTCATTCCAGTGAAACATGCTACCATATTGTCTCCCCTTGGGTTTTAGTTCTAACCATTTAAAAACTGAATGCTGCAACTACGGAAGTGAAAGAAGAGGACGAGGAAAAAAAACCTTTCTGACCTCATAAAAGGACCAGGAGAGCTTTGAAGCTTAAAATTAACACAAATAAAAGTGCAAATTAGAGGCTGAGATGACTTCTTTCAACACCCTTTAGATATACTCGAATATGGATATACATCAGATATCAATATATTCATATTTCTTATGCCAGAAGTTTTTGGACCTATTTATATAATTCATTTTTGTAGGCTTGTTTCCAGCTTCACCTTAACACCATTTAGTTGCTCTGACTCCAATACACTTAGAAATCATTTTAGAACACCATGTCTTATTGCAGACCTCCTTCAAATCTATTCTCAATTTACTTATGACCATTAAATAATAATTTCTTTGGTTCTAATCTTTTCTTTTAACATATTTTTCCATAAAAATATTGGAGAGGGAGAATAATCATCTTTTCTCAACTTCAGCTGGATTACACTACAGAGGCCATGTCTTCTCATGTTCTCTAAACAGCACAATAGCTCTCCCTACTCTGAGTATATTAAAATCACATTATTTCTTCTTAGAATAGTATCTGATGTATCACACTATATATGTCTTAATAAACAATGGCAGTAGTATTCCACTAAGGCTGCTAATTTTCATTTAATGCCTTCTAGAACCGGCTTTGTCATTTCCCTGCTACCTAACACTGTCAGCAGATAGTCATTCTCTGACCAATACATTCAGATTCTCCCACCACCTCCAGATGGTAAATCCCCAAATTATTCCTAAATTTGTAGTAGATGCCTCTTCATGCCAGACTTTACTACTGGATTTTAATCTAGATCAATTATTCAGAACAAGATCTCCCTCTGTTTTTCACTGTTGAGTGATACAATCAATCTGTGCCTAATTACAGTTCTCACACTTTTCAATGCATCCTTGTCCAAGAAATAATTTATCTTATTTAAAAAAATATTCAGTCATATTTTTGCCTCCAATTCTGAACCAGAAAAAGAAGTGCAAGTTTTATTTTATTACCATTATTTATCTGTCCTTTAATAACAAGTCATGACTCATTCTTATTAGAACTACTTGTGCACCCATATATATGCATTTGCCTGTACTTACATATATTTAAAAAGGCCAGCCATGTGAACACATACAATTCTTTCATCTTGAAGGTGAAACATAGTATCTGTTTAACACCTTCCTATGAAGCTTAAAAAGAGTGGCTCCAAATATTTTAAAATTCAAATTATTGAAGAGGAAAACATGCTTCTGAGCATTAAAATTAATTAGAAATTGAAACAATCAAAATGCATTTTTAAGCAATATCAAGTATTGTTTTCACATTACTGTGTTTTTTAAGCAATGTCTCTTTTGTCCTTTTGAGTATTTGGGCAACTATTAGGAGGTCAACAAAATGTTCTGTATCATTCAGCAATTATTAGATCAGCCTCAAGTTAGAAATGTCAATAAACCTTTTCATAACATTTTGAATGAAAATGAATGCAAAGAGCATATCTATGGACAGTGCTGAAACATAAAACTCCAAAAGTATCAGCTCCTTTCAATAGTGTTACTGGGACTAATGATATTTTTCTATGAAAAAAATATCCTTTCAAAAGCAGTCAGCTCTACAAATTATTTAACAGAATGACTGGGAACTAATCAATCAGTCTGAGTGCACCAAAAAAAATGACATGCTATATGATTTTGACACAGATGACGTCAATTCATGAACAAAACAATTCAATGCACTTAGTTCAGCCAATGAGATGGGGGAGTGGCTGCTCTTCTGTCTGGCACATGTTGGCACATGTCCAAAAAAGGACTATATTACTATGACATTTACTGAAGAGCCACTGTAAGGAAGATCTTAATTCAGAAGAACACAGGCATAAGAACCAAATTTCCAGAACTGTTATATGCATGGACTGAAAAACCTGCAGTTATTTTGTACCAGATTTCCAGTGCACTTTACATCCTCTCCTAACAAATCAGGTTCTTAATACATAATTTATTATTACTCTCAAGAGTCTTTCCAAATGGGGTATGATGTCTGCATCAAAGTGGGGTGCTGAACACGTGCCAAGGAAGGCAGCAAAAGAATTACTTTATCATTTCAGCACTTCAGCCTTCTATTATGATTGCATTGGCACCTTTCCTAATGTACAAGTGAATTTAATCTGCAGCAATGCTATATGGAAGGTGTGCTGTATGAACCTTGAATTTTAATGTAAAAAATTCTGGATAATTTTTCACACACAATATGGAAATTAGTGAACTTCATGCACTTGGCTCATTCTAAATCTGAAAATGTCACAGATCTGCACGAAGAGTTGAGCAATTCTGAAAATTAGTAATCATCACATATGGACATAAGATATTCCTAATGAGTTAGTGACTTAAGGTTAGTGACTTCAGGTATAGGAGATGTTTAAATCTGCATCAAACCTGAATCCTTTCAAAGTCACTTAACACCCAACACTCAGGAGAAGAAAGACAGTATAAATACAAATGCAAGATTCTTCTACTTTCCCTTAATCCACTGTCTTTCAACATACTGACCACTGGAGTATTAAGTCTTGAGGCCAATGGCTTAACTCTCACTTGCCTCTATGAGTCTCTGTATGACCTGTTTCAGCTTTGTCCTCTCCTCTTATGGAGACTAAGAGAGCCTGCAGGAAAACTAGCACTTCAAAAGCTTTAATACAACTACATGGTTGTAATTCCATTTTACAATTGCCATACTTTTCCTTCTATTCTTCTGCCCCAGTCACATTCTTCTTTACTTTGCCTTCTAGACTGCCTCATTCCTCTCTATCATAGTTAGGTTATCACCCACGTTACAAGATACATGATAGGCCCATGCTATAGAAAATACCATAACACTTAAAATGCACAGTGAACCAAATTTTCTATCCTAGCACCCTGGCTCAGATCATCCTAAAGTTAATCAGATTTATTAACAGGTCAATTGACATAATAACTAGAAAGCCATGCAAAACTAAATCTCACAGACTTCTGTAAATAAATGGTTGCACTACATTCCAGATCAACAACTTCCCTATTGTTTCAGTCTCCAGTTGCCTTGTCAACTCAGCTCCTCTACCTGCACCAGACAATGGTGCTATGCACATTCCTTTCAAGCCACCACAGCCGCAGTTTTGCAAAACAGGTTATCTCCACAGTTTTCAGCAGGCTGCAGCATTTAGGAACTCCTTCTTCCAGGAGGCTATCTCAGTGGGTATCTTAGACTACAGTTTTATCTCCAGAAATGGAAGATCAGAGAAGTAGTTTGTTTTATCATTCTTAATTCCCAAGGCAAGGCTTTTCACTAACAACTCTCTAAAACAGAATTAGATGCATAGTAGAGGTATATCCCTCCTGTTATTCTTTTCATCCTAAACAAGGCAATCCTGAAAGATGAATCAACTTGCATAGCAGATAGCAGGTATGATACTTGAACTACCTTATGGCCTTTTAAGATCCAGCCTGATGAGTCACTTGTATCATTTCAGAAGCACATCTTTAAATATTTCATCAGCAAAGGCAAAGCAACAAAAAAAAATAAAACAAAAAACCCAAACAAACAACAACAACAAAACCCCCAACAAACAAACAAAAAGTCACAGATTTTTTTTTTTTTTTTTTTGTTCAGGTTGTGGGTTTTTTTCTTCTTCTACCTGAAGAACTAGCATTTTAACAAAAGAAGCCAGCAGGAAAAGGATGTTACTGAAATATGTGTATATGTCTGTACATAAAGAAAGCAAATCATAGGTTATCAGCTTGGATATGCCACGCTTCATCTGATCATTGCTAGATGTGAGCAATGAAAACAGAGTTAATGTTCCATAGAGAAAACAGAAGTGACAGTAATGCCCAGGAATGGACTTTTACACAAAGAACTCACTGGAAAAGCTCAAATGTCAAGTGTAACAGAAGTTTACATTACTTCAGGTTTTTGACTTATGCCCCATGTTTCCTTTTTTTCTATGCATAGAAACATACAGAGTAACACAATGTAAAATCTGGGTTTAGCATAGCACTTTGCTTTTAATGTTTACCTGTACAGTCAGTCATCAGGATTCCCAATGTGTGTGAAAATTCCCCAAAGAAAATAACTCTTGCTCTGTCACCTTCACAGGCAGTGCAGTGCCTCAAGGATGGACAGATCATAGTACAAGGAAAAATTCAACTGGACCTGATATTTGTTTAATGCTACTTGCCTGAAGTAGAAAGGGGGTAAATTCCAAAGTAGTTTTCTAGACTCTGCCTAATTCCTGCTGGAAGAGAATTTGTATTTAAAGCTTCACTGAATCCCCACAGCAAAGCTTGTACTCAGTTTCCCCAAATGTTTCATGTATTACCAAGCCTCTGCCATCTGTCCTAATATAATGTGTTTCTTTATGAGACCCATTAACATATTTTTAAAAACTGTGATCTGTAAACAAAATGATGGTTCATAACACAGAACATATATCTGGAAGCAAAGACGTTTTCTGAATTAAACGAGAATGAAGGGGAAAAAAAAAAAAAAAGAAAAAACCCAAAACCACCAAACAACCAAAAATCAAAACAACCCCTGCACAAAAAAAAAAAAAAAAAAAAGCAGGATTTTCCATAAGCTGAATTATACTTGTTTACCACACACAAGTGTGTTAACTATGGCTAGGGTGGTGGGTTTGCAAGCTGTAAAATATAGCAGAATTTAATGTTTTCTTTATTCCTATGATCTATGAGAAATCACAGGCCTGATTTTCAGTGGTACTGAGCCTGCCTCTTCCATTTACTTCACCCTGGAATGTGTGTACTCTGTCAACTCTCCTGGAAATCAAAACCCAGTAACTTTACAAGATATTATTGGGCATTTTCTCAGCCTTCAAAGGAAGTACACTGATTTGTATTGGCTGAGGATATGTCACTCATGCTGTGTTTCTGGATTCTACAACCTCTCTGCTTACATTAAAACAAATAAAAATAAGATAAATAAAAATAGAGAAGTAAATGAAATAAATTGGACAATAGATTAAAATAGACAAATTAGACTATCACAGGACTGCTCCCTCCCATATACTCCTTTCCATCCTCTTCTGAAACTTGTGCTTCATTCTTCATGCTGCCTTCTTCATTTGCCTTTGGCAGGCTGCCACTGCCAACTCCTTCTTACTCCCTGGTTTCCAAATGCAGTCAGCCTGACTGGACACAAGCTGACTGCAGGACATTCAAAGCCTTTGCACTGAAATTCTCAGTTCCTTGATCTAGACGCACATCTATGCAGACTGGCAGTGAACAGAATCAGTTAAATCAGCTATACTGTATCACATAATTTATTACTTGACTTCATGGTACTGAAATACCAGATTTTTGAAGGTCACTGTTCATGTAAGCTTCATAACATGCAGACAATTTACCTGAGAAGAATATTTCCCTGTCTGACAAGGTTTGAATCTACATAGCAATTTTTTTTGCTTTTGGAATTATACAGCTTGTCAGTACTTAGTAGGTTTACCTTTTAACCTATGAAAATTTGTCTCAGAGCAACATAGCATAATGTGGAAACAATTAAGATATTGTCCATTGGATGTCTACAGAGGTTTTCCAGCATCTGATAATGAGGTGACATGATTGAATAATTGCTAGAAATTATTAAGAACATGCAATTTTGATGCAATGTACTTCAATCTCAAACTGATAGTTTGGGAAATTCCCCACAGTATCACAAGGGACACTATTCTGTACTCATGACCCTCTACAAAACTCATTCCTCCATTTGTAAGAATTTTATAACTCAGAAAATATATGGCATTGAATTCTGAAAGTATGAAGTTTCAGGTGTGTAGGGAGAAATTCTTAATTCCAGTTCAGATTTATTGTTCTGGAAATGAGATGAATGCAGACACACACTCCTGTCAAAGCTATGTAAGGAAAAGCTGTTTCTCATGCAATTCATAATGAATTGTGTTTGTGTATTAGTGTAAGATTTGTTTCCATTGGTCAGACATTCACTTATTCCACTAAATTGGTTCTGCACAGGCATAGAGCAGCTGTGTGTGGCAATGACACATGGAGCTCCTCTGTACAAAGAATGCTTTTAGACTCCAAATCTCTGTTACACTGAAGGAGAAAGAGAAGATCTAGCGGTTTGTATTTTGCTTCACTTTATATTCCTTGTCAGCAGAATAAATCTCACTTTGTCAGGTCTGTAGAACTCTTCCCCCCTCAAATGTAAAGAAACGTGATACAGAATAAGAAGAATTCCATGTCCAACAAACCAAGTCTGAGTTCTCTATCTTTTCTCTGCTATCCTATTTCTCTCTCTCATTCAAGAAGAGTGAATGAGAATCCTCAACTTTCAGACAGGTACCAGCCTCAACTTGCTGTATTGCCCAGCCTCTCTAGAAATGGCTTCTTGTTGTTACAGATTTTAGTTTCCAGTCACCACGCTTCCCACTTGAGCTTCTAAAATTATCTTCAAATAGTATATAAGTAACGAGTAGCTAGACATCATACTCCTTTTAATTTTTTACTATGCAGGTCCTATACCTGCTATCATCCACCACCAATATACCTACCTCACTTAACACCTAGCTTTTCTCTATGTCCAATTTATCTTCATTTTCTCATTTAAGATGATTTTGCTCCCCTACAGTGAATGCTTATATCCAGAAGCATTTAAATTTGCTGAATTAACTCAGCTAATTTCTGTTTGGTACCACCTATGTAATTTACATCACACAATCATAAAATGACATTACTCTGTATTTTAACTACATAAACAAAAACAAAGCAAAAAAGTCCACAAACATTAAAACATACTTTTGGTTCAGTTCCTTCAGTGTTCTATAAACAGAAACAGTTTTTATTCATATGCTATATCAAATTATAAAACTACTTCTTAATGAGTTTAGCAATTTTGTTTCCATGCTAAAGACTTTAGACCCAAATCTATCTCAAAAATGACTTAACCCTTTTCAGGTCTGCAAAGCTGGCAATTTTAACAACTTCAATCTACAGACTTGAGAAGATATCTATTCTCAGCATGGATATACTTATAGCCATGTGAGTTTTACCAGTTGGTCTTTAGTGCTGTTTAAGTTGATGATTCATTTATTCTGTAGGTAGAAATAAGTATAGCTAATGAGATCACAGAAACATTCTGACAGCTTTGATGTGAATACAATCCCTATATTAAGATCAGTGTGTGGAGGAGTAAAGGGTGGGATGTTCTCACTTGTAATTTGAAATAAGTTTGGTGGATCTCAGCACACTGCATAGCAAACTGATGTTCAGAAAAATCACCAGTCAAACTAAAATGGGCATCATTCTTTGCAATAGCAGCAGAAAATAATGATTAAATGGGCACAGTAAGATCAGAACAAGCTTGTAATGCATTTGCTGCTGGGAAACTGTCCTTGGAAATTTGATGTCCATCTCATCTGTACAAAGAAACCATGGTCAAGCAAGCCAACATCCTTAATGAGAAAAAAAATTAATTTTTAAAATCTATGGAATAAATTTTCAGATTATTTGAATCTGTGCTGCTTTACTGACTTCAGGAAAGCTGTGCTAATTTACAGAAGTCTCTCACAGCTTTCCAGGATATTCCTCAAAAAATATTTGTAGTTACCTACCACCTTAATATTTTATTTCTTCCTGCATGGCTATGACAGTTCTATGGTGTTTTTCCCTCAGAACAGGCAATAGGAAAGATTCCTCTGAGCAAATTTAGCTGGAACAACATTTTGCTTGGGTCACCTGCAGTAGGATTTATTTCAACTGACTTTTGCCATCTAAAAGTCAGACAGCTCGTCTAATCTACATACCTAAGCAGCCTCTACACTTATTTGGCAAGCAAAACTACCTCCCCGGAGGGCCACTGAATCCATAAAAGCTACTGTTTCTCTCCTATTCACAGAGAGCACCCAAACATCAAAGCAACCATAGTGTAGGTGCTGCTGAGGTATATGCATCTCTGTGGAAGGAACTGCAAAGCTAACACCACAGGGATGCTCAAGAGCCCAGCTGCACCTGCAGGCTGAGCCCCATCCCTTAACAGGGAACTGAGAACCCCTAAGAAGCTGTTATTGTCCTCCATCTATGAACTACTCTACTAGTGTTGGTTTTCTGAGGTATGTGGTATACATCTTGCAGCTTTCAGATGTATGAAGATTTTTGCACTAGAAGTCACAGGATCAGAACATTTGTGATCTCTTTTATAAAATGAGTTTTTCAAACATACATATTACTACTACCTTCCCCCACAAAATAACTGAGCAGCACAATGGCTGTATGAAAGCTCCTCCTTATATCTGAAGACAAAGGAGGTCAAAGAAAAAGGTATTGCATAGTTTTAATCTCCACACTCTTCAAAAAACTCAGTAACAACATGAAAATTTTAATGTGATGTAAACCCTTCATAAATCCAGTAGTATTAAAGCAATTTTCCTTCTCAAAGCTGTTCACCCTTCCATCTTTCTACAGAGCAGCACAGGAGAGAAGAGAGAAATTACTTTTTCTTGTGTGCAAAATTTAGGAATTTCCAAATAATCATTGATTTTTCTTTGTCTGTACACAGCAACAATAAATACTCTAGATTTGCAGCATGAAGCCGGGAGGAAGAAACTAAAGCTCTCTCTGGAATGGCAGAAACAGGAATAGAATGGAAGGCACCTTGGACAAATGAAACAGACAGACTGATCAGCCCCAGACAAAGATGCTACTACCCTTGTCTCCTCCCTCCTTGCATTTGGATCCACTTTGACCGCATGACATCTAAAAGCCATTACAACAGTCCACACAATGACCAAACTTTTAGTTTTGTTATCTTCTTCTTATGCTTTGCCTTTTCTTTCAGAACACCCTGATTCCCAATAGTTCTGAGTATAGGAACCTTTCACTGTCAATGAAATGCATAAAAATCCAGTGACACTTGATTAAACTCAGCTTGGATAGGAGATCTGACCTGCATTTATGATTAAATTAAAAAAAAAAAAATAATTAAAAGAAGAAAAGGAAAATAAATTGGAAAAAAAAGGTAAAGCCTGCTTTTTGAGGGAAAGGTAATGGTCTTACGACTTACTTTGTAAAATCATCTAAGTACAGGTTGTTTATTAATCTATACATAAAAGTTTCATAAAGCAAATCCTTCATTTACATCTATAAAATGTTTACATATCTAACATAGAAGAGCATGCAAATGGAAAAGCTGAACTAAAGCATTCATTTCTTCCTCACGATCATATCTGCTTGTTAATCTGAAAGGAGTTTTAATGTTAAAAAACTGCACACAGGCCGCCAGTAATCACACTCAGTTTCACAGTTAGTCCTGATTTCCTTGCATCACCAGAGGCTAAAGGATGGAAGGTAGTCTAATTCAATGAGAGGGAAATTCCTCAAAGCACTAAAAAGCTAATTAAAGAATATGATTTGAACTAAGTCCACACACTCTCTTTACACTTCTCATATATCTGGTGCAAATGACAAATAGACCAAGGAGCTGGATGCTATATGTGATTGAATACAGGGCTGCATTTGATAAACCCACAGTGAAATGACTTTCCTTCACTCTTCACTCTGCTATTTTGTTCTTTTATTGTCTTGTTATATAAGGTATGCACTTTACTAGATCTATAGCCCTGTGTAATTGCTGGAATAATCTCATGAGTGATTTTCCCAGTCATATTGGCAGTAATCCAAAAAAAAGCACTGCAGCAAACACTATGGGTTTAACTTCCCTATTTATTTTTACAAACATGTTTACAAAGCCAAAGTTCTTATGGCCCAAATCTAAGTCTTACAAGCATTTGGCAATTTCCTTTCAACGCAAGTGCTAAAGAATCATAGACTTATCTAATGCTGTCAACTATTGCTAACACAGAATCCTAACTGTACTGAGTGAGAACTAACTCTTATTTGCTAAGGAATAGAAGGTACCAGATTAATACTACTAAAACATAATGCAGAACTGTATTTTGATATTGGCATGAAATACAAAAGTATATCCTTAGTATATCTCAAGTAATCTGGTGACAGCTTGTTTAGACATAAAAAGCATACCAGATTAAAATCTTACATCAGGAAACAGGACAAATAGATTAGTAGATAATAAAATATTTCCAAAGAGTTCCATATTTTCACAGACATATAGATTTCTCTGAATTTAAATCAGTAATTTGTTATTTTATAACTAAATTTGTTGTTATCTACATGTCTACTAGAAAACCCTGTCATTTTCCTGTATAATGATTCCCATAACACCAAAATTCATCATTAAGGTTGGCCTGAATAGATGGGTTATATTGGATAACTGAACTGTAGTTTAGTGCATTAAAGTCAGTATTGACAAGCTTATCTATCATGGAGTCATCAAATTCCCCTTAATGCAGTTTGCACACCTCATATAAAAATTAGAAATACAAAAATTTCTATCAGCATCAATGAATAATAATACTAATTCCGGTGACAGGCATGGCAATAAATTATTCAGTAGTGAGGCTACAGATAAGAGCTACATCATGATAACTTCTTACAAATACAAATGAACTGGACAGTAAGTCCTGAGGAGCAAGAACACAGCAACACATCAGTGTAAGGAGCTACCAATGCAGAGAACAGCTGATCTCAGTACACCAGCAGTTTGCACACAAAAGAAAATCATTCCACGTACCATGAAAAGAAAAGTTGTAAAGAGAGTTTTTAAAGAAGTTAGCTATGAAGACATCTGTGAGAAAGTCATTGAAAGCATAAAAGTTTGTCTGGTAGGAAAACAAAATCCACCTGGAAGGGAAAAAAAAAAGTTAGAAGCAACTTCATGCTAACAAGATAAGTTGTATTTTCAAAAGTAGTCTATTATAACTTGAAAGGCAGGGGTAAATTTTTTCAAGCACAGACAAGCATAGATTTGACAGAGAGACACAACAGAGTAACTGAATTCCAAATAAAGGTTAGGATGGCAAATCAAATCATTTGCCAGAATTATGATTACAAATGTTCTTCAAACTATTTTTTTCCCTGAAATCTCTGCATAACACAGACATAAGCAGGAACATTTCCATATTTCTCTATATAAATGCATGGGCTACATATCCATTAATATGCATTTTTCCAAAGTAAATTACAATAGATAATTAAGTTAGTAGGTTAATAAGTGTTAGATTGGCAAAGACAGCAATTGAATATCTGAATTATCTGAATTATTAGTGTACAGAATAGTTAATAGTCATGCTGTACTTTCTTCTGCCTACGTGTCTTAACACTTGTGCAGTTGCACCAACAACATGATTTTATTTCCATTCCCACCTTCTGAACAGTCCTAAAAGTTAAGTGCATGCTAATTATACTTAGAGATAACTTGTTCACAAAAATAACTTTTGTCATATGAATATCCATCATTCAGAACATGGAGTAATCACCGCTACCATTGCAAAACAATAATATATATACATATATATATATTATTTATCCATATATAAAAATATAGGAACTGATCTCCTGAAATGCTTAGTGCCTTAGCTTCTATTCAGTTTCAGTTTTCAGGAAATCAACAGTGCTGAAAATCAGATCAATGCCTCCAAAGTATTACCTCCTAAGATGAATATATCCTTCTAGAGAAACAAACATTGACTCAAGCTAGGAAAAAATTCTTTTTCTACTTCACTCACAAGCCCTTATATTCCCTGATCCAAATTGAATCCTTTTTTACAGTTAAAGAAATACATGAATCTACTGAGGTTTTACTGACCCAATAGGCTCTAAAAAAATCCCTGATGATTTCCTGGCATTTGCTATCACTTGTGACCTTTATTTTCTAAGAAGGATTATCATTACCTCCTTGCACTCTACATTTCCCTACAGGATATCACCAGCCATATGTCAGCCTTGCTCAGGGGTTCTCATACACAGCTCTAACAATTCTACACGTATTTCTGGTGTTCACTGAAAAGTATACACATTTCTTTCTGTATTAATTCCTATTTTTTTCAGTTAAATGTGGACTTCTAACATGCAGTTAAACACACAATAACTTACATAAAACACAGAAACCTGTTACTATCAGTAATTTAAGAGTGCTTAATTTTCTTTAAATCACATATTAAGCCAGACATGTGAATTAAGACAGTAAAAGATAATACTTTTTAAAGACCTTGCAACTAATCATTTGATCATATACCATTTTCTGTGATGTTCTTATGATAATGCACTTAACCATGAAACTTTGATCTTATTCATGCCCTTCTCTTTGCACATTAATTCATCTTCACAGTCTATACTACTGACTCAGAAGCCCCTGCAGAGCTCTATATTCATTCTTTTTATTTCAGTAAGCCTCACCCTCTATCCCATGATGTAGGAAATATTCACTGCTGAATCTTTAAGTTTTGGTATCCTATAATTTTGCAGTGTTGAAAATATGAAGTTTTTTGGGAAAAAAACCCGTATACATACAAAAAAGAAAGCAATCATCCATTTCAAGTGATTTATCAAGGATCATGAATGGCAAAACATCTGTATGTGGATGGGTAAAAGAAACAATAGTCATAAATTGTTTTGCTACTTGATGTGTTACATTCCAAGAGGGTGCCTGGTATCATACTTATGTTGAATCACATGGTTAGCTTCTTTGTTGGGTATTTTGGGGTTTGTGGGTTTTTTTGTTTTGGTTTGGTTTGGTTTTTGTTGGGTTTTTTTTGTTTTGTTTTGTTTTTTGTTTTTTGTTTTTTGTTTTTTTTTTTTTAAATTGTGGTGAAAGAGTTGTAAATTAAAGAGATTATTAATAAAAACTGTATAAGTTTTAAGTTATATCAGTATATTCAGTAACTTTAGCAGTACTGATCATTTTCCTAAACAATGTTATTTATTTCCTGGCAAACGCAAACTTGAGAAGACTCTTCCATAATAATGACATTTCCTTCCACAGGGAATTTGAAACTGTTGGAGATTTTCAGTGCAATATTTGATCCGCAACATAATGATGTAGCTTCACGTGGAAGCTACCTGTGGTGGCAGCAGGAAAGGTGAAGAGAAACAGTCATTTGAGTCACAAAGTTGTTTACTTAGACAATACAGGCAATTTAGTTCACAGCACAGACCAGGCAATATAGTCCACACCTTGAATTAGAAGTAGAGCTGTCCATAAACTTCCTATGCCTTAGGGAAAACACAATACTCACAGATTTATGTAAAATATTCCAGACACTATGGAAAAGGAGCAAAATTATTCCTATGTATTTCAACTGTAATTGTGCTCAATTTTTTACTTGTGAAAATGTCCTCTTTGTGCATACATTAAAAATAGGATCTAAAGAAAAAAAGATTGATTAAAAATACTGATGTTTATGGTAGTCCTGTCATCCTAATTACTTTCTTCCAAAATAATTAATTTTAATATTTAAAAGGCATCCTTTAATCCAACATATATTTACATACTGAGAGGCATTTCTGTCATCTTTTAAATACTATTATTATAGCCCCACTTTTAATTTAAAATGATAGGAAGTGAAATATGCCAGTAGAAGTAGTAAGCTAACCCCCAAGTAGGAAGCAGATCCATCTTTTTGCAGATGAACAGTAAGAAGGACTTGTCATCAGCTGCAAGAGTTTGTATTACCTTCCTACATACCTTTACCTGTTGATGGCAGGACAATGCCTTTAGGACTAACTCTGAGCAGTTTCAGGCAATTCTTCGTTCTGGAATAACAACTTCTCCTCTTGAATGTCACATAAAAACTCCTTAATTCAAAAGGGTTTCAAATATTTTAAAATATATTTGCCCTAGTTTTTTCCTTTTGACTTCTGTCTTTTGCATTTTTTTGCCCTCTCCCATTACTCTTAGAGTAATTAATCTCTTCCTCCTTCTGACTATGAGGTTACAGAGGACCGGTAACCACTAATATTGAAATTTTTAACATTTCTCACCTAAGAATAAAAGGTGTTACTAAATCAGCTGTTGCTTTGAAATTTCATTGGTCAGTTCAAAAACCTTATGCAGGAAGGACAGTTTTCCAAGAGGTTCAGGATATATGGATTTATGACTGCAAGGCTACTGTTTTCATAGATTTTTCAAGCATCTTTCAGCATAGTACATCATCAATCTTTTCCCTCTGAAGCACATAAAGTCTAAATATTGACAATATTTTTCATTTTTTTATAGCAGTGGATTTTGAGCACCATACGATCTGGATTACAAAGTCACAAAGATACAAAGTGTTGAGCCATTATTTTCAATTGTTTTGTACTTAAAGGCTGCAGAACCTGCAAGCATAGTATCTGCTTTTCTCACAGTGCATCCTAGTCCTTGGGAAAAGCTCCAAGGAAATTGTGCTGATGCAGATGACAAATTGTGAGAGGACAAAGGTTCGGCAGGTCCAATTTATTACCCAAGGTGAGTATAAAATTTTGAAAATAAATGCTATTGATATATATCACCTGTTGGTGGTTTATAGCAGCTGTTATTTGGAATGTTTGCTTTCTACTCCTTCAAAAAAGGCTGGTAAAAAGACTTTGAGATGTAGTTCAGAATTTGACCCATACTAGCAAAATTACTAAAGTACATCTATTTATCTCCTTAAGTGATGGAAGGTATAGCTCAGTTTAAGGGTTTTCTGAGACATATTTGAAAATATTTGCTCCATTGTAAATAAATTTTAGATAGGTCAAGTCTTTCAGAAGGGAGTGCATTTTACCTAAGTACCTTCCTGTTCCAAAGATATGAAAATTTTCGAGTTTTCAACCCTGCATTTGCTTGTTACACCAGATGAAGAAGATAAACTTAGTTTTTACTGTTAAGGCTTTTACGGAGGGATTGTTGCTAAAGTACATGTAATGCACCTGAAAGATTTTGTGTTAAACCTGTGATAAGCCCCAATTTCTGTGTCCATTACAACAAAATGTGTTTAAACACTATGATACTATTTAAAGTTAAACCACCCATGAAAACAATAGCCACATCATAACCAGTGTATTTACTGCACAGTACTTTAACTGCTATAGGTTTGTCCAATTCATGTCCAATATTAGATGATGAGGTTTTGTTGATCCTGAAAAACCTGCAAACCTACCATGTGAGCTGAAGAGGAAAAGAAAAGGTTAACTGCTGCAATACATCCCTGCATCATCATGACAAGCTGTGGTGGATTGACACTCACTTGATGCCAGATGCCCCTAAAGCCTTTCTATCACTCCTGTCCAAAGCTGGACAGGCGGATCTCTGGTCCACTGTGGGCTGCAGGGACACAGCCAGCTTCACTATGGGCTGCACCATGGGCTGCAGGGAAATCTCTGCTCAGGTACTTGGAGTACCTCCTCCCTCTCCTGCACTGACTTTGTGGTCTGCAGAGCTCCTTCCTTCATGTATTCTCACTCCCCTCTTCTCACTGCTGCTGCTGTTGTCATTTTTTTATCCCTTTTTAAAAATGTTATCTCAGAGGCACTGGCAACATGGATGAGGGGTCAGTGGTGTGTCCGTCTTGGAGCCAACTGGCACTGGCTCCATCAGACATAGAGGAAGCTGCTGGCAGCTTCTTAGAGAAGCCACCCCTGTAGCCCTCTCACTATCAAAACTTTGCCATGCAAACCAAATACACAAGCCTGTGAATTTCTCATTTTATTCAGAAGATAATAGCATTAGTAATTAGATAATATAAACACCATATATGGCATTTGTGCTTCCTCAAGCATTTTAAAAAAAACATACATTTCAAGCAGACATTTATGGAATGTCAATTTTAATTCATACACACCAGTTCTCTTCTGCAATAAAAAAGGAATCTCAATACATATTTAGAAAATATTTCTGTAAGCATAAGACTGACAGTGGTACTACCTGTACCCAGACATACAACCTGAAGAATATTATATATTAGTCAAAAAACTTCCTGATATGACCACTCAGCCAATAGTATGCCAAAACCCCAAAAAACCTGAACCTCTAAGACATATATAAATAATTGAGCAGAATCCCACCTTGCAGTTGATAGACAGACTGGAGGTAGGAATTCTCAAAGAGAAGTGGAAGTAACAGAATAAATACCTATAGTAAAAAGTTAAACTTTTTTTTTTTCTATGAGGAACAGAAAGAAAGCCTAACTATCAATTCAGACAGGTCTAGATCTATAATTCTTTCACATTTATGAGACTTAGAAAATTTAGAATTCTTCAGTTTGCCTTTAAATTAATACCACCTAATGCAAACTTATTCAAATTTAGCTCATCACTATCACTGCAAGTTCTCCAATTGTATTGCATCAACACAACAAAAACTTTCACAAAACACCTCCAAGCAGTTCTCAAACCATGACATTCATCATTCCCCATTAATTTCTAATAGTGTTACCACAGAATATAGTAACATTCTAGTAAAAGGCATAGTAAAACCCACTCTTCAGTAAAATGATATTCTATACATTTGAAAATACAAAAAAGAAAACAAATCATTCTTTAGAAGAAAATAATGTTCTTCCTTGATTTATAAAGACTGGGGGTCTTTTGCGGGGGGCGGGGGGGGGGAGAAAACATAATTAAAAAAAAAAGTCCTGATATTCTCATAATATCATTCTTTCTAATTTTGACAGGGTTGTGTTTTTTTGTTTGTTTGTTTTGTTTTGTGTTTGTTTTGGTTTTTTTTAATTATCTTGAAAGCTTTTTATAAGACCTGGATAGTTATAGAACTCACAACTCAAAATAATTCTTACTTAATTGCATACTTGCCTGTAAGAAAAAGTCTTAGAAAATGTTAATACAGAGGGAAAAATAATCAAAACTGTTCCTCCAACATCAAAAGGTTTCAAAATCCATTTAATTATATGAAAAGTGAAAAAGTAAAATTTCCATTCCAGTGCTGGTAGCCATTAGAATTCTTTTTTCACCATCATGATTGTACAAGAATATACAACAAAGTGAAAAATCAGACTGAGAGCTCTTTGACACCCTAAATTTTTCTCATGATTCAGTATTCCTCTGTACAAATACAAAATACAAGACTGTGCTCACATCAGTACACGTTGATGGTCTAATAAAAGGCTCTATGACTGCTGTACCCCACATGCCTTGGACTGCACACAGACTTTTCTTACTTTTAATGAATAATACTTAGTTTTGCTTTATCCATTAAGCACAAACAAACATGACTACAAGACTGACATAGATGAGTCACAAGAAATTCATTCCCTATAATTCTCTGTCAATGGAGAGCTTGTCAATTGACATCTGTTCTAAACATTGTTCAGCAATCACTCATTTAAACACTTTTTTTCTTATACAACCACATGTGAATATTAAAAAAAAAAATAGACATGAATAGCCAAGAATAAAGTTTGGAAACAAGGTAATAGTGGATCTTAGTAGACACACAGTATTAATGAATGAAAGAATGGAAGGAAAGTAATGTTCAGTTTACCTGTCTTCAGTAATTCATGGCAAAGTTAATTGTCCGTCATGCCAAAGTGTTGTGTATTTATTTCCTCAAATGGTGTGCTGATTCTTAGGATATGCCCATATTAACAATTTCCATTGCACAGTCCTTTTTCCTGGCAACCTGTGTGCGTTGAGGGGAAAAAAGATAACATTTCATGGTGTGGTGCATCTCATACTGACAGAGCATGAGATTATCATGTAATTTAGAATGAACATGCTTAGAAATCTCATGATTAATTATGAAATAGCCCCTAAAATACAAGCAGTTAAAAATTTATTAGGTAGACCATCTAAAACATACAAACTACAAACATGGAAAAGGAGAGAGAATCCATCCAGTTTTGAGTAGAGGCTGTATTCTGTTCTGCTTATCTTCATCAATGATAATTTTATAATAATGTGCAACTTGTTCTTGAGAAACCACAGAGTGGGTATTCTATGCTACAGCCATTATCTCATTTATCAGACAAAATATTTCCCAATGTGCATTGTACCACAAGTCAATGACAAAGAAAAATCATTATCCTTTCCTGAACTGCATACATTGAAATGCAGCTGGTTATTTTGGTTTTGGGTTTTTCTCAATGTTTACAGCATTTTATAGCATTTGGCAGGAACTGTACATTCAACAATGCCAAATGTACAATGCTAGGGAGCACCTGAGAACTTGGGTACTCTCTGTTTACAAACTCTGTCTGACACAGCAGAGCTACTTCCTGACATGAGTTAAATGCCAGGTACCACCATGACATAAATAAATCTTCCCTACTAACTGCAGATCTGAACATTATAGGTTTTTTTAATCCTTTAGGACACACTTTTCACCAATCAGCTTTCACCGAGTTTTATATATGCATTACAGACATTAATGGCTACCTTTATATTTTATTCATCTGGAACTACTTCACGTTATTCCACTGAAGAACACCAAAATTCTAAGGCAGGTGTGCACCATGTTAATTTTGCACATGATGTAGCTGTTCAAATACCTGGAAATGTAATTTATCTTTTGAATTAAAGAGCATCTGGTAGTAAATATGGTGATCCCTAATTAATCAACAGATCACAGATGTATGGCATCTAACAAATTCATGCCAAACACCAAATACTTCCACAGAAAATACAAAGTCACTTGAATTCCAGAAGGCTCATTTCTTCTATGTTTCAAGGCAATGTGTGAAGGAAAACTCAGGGACAAAAGTGTGATAACATTACCTTATAACTAATACTGAGCTGAATTTGAGATATTGTAATATTTGCAGTTTCTCTTGTATATGCTATCTCATCAGTTACATGTATAATACTTCTGAATTACTTAAAAAGATGTATCTAGTGAATAGGCAGTATGGAAATAAAAGAAATGCTTTGATTACTTCCATCTTGTTTTCTCCAAACAGTGATTTTCTGTCCCAAAGATATATTATCGCTTGCTTTCATTAGCTTATTGCAACACAGTGGATTTATTAATTAACGGTAACTAAATTACTCTATTGTCATGTTCTTGTCTCTGCTGACTGCTTTCTGTGTATATAAGAAAGATTAACTTCAGTATCTAGAAAAGCAATAAACCATTATTTAAAACTTAACTTGAAGGGTCTAATAGTTTTTTATCATCAGAATTTCCATTTGGGCACAGCTGTTAAAAACATATTCTTCCTCAAATTTATGGAATATAAAAATAGAAATAGAAACATACTGAATCTTATAGAAAAATATATTAATACAATATACAGGAAATAGAATATAAAAGTAAAAAAAAAAGTTATTCTTTAAAATGGGAAAAAAACACTTTATACATACACCTACACTACTGATATATTATTCATCTTCCATAACAAATGAGAATAATCCAGGGACAAAAATAGGCACATGAGAGAAAAATACATCAGACACATTCACAGTAGCAGATTATGCCACAGCTTAATTTACTATTATATAAGGGAAAGCTAAAAAGACTACAGCTGTTCTGAAACTTAATCACCAGGATCATTTGAAAACTTCCCTGTAGAAAGTGATTTTTCTCCTGTGCTGCATGAGACCAGAATTTGGCCCAATTTTACCATTAAAACTATGAGAACCACTCTGTTGAAGGAAAACAGGAGGTACATTTTGTCTTAAAAATTACTATTACAAATTACCGAATTTTAAATGAACCTCAAATATTTTGCCTGTCATCGGCAGTTTATCCTTCACAAGGATAACATGAATTACCTCTGGCAGCAGTAGATGAATGGATCAGGTGACATTCCAGTCTGCAACACTAGACCACATACTTTTCTTCTTTGTACAAAGATAGTGAAAATTATTCTATAATCACAGAAATAACTGCCACTTTGTATTACCACGTTAATATGTTAGGGTGTTGAAGTGTTTCTTCAGTGAAAAACTTTTTTAATCTGTCTTGTCTTTTTTAATACATCAGAGAATCAATTAGGAGCTAATAATAACCCAACTATACCAGTAGTTATTTGAGGTACCTTAACAACAACACAGAGCTCATACTCACATATGCATTGTGTATGCTGGTAACTATCACCATTCAGTTCCTCTTCTGCTTTCAAACACTATTCAGGGAAATGGATATTGGAACAGGTACTGATGACACAGGGCTTCTGACTACTGATGTGCGGTTTGTAATTGAGCCATGTGTTTAAAATGGGTCACCAAGGGTAGTAATGGGCACTTTGCTTAGAAAAGCACTGAGCATAAGGATTTTATCTTTTCACCTGTTTTCCATCAGTAAAATGGCAATAATAATTCATCATACACTTCATCTTTTTATGAGTAAACAATAGACAGAATTATTTATAAAATGGGTACAACAGTGATAACAACCTCATATGAATGTTTTCATAATAAAAGTAATAAAAACAGTAATCAGTAATCTTTTTATAGTTAAACAATTGCAATTGAGGAACTACGTGAAGTATAAATACAATTACACATATGATTAATTAGGGAATAATTTTAATTCTGTATTGTGGAAGCACGGACAGAATCTCTGAGGTTGGAAGGGACCTGTGAAGGCCATCTGCTCCAAGGTTTCAAATACAGCTATAATGTTTTGAGGATGTGCTAAAGTGAACATTAGTGGGTTGGGTTTTTTTCTCATATTGACCCTAACATCTTAGAATCTTATTTTCTGATCATGTCCCTACAATACAATGGCCACTGAAAAAGATCTTTCATCTATTAGCAGCACAGTAATTTGTTGTTTAAACACTTACCACATTCTGTTGTATTTCAGCAACCTGCTGGTGTCTCAAAACTTTAAATTTAATTCAGATTGGATTCTGCTTTCTGGTACTTTGACACTGCATTCCATTTTCTCCTTTGAAAATATTATTTCTTAGTCTGATGTGATTTCTCTGTTTTCACAGCAAAGACTACATTTTTGGGAAAAGACAAGTTCTCTTGCCTGTTGCCATGTTGTATTTAAATAAGACCTTATTTTTACAATCCTTCTCATCCCTCACAGAAATATCAAGATCAAATTATTTCACATTACAAATGTAAAAATTGGAAAAAAAATCCATGGTATTATTGTTTCCTGGTGAGTGGTGACTAAGACTGAATTACTTGGATTTGCTTTGCCCATGCAGAATGCTATGGGGAAAAAAAAAAAAAAAAAGTATTCTGCAAGCTCATATAGTTATTCATAATTTCCTAAATTATGTAAATCTTCAGTACATCATTCAGGGCAATTGTCTTGTTTTATGATGATTCTATGCTGAAAAGAATCTGACTCCCAAATAGATCAGGTCAAAGTACCACATTGTAGGAATCTTAGGTTGGATTTATACTTGGGATTTTATGAAAATCACTCCATTTTCCCTACTAAGCCAATAAATCATACAAATTGTTGGTATAGTCACAGATGGTACAGTTCAGGACATGGCATAAAATGTGCACACCTATTTCTCTTACTTATCGCCTGGGAAAAAAAGATTAAAATGCCTCCTTTGTTCTAATTCTGAAAGAGATTTCAAGTATACTCAGTGAAATAAATTGATTCAGCACTCAACCAGAGGATTTTAAAAAATGCTTTAAATAAAATTATTGTTTTCTTTCTTAAACATTCATGTATCATACAGACAAAATGTCTTGCATGCATAAACCACTATACAGCATTTGGGGATATAGTTTCCAGCCATGTAAAATGGATGGATTGACTGATTAATTAAAGACAGATTGATAAACTATTTATTTACCACTGCATAGGGCACAGGCCACACTTTAGGCACTTTTTACAAAGATGTTTTCTTATTCTGTTATTGCTTTAAACTACGAAATTTCTTTTGAGGCAGTGTTTCTCCATTTCAGTGAAAATGTAATTTCTCTCCTCTATAAAATCTTCACTATTTCTCCATTTTTCACAAAATAAAAAGTACTGTCAACACAATGGTAAATAACTTTCACTGCCATTAGCCACCCTTTTGCAACTCATTCTCTAGTGTCTGGCTTTTAATGGAGACAGTAACACCCATGCAGAATGAACACTAGACAAGTGCACGTTGCAAGCAAATCAGAATAGGAACATGTCATACCTGTCTCACAGAGGTGTAAAAAATTACATACATTGCAAAGCAGAATGAAAATAGCTATATTTAATTATGGAATATCCAGGATGCGTTTGCTTCCAAAAGACACCAGCAGCAGGAGAGCCTCCCCCTCATCTTTGCAAGGGAAGTGGCATGGTCAAAAAAAAAAAAAAAAAAATGGGAAGGAGATCACCAGCTGATTCAGTGTGCCTTCTCTCAGGCACAAAAGGTTTTCTGAGAGGAAACCCTTCTCACTTCGTGTTCAAATCTGTCCCTTCAGCTCCTAAATGTAACAGAAGCAGCTTGAGATGTGATAGCTTTGGGATAGACTGGGAAAGAGGACAGGGCAGCAGAAAATTTTATTGGTTGTAAAGCTTTTATGTTTTATGTATACAGTTTGCACAAAATTTCAATGTATAGACTACTCATATTTTAAGCCTTTGTGTAAACATTCCTAACTTTAACACTGCATGATATTGATCTAAATCATTTTTAGTTGGCTTAAACTAAATCAAGATATGACACATCCTGGAACATAAATGTCTACACTGGGGCTTACACTGAAAGAACTGAAGCTATGAATCATTACAGAGTTTCAGTACAGATTTATATCTGGACTTAAGTCATCTTCACATACTCTGTGACAGATGCTATTCACTTAAGAAGGGCAATACAGATTGGTGGTAAGGGCAATTCCCTTACCACAGACAGGGAAAACAACTTCTGGACATAGTGAATAGACATATAATTATTATTTCCATATGCAGATAATGAAACTATTTTTCACACCATGATCGGCAAATTCCAATTATTTAATTTATCAAGACAAGACAATATTTAGCTTTAATCAGAAAAGTAAAGGTTGTTAAACCAGAAAGATTTTATATTTATATTTCTTTTTAAAAAAAGCTTCATATTTATTCATTAGCAATTGAACTATTTAAGTCACAGAATTTATTTGTATATAGTTAGAATTCATAGACAACTAAAAATCTTAGTCCATACTTAATTCATATAAAAAACCCCTATCCTATTCTCACAGATATATGGACACTTAAATAAGTAACATCGTACAATCAGATTAGTCTTACTTTATGGAATTGCTATTATATTTTACAAAAGTCTTGGAAACAGAATTTGGAGCCTCACAGTAGGATGGTATTGTAAAAAGTATTGTATTATCCCTCCCCTAGTGTTTACTCATTATTAAAGACAAGCTGATACACATTCTGTGGTTTATGAATATAAGACAGGTTCCTATCCCTGAGAAAGTCAAAAGAAATCATGCCATCATTATTACTTCAATATGACTGAAATGAAAAATGAAACAAGCAAGCAAAAAGAAAAATATCTGAAAACCTGTAACCTAAGCTTTTACAGAAATATCTATTTCTTATTGTTCTTTGCAGGTTTACAGATTTAGTTCCTGATATTTCCTAGTAAAATCAATCCATATGGGCTAGAAATAGTATACATCAAGTAAACATCAGTCTATACCTCAGTTTTGTCAGAAACTTTTCATCCAGAGATCTCTAACTACATAGAGCCAATATATCTATCTTCTATATGGGCATTTCACAGGCAGCATTATACAGAAAGTTGCCATGTGGTTCTGATTATGGTCAGTATGGTTTGATTTATTTCATTATATGCAGTTCAGAGTGCCATACCAAGATACCTTTTTCAAATACTGTCTTAGGTCATTTCACCCTCCAGAGATTAATTTCAATTAAAAGACATTTTTCACATCGTAAAATAACAGCAAATCCTTTTGGTGAAAGACCCCAGCTTTTCTATTAGTAGTAGTAGTATTTATTTATTTCAGCAATAAGGCATCCCTGTAGGCTGCATATTAGGCTAAACAGAAGACAAAAGCTTGGCTTTTTTCCTGAGAAGTTACTGATTTACTTTTTTTTCCATCTCTTCACAGATCCATTTGTGAAAAATCCTCCCCCACCAAGTATATGAAAACACATATATGATCTCCTTTAATAAATTTAAATAAAAAAAGTTACCAGATCAATAAAAATAAAGCAAAAATTAGCACACAAACTGTAACAACTACTACAATAGTTTCATATAAGAGAGATGTAAGTTTTCATCCCTCCTTTGTCCTTGATTTTCCCCATGTGTGAGTTATTATTTCAGTCATTTGTTACTTATTAATCATAAGTTATGACCTATTATTATGACACAGATGAACTGAAGTGTGCTGGTTTTGTCTGGGATAGAGTTTTCACATTACCTAGTAAGGGGCTGTGTTTGGATTTTTGCTAGAAACAGTGTTGATAGCACAGAGATGTTTTCATATACTGCTGAGCAGTGCTTACACCAGCAAGGCATTTTGTTGTGCACAAAAAGCTGGGAGGGGATGCAGACAGGGCAGCTGACCTCAACTGACAAGGGACATTCCATACCAAATGGCATTGTGCTCAGTATATAAAGCTGGGGGTAGAAGAAGGAAGAGGAGGTGGGGACAGGATCACAGTGATAGCATTTGTCTTCCGAAATAATATTTATGCAGGATAGAACACTGGAAAGTTAATGAATTCCTTGTTTTTGTTTACTTCCATGCAAGGCTTCCACTTTATCCATGAAACTGTCTTTATCTCAGCCCACATGTTTTCTCGCTGCTGCAATTCTCTTTCTGATGCTACCACGGAGTGGTGGGTGAGTGAGGGAGCAGCTGTGTGGTGCTTGGTTGCTGGCTCAGGTTTAAACATAATAGAAGCATGACCCTGAGATTAGCTCAGTTGGCAGAGCTTCGTGCCAGCAATGCCAAGGTTGTGGATTTGATCCCTGTGGGGGCCATTTACTAAGGGTTGGACTTGATGATACTTGTGGGTCCCTTCCAACTCAAAATATTCTGTGATTCTGTGAGGATTACACATAACTGCTCTTGGAAAACTGAACCTGAGAAAAAGATCGGCATATTGTGCATCGATCCCTGCAGCAGTCAGCAGCAAACTCATTGACCAATGAGTGGAATAATGGCTTTGTTGACAATCTGAAACTCAACCTCTGCAACTAAGTGGATAGAGAGCTATGACAAAAAAATCACTTCCCTGTCACCTCTGTTTGCTGCTTTATATGATCACTCCCCATTAGGCACATATATGTCCAGATGGCCACAGATCAAGGATGGTATGTCACTTCTGATCTCTTTGCCCTTCTGTCCACAGATAGTATGAAAATACTCCACTCATTAGAAAAATATTTCTATTTTGTAAAATGCTATAATATTGTAATTATTAATATTAGTCACCCCTCTTCACCTCTTAATTAAATTCAGAAGGAGTCAGCAAATCCACAGAGGACTTATGGTCCCAATACATGCTTGAAAATACTGTAAGGTCCCATAAGTATTATATAACTGCTGGTATGCCAGTTGCACATGACTTTCCTAAATGCATACAGTGAATAAGAAGGAAAATAAGAATAAATTACTATCTGAAATGGCTGCTAAGAAACAAAAGTGAGAAAGTATTACATATACTTTCAGAGTCTAGATGGAAAAAAAGACAAAGATATACTTCTTTCCTATTCAAGCAAACTTGAATTAAACTTAAAGTTAACCTTGGTAGGACATTAGAAGTTTTATGAACTGTGATAAAACACAGAACTCTGAAAGCAGACAATTTTATTTTTTTTATAACGATCAATCAATAATGTAGTGACATGATCTTATATCACTGAAGTATTGAAAAAACGTGTGGAGATGTGTTTACAACAGTGGAAAGGGGGATAAAGATTTTAACTACACATTGCTTCTTTCCATTAATCAGGCATATAGGTGGCAGGGATATTTGATGGTGAAGTGACTGCACTGTGCAGTCTGGATATCCATACAGGGAGCATTATCTTTTAATGATTTAAAAGATCTTTAAAAGATTAATATATCCTCCTAATTCAGCCCTTTTTGGAATTTAAGTAGATTCAGCTGGAAAACAATAACTGGTTTATGACAATTAGTATGATTTCTGATTTGAACACAGCATAAGCCAAGTTCTCAGGAAAACAAAAAAGAAAAAAAGGAAGATGAAAGATTTTTCTATAATCTATTATCACAAACACAAACACACACATATATATATGTATATATGTTTGATTATAGATGAATAAATATTAAAGCTACTCAAAAGAAATGGGAACATGCTCCCAAGAGCTGCAGCTCTGGGAATTTTCAGAGAAAAATTATAAGATAAAAGTAATCCAAGATGCAGATATATGAAAAATTTCATACTATGCAATGTAGTTTGACTGAAGGTACATTATTCATCTCTAACATGACAGATATTTTTAATGAGAAAATGCCTGTTTTTTTCCATGCATATAAAGTCTGATTATTTTATTTGTCTTTATTGATGTATCTGAAAAGGGAGAAAAGAAATAGGATGACATTTAATTGTACATCCAAGGTTTTTCACTCACTGAGTAGAAAGGATTTACCTTAAATATGCAATCTTATAAACTGTGTATGGAAGGATTAAGGTGAAAAGCATAATGCTACTAGACAGTTAGTGGATAACCATGACAACATCCCCATAATGCATCAGGTAGTATTATTCCACTTTTAATGCAACTGTGCAAAACCTAATGTGGACTTCAGCAGATAACAATCCATGTGCAAGGAATATTAATTCAAGCTGTGGAAGATAACAGGATCATCATCAAAAGAACAGAATCCAATCTCATAAGAGCAACTGGAAAATGCTTAGTTCATTTACTCTAGAAAAATGAAGGTTAAGAGAAGGTATGATTACAGACTATAAATATATCGGCTGGTTAAAAGTAGAAAGACACAGGGAACTTTTAATATAAAGGACATTGTCATAAAATCAAATGCGCATACCCTAATGCATTTCTTAATAAAAATAAAAGACTTATGAACATCAAAATGGTGCATTTTCTGTAATAGAATTACACTCAAAGAAGGGGGGACAACTGTCCTTTCTAATCTACAGTCAAGTAAATTCAGGGAATTTTGTTTCTTGAGACAGGTTGAAGTGATTTTAAGAAAGGAAATACATGATATGGTGGTCTTCTAGAATAGCGAACCAGTGCCAGTAAAGTGTATTACAACAAAATCATAGTCTTAATTGGTTTTAAACAGTAAGAGAAATACACTGAATATAGTTTATTCTCTCTTATTTCTCTTTTACACATTCCATTGGGGATAAAAATCACCAACCAATAGATAATAAACTTTTCCACACACTACTGAGTACACTAATCGGTGTTTAGCATTTTAAATTCCGGCATCGATGCTGACAATATCACTGAGTCAAATATTATGACTAGATATCTAAATGCTGAATAACTGCATGACTAAATACATCTGTGTTCATTATGGCTAAATCAATGGTAATCAAAATTCTTGTTTTTACAGCAAACAAACTGCTACTAGAATTATGGAGAATTTTTGATCTTCACAAGTTCTTCTGTTTTCATACAGCATTATATGTTATCAGGTCTGTTGCAGGACTTGTTTTGAGAGATCAGATATGATGAGTGGAACTGAATGAGAGACAGATGTGAATCTGTGTCTGAAATGACTATCACACACTTTTACTGTATTTTCTGTGTTGGTTTTTCAGAGAGTTTTGTTTTGTTTTGTTTTAATGTGAAGATAATGAGCAGAAATTAACATGTACCTAAACTTGAATCATTACTTACACATACCTAGAAATAGTGCTACGAGAGGACACAAAGACAAAAAAGCATAACAAGTGCATCTCCAGTGTCACACTGAAACACTTTGGCTATATCTAACCCATTATCTATTTATTGCACAGATCCTTATGTATCACAGAATGACTCACATAGCTAAAATAATAATTTTAAAAATATCTGAATTTCATGCTGGATTGACAGCCCTGGAGACTTAAATTTTTTCCTCATCCACAGTGCAGAAACAATGTAAGTAGCTGTATTACTAGTTTTTTCTCATCACCACCCACTTGGAGAGACTATTGTTAAAGGTAAAAGATTTCTTAATTTTACATGATAATACCTACAGCCTTGAGTCATCTATTGCCTCTATTGAAGGGTTGATAAGCACCTGCATTTCAAACTGACTTTCAGAGAAATTAAGGGCAACTTGAATCTGTGGAAAGAGGACAGACAAGTCCACGTTGTACTGAAGTGAAGCACCTCAGATTCTAGGATCCTAAATTAGCAGTCATCTTGCAAATAAAAAGAAATCCTTTGTTTCTTAAAGAAGACAACAAAACAAAGTCAGTCAAATAATTGCTATTAAGTATATAATAGTCCAAATTTGGGGGAAAACATAAGATGTTTTAAATCAGTAAAAGAAACTGATTATGTATTTTTTGTAATAATGTGGAGAAAGACTTAAATACCAGACTATATATTTTATCAGTATTAGCTCAATTAATGAATCACCTAGATGGAGTTTTTAACATGGGCAATTTCTTCCTCACTGTTAAGCGAATAAGAGACTGTGGATCAAAACTTTACTAAAAATTTCAGTGAGGTCAAAAGGAACATAAGAAATAATAGCAGTAAAAGCAACTTTAAGCCCAACTTCAATCAGCTAATGCAAAAAAAAAATCACAAGTTTTCTATAATTTTAACAATACAGGCTGAAGTTTCCTCTCCTTGGCAACTGTGCTAACGTCAAAGCACCATTAAGTTACGTAAATGATCTGGCATCACTCTCTTAAAACTGTGGACATCAAAATACTTTGAAGAAAAATATCTTTATCTCAAAAGCAGGAAGTGTATTATTAGTAAAAGTTACATAGCAAAAATGCTATCATATTTATCTATTTTAAGATTAAACTTTGATTAATGTAAATGTTTCAAAAGTGTACACCTATATAGATGCAAAAATATATGGTATTACCTTTCTGCCCCTGTGGTAAATATGAAATTATTTAATTATAATAATCCAAATTATCTAAGTAGAATAGTTTCTGTTTCAAAGACTCACTTGCGTAGTGCTGAGAAACTCAGTAAATTCAATTATCAGTAATGTACAGCTGTCATGCTTCCTTTCCAAATCATGCTATTATAATAAAGTTCTTAGATTATTTTCCTGTAGAGTATTATTAATATCACATATTATACAAAAGAAAAGCTTAGAATAGTCTTAACGATCTATTTACCTATTACCATGTTTTTAGACATTTAGTTTCAAATAAAATAAACATTAATGGAATCATAATCATGTCTTAAGTTGGTTTAAAACAAAAAAAACTTCTGACAAAAAGTAGAAACATGCAATAATTACTAAAAACCTAAACCAATCAACAGATATATGAATGCCAATAATCCAGCAGAATGTTCCTATAAAACAAAAATTGAATCTATAACGATTTTCTGGCAAGAGTTCACATTTTTATAATGACCAAGGTACACAAGCAGGATTCATTTAATGTTATAGGACTTTACCAACCTAAATTCATTGTACACTATTAATATTAGACTCCAAGGCAGATTCATATTCTTTATAGAAAAAAAAAAAATAATCAGTCTTCCTGTAATAATTATGTCCATATAAGCTCATGTTCATATGCCTACAGAAACATGGTTTCATGTATAAAAGTTTGCATTACACTGACAGAGAAGCCTGTAAGATCTTAGTCACTTCTAATGGATGAAGAACAAAAGAAGATTCTCTTTTCACAATGGCAGAAACTCTGAAGCAGAAGTGAAAAAGACATGAGAATGAAATATTAACTCACCAAATACTGCCATATGTTTGTATTTAAAATTATACTTTGACACAGAAAAGCTTTAGTCCATATTAAGATAAGGTCAAACATGATCAGAAAACTAAATAGTACCTGTTTGGTATCTCCAAATTTTATGTTGCAAGTGCAACATCATTCCTTTTAGATTCCAGAAGCCAAGCACAGCTGACTGGCTGTTTTGTGATGGCACTCAAAAGAGTGTCAACAGGAATGCACAGATTTCCCATTAGCAGTTTTGCTCTGTGGTTTGTCTTCTGATGTCTCTTTCCCAACTGCATGAAACAGCCCATAGTGTCCTATGCATTGGAACAAGAGGTTGAGGTGCCTCAGAAAGGACTGATGGAATGAACATTTAATAGAATAGACCGGTATCTGGAATTAAATCTGGAATTTATTTTAATGCATTATTGGTATAGGAAAAGTTGAGACTCCAGCAGCGTCCTGCCTTCCTGAGTTCTGAAGGGTGTGATAGAAAGGATATTACTGGTAAAGCATTGCAAGGAAGGTAAGGAAGAAGAGTGACTGCTTAAAAAACCCCGTGATACTGTTATCCATACCTGGGACATTTATGACAGTTCCTTGTTTTCCACACTTTTGTTTGTTTGTTGGGGTTTTGTTTGTTTGGTTTGGTTTGGCTTGGGGGTTTGTTTTTTGTGGGTTTTGTTTGTTTGGTTGGTTGGTTGGGTTTTTTTATTATTCCGTTGGGGTTTTTTTGTTGGGGGTGATGGGACAGGGGCAGGGGTGTCTTTTGATTGCTAGGAATGGAAGGGTTGATTGTCCAGTGAAGAAAATATAAGAAATATGACTAATTATGATTAAGAAACCTGCAGGGCAAATAAGAGAGAAACATGTCAACATAGTTACTTCAGTCAGAGATCCTGTTTTAGGCCACAGGACAAAGAGAATATTCAGGCCCCAGCCCACTCTTACACATCAGTGAAAGGAGCAAAACGAGAGGGAATACAGGCACATATAGGAAAAAGTAAACTTCATCTGAAACATACTACTAATGCTTACTGTCTTATTGTCGTGACATGGCCTCAACAACAACCCAATGACCACAGGTGTCTAGGGTCAAAGTGTATGAGGCAGTCTTCTATCATAGCCTCAAAGTTTGATTCCTAAATGATATGCAGAGGGAAGAGCACCACCTACTGAAACACATATGCCAGTAATAAGTTAATTTTAGCTCTATTTAAAGTATCATCATCCAGTGGGGTTTGGGTTTTTTGTACAAACCATTAATACAGAATTTATTCTGTTCCAAGATGCACATGAAATTTGATCTTGTTCAGGTCAAGCAGTTAAGTCCACAGCATTTTCTTTATAACCCTTTTGCTTCCTGTTCACGTCCAAATTCTTCCTGCATTCAGTTAACCATTTTTGTATGGATGAAAATTCAGATACCATGAATACTGGTATAACTTCTATGGAGTTTTAAAAGTCCATATGATGACTTTAAACTTCTCAGAAATATGCATCTGAAGCATAAATATAGGGGCTGGGTTTGTCCAGCCATGAGTTTATAACACAGGAGTAAAGGTCAGACTCGAAAACAAAGTTCTCAATATACTGAAAGGAAAGACAAGTGAAACCAGAGATACCTACAGCATAGTCCACTTTCACAACTGTTCAGTTGAATAAGCCATGGAAAGGAAGCAAAAAACAAAGACATTTTATGTTTTTTGCAACCCCTTTTCTGTTTTTGTTTTGGTTTTTTGTTTGTTTGTTTTGTTTTGGGGGGTTTTGTTTGTTTTTATTATGGTTATTGGTTTTGGTTTGGTTTGGAGTTTTTTTTGGCAGAAAGTAGAGCAATGTCACTGAAGCCCTTGCTTCTTCTCTGTATGTCTTTGGATCAGTCCTCTGTGAAACTGGTGACCAAGCACATTATGAGCAACGTTCATGAGGAGTACTCAGTCCTCTACGTTTAGGGACTCTTGGAGTCCTGGCAGCTGTTTGTTACAAGCTTAGTGGAAAGTATTTCTGGATGGATTCCAAAAGCAGAGCTAAAGCATTTTTTTAATTATTTTTTATTTTCCCTTGCAAACGCATTGGAGTCAGCACATTAGAAAAAAGAGCATTATACTGTGACAAGCAGGTCATGGCCGAATGAGAGACTGAAGAGTTTTGCATTCTCCTAATAAACTCTGTTGTCAACCTCTCAATCATCTGTCTTCTTCAATCACTTCTGTACCAGTTCCTGGTACTGATTCAAAGTTGAGAAGGAAGTTTATGATAAGAAATTTTGAAGAAACACCTAATGAATGAGATATGTAGTGTTGAAAATGAAAGACAAGGAAAAGTGATTCATTTGGCAACCTCAACTCTGCATCTGTTACAGTCCTCTGGAAATCAGAAGGCAAATATGCCAAACAGAAGTCTTATGTTTCATCCTAGTCAACCTTACTGCAAACTTCTGTTTATAAATGTCTTTATAAAAGTCTCAGGACTGAACATCTGGAGACCGAAGAGGAAATTTTAGGCCTCCTTAGTTCCAGAGTAACATTAGTATTGACTTAATGGAACCAAGATTGCTTCAGGCTTCAGTTGCACACCAGCCCCTAAAGTACAAAAGATCTCTGTTTCTTTCTGGAGGAATTCAGTTTTCTGTCACTCTGACACAGAGCAGGTGCGTAACATTGGCTAGGACTTTTTAGAAACCCATTAGGCTACAGTAAAGAGCTGTGACAACCTACAGCCATGCAAGATGCGAAAGGTAAAACTGCAGAAACAAAATAGAGAAGAAAAGGTCTATCAAGCAGCTTGAGGATTGAAGAGAAAAAAATATGGATGTGATAAAAAATATAAAAATATAAAGGGAAAACCAGAGCTGGAACATGGCAATACAGGAACATTACAGACCACCTGTTTCCAAAGAGTAGCAGCCCCTGACCCTGCCCCATTCCCCAGTGCCTCATCAAGGGTGAGAAAGCATATTAGTGGTTAACCTAGTTATCTCTAGTTCTAGTTAATTCCTTCATGTCTCAGTCAACAAATTACTGCTTTGTACTTTTAAATGGAGCACATCCTGCTTGCTGTCTTTTCGTATAGCAAAAGTCATCAAGACTGGTCCAGAGAGTGTGACACTATATCCAGTGGACCTTTTCCTGCTCTCTTGTCACAAATTATACCAGTCTCTTCATAGCATGCCTTGTGTGGCAAACATTTTAATCACTCATAATGCCATAATTCCAATCTAAATTCATACAGTAACTGCACTATATTTTATGAAAATTTTAGCGCTTTTTTTCAGATTAATTAAGTTGTTGCAGTATAAATACCTAAATAAAGTATGAATTTCATCATTTCAGCCAACATCAACTCAATGGTGCAACACAACATACAAGAATAGCAATGTAAAAATCTAAGACATTAGATTACTATTCTTTATTTTCTTTTTGGCTTGAATTAATAGAGAAACCCTGTAAGAAAGAAGGAACAAAAATGGATGTTTGCTTTTACTCTAAAACATATAATTGAATAATAATTTTTAAAAGTGTTAGTCTATATTTTGCATGCTGTTCTTCACTTTCACTGAAACTAACAAAAGACACTATGAAAACTCAAATATGAATCACTTATTTGAGAAGAGCACATATTTAAATGGTCAATAATTCTCTTCTACTGTCAGAAGACAAAGGCTTACAATTTTCTTCTGTATAATACCTTTTAAATTGTGAGAATGTCTTCATGCTCTTTAAAGGCCAGAAGGGAAAGGGCTGGAGAGAAGCACATAATTCCAGTGCTACACTGCTACATCCCAGTACTGAAATGGATTGCTGCCAACAGTAAACATACTTAATTCATGTCTTGCTATAAGAGAAGAGGAAGGCCAGTTGTTAGCTACATTATATGGTACCGCACAAATGTTGGCAGCGTTTTATAATGCTATCATATTCAGAAAAGTGATAACAGAAAATATGACATTTAATACAATTGTTTCCTTCCTATTTTCAGAGAAATATCTCAACGACTTTTAACAGTAATTTTTTGATTCTCTGACCTTTGCATAGCAAATATCACTACTGGAGAGTAAAGTGTGTTGTACAAAGCTTTCTCTCCTGAAATCATCCACACTATTGTCAGCTATGTTATAAAAGCAGTTCTGTGAGCATAATAGTGGGATGGGGGTTCACAGGGAGAAGTGAACATTAGGAAAACTTAATCAGATAACTCCCATTGCTGGAACATTAGTACTTCTACAATACCTACAACAGAAATCAGAACTAGACAATTCCTGAATTTTAAAAACTCATTTAAAACTTCAGTCAAAATATATGAAAATGTCTAACAATATTTCCCAGAGATTCTAGCTAATTATAAACTGTATTTCCTCCCTCCCCCCAACTTCAAATTATAACCTAAATTAACAATGCATAGGAATCTTCACAGGAGTTTGACCAATTCTGCAAACGACAGAAATGTAAATTCATCTGTGTAGCTCTGTCCCCATTTAAAAACAATATACAGAAAAAGCAAACTGCTTGTTTTGACTGGGGTAGAGTTAATTTTCTTCACAGTGGCTAGTATGGGGCTGTGCTTTGGAGTCAGACTGTTGATGTTTGCTATCCCCAGTAACTATTCTGTATTATGGAGGCCTGTTTTCCTGGAGATGTCAGAACTTCTGCCTGCCCATGGGAAGCAGTGAATGAATTCCTTATTTTTCTTTGCTTGTGCTGATGGCTTTTGCTCTACCTATCAAACTGTCTTTATCTCAACCTACAAGTTTTTTCACCGTTACTCTTTCAATTCTTTCCCCTATCCTACCAGGCCGGAGTAAGTGAACAGCTGCACAGGGCTTAGTTGCCCCCTGAGGTCAAAGAATGACATAAACAATTAAAAAAAAAAAAAAAAAAGGCAGAAAAACCCACAAAACAAACAAACAAACAAACAAACAAAAAAACCAAAACCCAACAACACGAGGAACAACAAAAATCTAACCAAGAAAACCCCAAAACAAAAACAAAGAGGCACTAATGAATTACCATTGCTTGCTGTTAATGACTATTGACCATAACTACAAGCACTCTTAATTCCAAATGAATTTGCTGTTTAAGAAATGCATGCTTTTTATGCAAGAGGCTCCAGATTTTATTAATTACAACAAGAGAAAAATCAGCAGAAACCCTGATTATATGATGTAATGTTACAGACAGCACAAGTAAAACATATATTATAACCTACTTAGTACTTTCATAGACAAAAACACCTCAGGATGATCTGAAAATTCCCTACAGCAATTTTTACTGAAATCAGTGACTCTTTTTTTCAGCGTATATAAATCATTTGTCATTCATAAATTGAAAACTACAAATCTATTTCCTTTCTGTCAGAATCCAACTATTTCCTCTAATTTTGCTCCAGGAAAAATAATTATGATACTATATCTATATATAATGGGTGTCCCAGACTGTACTCTAATGGATAACCTCTCTTTAACAAGGATACCAAAATACTCCATCATTCAAGGAAGAGGTAGGGTCTTAGTTGCCTCACTCACGTAATACTGGAAAAAAATGCTCAACAAGAAAAATTCTGCAGGGATTTTTCTTTTCTATTGAGTGATTTAGAAGTACATACTCTAGAGAAATGCCATTTAGACATCAAAAAAAGCTTATTTTTGACATGAACTTAGATTATTAAAATTTAATAAAATCATTTGAACTTTTTGGCAGATCAGCACTTTTTAGGATCAGGATCGAATATCCTGCTAAGAAAGACTAGAAATGTATTCATGAATGGGAACAAATGTACTCTGAAAAACAACATGGCCACGTTCCTGTGAGCATAAGCAACCTGATACTTTTGCAATAACATGATCATTTAATTAATCCTATTTACTTTAATTTAATGCTTTTAAAATAAGAGTTGTAGTACTTTCTGGTTTTAAGATGAAAACATTTACATATAACAATGAATTCAACTGCAATAGGTAAGTTCAGAATATGTTCAGAATTGTGCCACTTTTTTCTTTAACTTGTATTCTCAAAAATGGGGCAATGGTGGGTTACTCCGTTCACTCCGCAACGTGGAGTTTCACTTCAATGCAAACTTGCATCTCACTTCAAATATCTCAAACATATATGGTTCATAATTTAGACTATCATTTTAATAATCACCAGCTCTCTGTATAAATTATTGTGCCAACAGCAGGATAAATCAGCAGTTAGCTATACTAAAAATTTAATTCATTATTTTAAAATAGGTTTCACCATCCTGTATGTGCCTCTTCCATTTATACCATGAGATAGTAATTCACTAGCATTAACAGAAGTAAAGATCTTACAAGTTTTAATTTTTTATTTGGACCTTTTTCTGTCTTTTCTAAGAAATATCTTTGCATACATTGCATATTCCCTTCCATTTTTTCTTTCTTTCTTCCCTCATATTTCCCACCTGTTTTTCAGTTTGAATGCAATATCTTTTCTAGCCTTCTTTAGCAGAGCTCAAACAGTCCCACTTGAGCATGGGTTCAGTATCCCTCACAACCTGGGGAAGCTGACAGTCTAACTCTGCACAAAGGTTATTGTCTCATCAAAACTGCACCTCTTGCTTAATAATATCTCAACAAAAAATATGTCTGGGAAGAAATAATAAAACAGTGTGCATTAACATAAGATTTAGCAGCTGTGAAGTGACTTTTCTTTACAGAACAATGTGCAACTAAAATACATAATTTCATTATTATTGAATGAAAGTGACTTTGTGCCTCTCTCAATAGTTCTGTTTTAGCAAATACAACTCACCACAAAGTACTTTCAGAAACCTGCTAAGCTTGACAGGTTGTCTTTCATATTATTTGCTTTTAAATCAATCAAATGTCTTGTTAAAAAAAACCTTTTTTTTTATTTTTTTATTTGAATCCAGGTAGAGGGGAGAAAGAAAAAAGATAGCAAGCCACATACAAAATAAATACTGCTCAGCAATGAATAAGGTTCTTATTGGTGTCATCCAATTAAAAATACTCACTTGGAAGCAAGCACTGGTAAAAGGATGCACGACATTACTCTGTACCAAACTATTCATACATTGCATTTTATATGATACTCACCAGTTTGAAATACAATTGGCAGTAGGAAGGAAAAAAAGAAGGAAAGAGGGAAAGGAAGAACTAACTCATTTTTATGAAGGTTAACTACTTTAATGAAAAGATACGTAATAATGATTAGGGAGGGATTTTAAAACTATACCAGAAAAGCCAGTGAAGAAATATGGTTAATAGAGACTGTGCTAGAAGGCAAAGCAAAACAACAAATCCAGTGTCTGACTTAAAAAAACACTTTTTTCCCTGAGTTAACCTCAGAATTTCCCAGTTCAAATAAAGTGCAGAGAAGTACTGAGACTTAAGAGATTGAACCCCGATTCTATTTCAATCTAAGGCAAAACTTCTACTGAGAATAATATTTCTGCTAAGTCTACATATTCTGGAAGACCTTAAACAAACTTTCTTCTACTTCAGAGCATTCACAGTCTGATTTTTTACACATGGACTAAAAATTCTGTTCTAAAGTATGTCTTGAAAAATATAACTACAGAACATTAAAATGTTTCAATGTTTCTGTAAGTAGGAAGGAAGCATGCTGAAGATCAAAATCAAATTAAGTTGTTAAAAGTCTTATTTTGTGAGTAGACACTTTAACTTCCAGATTAAATATGCTGCATGACACGAACATATCCTTTATCTCATTATATACCTAAGTTCATGAAAACATTAGAGTTGCTGGGGATGAATCACTTCTGTTCAGTTGTGATGTCAATTAAATTAGACTGGTTTGGTCAACAGCTTCTTTGCTTGAGGTTAAAATGGTTAAAAAACATCTATTCTAAATAAAATTTACAACACTAATACAATTAGAGACTCCTTTTACTTAGTATTTCCTTTGTATCAATATGCAAAACTAATAAATGCAAAAGAATTAATTGAAGTACTAATGAAAAAAGTTTAAAGCAGGGACTCCTTAAACATCCCCGTCTGTGCAGCAATCACTTGACCATCATCCCATTATCAGTGGATGTCCTTATGATCCTTATGAATTAGTAATAACTTTGGGCGATCACTATATATATATATATATATATATATACACACACACACAAAATATGATAGCCACATACAGTAAACCAACTAAGAACTATATTAGAATTTACAATCAGATATATAATTTACACATAACAATGTCTAATAATTTTTTTTACATGAAACAATTTTAAATAATAACACAATTAATAATAATTAATT
Organism: Xenops minutus; assembly: GCA_035221455.1. Classification (NCBI taxonomy): domain Eukaryota; kingdom Metazoa; phylum Chordata; class Aves; order Passeriformes; family Furnariidae; genus Xenops; species Xenops minutus. The sequence continues at coordinate 20,729,676 of JAWWEE010000158.1, forward strand.
ATTTCATTAACCTAGTCACTACAAATTGTTAATATTTATTGATAATATTTATAGAAATTATATTTTTATATTCATATTCACTTATATAAGTAAAATCAAGTCACTGAAACAATACTAACACACAAACATGACTCCTCACCTTTCTCAAAATGTCAAGCAACTCTGAAAATAATAGGAAGGCATTAGCACAAGAATTACCTATAAAGCACATAGGGCAAACAGAAATAAAACAAAGCGAAATGAAGCAGATACTGCTTATTTAAACCTAATGATTTACATGTGATTGAGAGTTCTACAGAGTCACAGAATAACCTGCGTTGGAAGGGACCCACAAGGATCATCAAGTCCAACCCTTAGCCCTGCACAGGACCATCCCCAAGAGTCACACTATGTGATCAAGTGTATTGTCCAAATGCTTCTTAACTCTGGCAGGCTTGGTGCTGGAACCACTTCCCTGGGCAGCCTGTTCCAGTGCCCAACCACCCTCTGGGTGAAAAACCTTTTTCTAATATCCAGCCTAAACCTCCGCTGACACAGTTTCATGACATTTTCTCAGGTTCTGTCAGTGGTCACCACAGAGAAGAGATCAGTGTCTGCCCCTCCTCTTCCCCTCACAAGGAAGTTTTAAACTGAAATGAACTCTCCTCTCAGCCTCCTCTTCTCCAGGCTTAACAAACCAAGTGACCTCAACCTCCTCATACAGTTTTCCCTCTAGGCCCCTTTACCATAATTCACCATGTTACCAGATTATCTCTGATACATGAGGCAAGAACAACAATTAGTTGACACCACATGTGGTGGTTTAGTTTTCTTGGTTTTGGTTTAGGCCTTCCTTGGTAAAAATGTCATAACTAAGGAAGTATTCCACAC
>JAWWEE010000158.1:20730600-20761474 GCA_035221455.1 Xenops minutus
GGGGGGCAATCCGTGTGGCCAGCAGTTGGAGTTGGCAGGGTGCCAACTCAAACCTCCACACCACATCACCTATTGTCAATATCACTTTACACAGCTATTTCCCTTCAAAACTCTTCTGGCATTATGCAGTCTCTTTGATTACTAGTTCAGGGATACAGCTTTGTAAGCAAATGTCATGCAACAAACCCTGCTAGTATAAGTTCTCTACTTCAGATACAATAAAAGCAATATATTAGACATTGTGTGCAGTAAAAAAGTTTCATTCTTCAGGGTGATGCATTGTACTTGTCCTAAGGTTTGATATGCAATGATGCAGTTACCAAAGCAAGTGCACAACCACACATGAATTTCATAATATAAACATCAACAAAGTGCAATAATGCCACATGACACAACACTTCATTTTAGTCCCACTTAAAAAAAATTGCATTAATTAATTACAATGCATTTTAAGAAATGGAAAAATATAACATCAGTCAATCACAAAATCACTGTAGTCAATAAGCAAAAATTATTTCAGGAGCCTTAAAAAACATCTATTATCTCATGAATACACAGTGCATACAGATATAAAATTCAGCATGGTTATATACCAATGTCACATATATCTTCAGTACATATAAAAAATTATAATGCATAAGAGAGCTAGCCAGAAGTGGGTTATAAGTCTCTTGATAAATGAAGATTAATGTCACAGAGCTAAACTAACCTGTATTATAATGATATAACAATAGTCCTTATCACTATGGTGTTTTTTATATGTGGAGCTCAGTGCATTTTACAAGCACTAATTGAAACAATATCCCTGCAAAGTGAGTACATTTTATTGTCTGGGTTCTACAAATTGGTAAATGAAGACACAAATAATTAAAAGATTTTGCCCTGGGTCAGAGAGCAAGCCATCAACTAAACCAGAAATACAGCTTTCAATTTTAATTTTTCCAGTTTTAATTCCCCTTTTTTAAATCCTATATGTATAACTAATATTAATAATCCTAACAAAACACAGTACTTCTGTCATTGAAATCAATAGCTTCTTATTTCATTGGTGGTAGTTCAACTGTATCACTAAACAATTCCAAAACTATGCTAACATTTTAACACAAAAGATGGGCAGTCTCCAGATGGCTCCAGAAAATCTCCAAAGAGGGAGACTCCACAATCTCCTTTTCTAGTGCTCCAATCTATTCCAGTCAGTGACCCTCACAGTGAAAAAAGTGTTTCTAATGTTCTAAGGCCACTTCCTGTGTTTTAGTTTGTGCCCATTGCCTCTGGTCTTGTCACTGGGCTCTGCTGAAAAGAGCATGGATCTGTCTTATTTACACCCTCCCTTCAGGTATTTATAGACATTAGTAAGTATCCCTCCTGAACCTTGTGCTCCAGGCTGAACAATCCCAACTCTCTCACCCTTGGATAGTTTTAACTATTTTTTTTCTGGGGCAATGGATGCATGAATAATCTAAATCTCAAAACTAAAGCTTAGAATTTTTTCCATTAATTGCAAAGGCATAGGATTAGACCTCAAATCCAAGGAAGAAGGAATCAGACATAAAATATGTTTTATCAATAATTAATGTCCAAACAATTCCACTTATCTGAATGTAAGCTACTTAGACAACATCAAAATGACTCCTACGATTTCCACTAATCATTAGATTATCACTTCCTTCAATACTCTACATGATAGCAAATAAGTTGTCTACCACATACCAAAAAGAACTTTTATGCTGTTTGTAGCATTGAATGGGTTATTACTGTTTTATAGTCACTTTGGAAAAATTATCATAGAAATATTTATTTCAAAGGCTTTTAATGTTTTACTAATACAAACTTGTTTCTGTCTTTTCACAACCATATTTTCTCCACATGTGTTCTCTGTTAGATGTTCTTGTTAAAAACATTAAAAGAATCAGAATATTTTCAATAATGTTAAAAATTAAGCCTGTTGTAATTTTTGGTTGAGTTATCCTTTATTTATCCTAAAAAACAAAACTAATTATTCATACAACCCAGCTGCTGTCTTGCATCATATTCATTAATATACCAGTAAACATAGAGTACTTCTGATTTATTTTTCCAGAATAAAATATTTTAAGAGTAATTAAGAGAAAAAACTATCAGAAATGTCTTACAGGAAATGATGATTGCAGTGTTAAGGAAATTAGGGAGACAGGGGGAGACAAAAGCACCTCTGTCTACATAATACTTTCCTATGGTATAATATTGCACTATTTCATCTTGATTATTCCAGTCAGTTCTGATTATTTCAACTCCTACTTGTCAATCATCAGCAGTTCAGAGTATAATGGGAATAGCACACAGCTAAAAGAAGGAGACAGGACTAAAAAAACCCACCGACCTTTCTTTGCTGCAAGGAAAAGAGTTTACTCCACTGGAAAACACAGAAGCGCCTGTAAACAGATACGCCCATTAAATCAGTTAGTCAGAAAGGTCCCTTTTGAAAGAGCAACATGGAAAACATCTTCTCAGGTTTTACTTAACTTTCTGTTCAAAGGGTGGATGTTTGAGCCTCAGGGATCAGCTGGTGACATGAAAATCTATCTTCCAAATCACTCGGGTGTTTTTCAGTAATGAGTTCCCACCTCCCTATCCCTGGAAGGCATGGCAAATAGAGTCATAGATCAAAGCAGCACGTAGCTGAGTGAGTACAGCTGTGGAAGCTAAAATGGCAAGAGCTGCTGTGTGGTAATGAAAAGGGCCATCACTAAGGATTTACTCTAGAATTCAAAACTGTCACTTTCAATTTGAAACAGGGGATCCATTAGCTTAGTGCACTTTTTATTGTTATTGATTTGCAATCCTTTACATTCTTTTAATTTCAAACTGTCATTGAATGCATAACTGGTTTTTACTTCATAGAATAAGCCTTGATGATTTTGCTTTCAAATAATTATTCTCAAACCACATTTTCTTCCTGCATCAGCTTCTTAATGAGTTTCATTAATATAGGTTTCCATTTACCTTAATTATATTTTTGGCAGATTTGCTTTTAGCCACATCTCACCTTAGTACAGTGGCATTTTGTCACATCCTCTGGTTAAGCCAGAGTGGCCCTGAACAATTACTTCTTTCCCTAAAGTAGTGGTGTGGGTAGGGGGCTAAAGTGCATGGACACATTTATTCATACTTAATAAAAAAGCCAAGCAAGCTGTCATGCTCTCATCTAACTTAAGTTGCAAGGAAATCAACTATCTTTCCCCTTGGTAGTGGAGGAATTATTCAAAACAATATAACCAAAAGTGGCAGAGGAATTCCAGAATTGCAAGTCTCAAATATCAGCACTATGCCAGTAATCTGAGACAAATATAATACTTAAGAATATTTACAAATGAATTTACCACGCAGCTGTAACACTGATACTCAATTGACAACTTTGTCTCAATGCACTCAGTTCAGCAAAGCAATGAGTATATTTATCCCAATCAACAGAATCAGAGAAGATGTTGAGTTTGAAGGGACCCAAAAAGATCATCAAGTCCAACTCTTAGTCTTTCTTTTTCTTTCTTTTCCCTTATTCCCTTGGGTGATATTTTTATGCTTTCATATTGCTATATTACAATAAATACTGACCAAAACAGCTACATGCCTGCCTTCCATTGCCAACCAAATTGTTCTAAAACAAACCTTACACACATATATTTACTGACACTGATCATTCAGTGTCATTTCACTCTAACCCATCCCAAGGGATCTATTAACAAGAACCTGGGTTTCCCTCACATTCTGGGGCAGGTTATAACAGCCTCCCATCCCCTCAATCTTTCTTTGCCATTTTCAGCTTCACTAACCTCATTAATTCTTCTACTCCATCATGGGATGAAGTAGAGAATTAGGTACTCAATGACACAATAGACACAACTTTTTACATTAAAGTGCACTATTTTATGAGGCAGTATGTGTTGCTTTTCACAGTTTGGTTAAATGAAGTTTAAGTAATTACAGTCTTCTAAGACTACTACACCTGTTGCAAATAGATATTATTCCAAGTTCAATCTAACATTTTCTATTGCATGTAAAAACTGTACTTGTGCATCAGTCTTACTGATATTAAACACAGTAATAGTTATACATGGTAATAATTATATTGAAATTCATACACCTCTGGAATATAATCTCTGAAATATCATTTAAATAGATATGATTCTGTCTTAAGGTTCTTGCGTTTTTGTAATAAATATGAAATATTCAATTTTTTAAAGCACTAGCAAGAGATATGGACATTTTAGATGGAGAATGACCATTCACTAGTGTCAATAATAGTAGAATAATATTAATATAATCACAGAATCACAGAATAGGGAAAGTTGGAAGGGACCATCATGGGTCATGTGGTCCAACCTCCCTGCTCAACAGGGTCATCTTAGAGCACATGGCACAGGATTACATCCAGACAGGTCTTGAATATCTCCAGTGAAGGAGACTCCACAGCTTCTCTGGGCAATCTGTTTCAGTGTGCAGCCACCTACATAATAAGGAATTTCTTTCTCATGTTTAGGTGGAACTTCCTGTACATCAGTTTCTGACTGTTGCCTCTTGTCCTGTTGCTTGGCACCACTGAGAAGGGTCTGACTCCATCCTCTTGATATTCTCCCTTCAGATACTTTGAGCCACTGATGAGGTCCCCTTTCGGTCTTCTATTCTTGAGGCTGAACAAGGCCCAGTTCCTTTAGCCTATCCTCATAAGGGAGATGCTCCAGTCCCTTAATCATCTTTGTTGCACTCCACTGGACTTGCTGCAGGAGCTTCATGTCTCTCTTGTACTGAGGAGCCCACAAACAAACACAGAACTACAGCTCAGCCCACAACACAGCTAAGTAGAGGGGCAGGATCACCTCCCTTGCCCTGCTGGCAATGCTCTTCCTAATGCACCCTAGGAATCCATTGGCCTTCTTGGCCACAAGGGCACACTGCTGGCTCATGGACAGCTTGCTATCTACCAAGTCAGCCCCCAGCCTGTACTGATGCAGGAAGTTATTCCTCCACAGGTGCAGGACCCTGTGTTGAATTTCAGAAGGTTTCTCTCTGCCTATCTCTCCAACCTGTTGAGGTTCTTCTGAACTGCAGCACAGCCACTCCTCCCAGCTTTGTGCTGCAGTGAACTGTCTGAGGAGGCATCTGCTCCCTCATCCAATGAATAATTTAAACAACCCTGGGGGACAACACTAGTCACAGGTCTCAAACTAGATGCTGTGCCGCTGATTATCATCCTCTGGGATCTGCCATTCAGCCAGTTCTCAATCCACATTCCCATCCACAGTTCCCGAGTTTGCCTATGAGGATGTTGTGAGAGACACTGTCAAAAGCCTTGTTAAAGCTGAGGTAGACGATATCCACTGCTTTCCCATCATCCATATCTCATCAGAGAAGGCAATCAGGTTAGTCAGCCATGATTTAGCTTTAGTGAATCCATGACAGGAGTTCTCTATTCATCCATGCACGTCTCTTGCCCTCTTTGCCCAATTCCTTGCTAATCAGGATACATTGTTCTTGAGTCTGGAGGAAGTGACCCTTGAATATCAACCAACTCTCATGATATTTTCCCTGGACAAGCTGATGCCACAGGATTTCTCCAAGAAGATCCCTGAAGAGGGTGAAGTTAGTTCTCCTGAAGTCCATGATTGTAATCTTACTTGCTGCCCTGCTTCCTCCTTGCCCTATAATGAAGTTCACAGTCTCATGGTCACTACAGCCAAGGCTGCATTCAACATTCAGAATATTAAATTATGTTTATTTGCCTTGTAAATATATTTTATAATACAGTGATATATGCATCTGTTTCCTTTAAAGCTAAACTAACATACCAAAACCCCAAAGCAGTTTGCAGTATCGTAGCTCTTTGTATGAGGTATCATCAGAATATGCCTGCAGCACCAGCTTTTAATTCGTCATTGCCTGACATTCATAGTTAAGCAGAACAGTTTAGTTTTGCTTCCTAAATTCTCTTGTACTGTATTTCCACAGCTGAAAGTACTTGGATACAGAAATTTCATCAAAAAATGCAAAATACTTCATCTGCAGATAACTCAGTAGATCTGCAAATTCTGAAGTCCATGTGCTTCCAAGACACAACTTTTACTTTGATAACATGCATGCAACCTGAAACTTAAAAATTACCTTAAAGCTGATGCTGACCACAAACAAAAGATCTAGTTTAGACAGAATTTCTGGATTCCTGACCCTGAACAGGAATGTCTTAAAATTTCCCATCCCTGGAAGTCTCCAAGGTCAGGTTGGATGGGGCTCTGAGCCATATGATCTACTTGAAGATGCCCCTGCACATTGCAGGAGGGTTGGTCCAGATAATCTTTAAAGGTACCTTCAAACCCAAACCATTCTAGAATTCTGTGAAACTTATTGCAATACACAATTCAGATACTTCACTGTAGTCCTATCTTTTGCCTTACTTGGACACTTAAGTTCAACATGAATGTTCAGGTTCACTTTATAATCCACAGAAGAGAGATACTTGAGCAGAACATCTCAAAAAGCAATTTTATAAAATTAATTCTCCTAAACAAACATTTCAATAAATTTTCCCCTAAAAAAAAGGAAATAATGACTCATCTAAAGACTATGTGATTTTGTAAGAAAAAAAAAAAATTATAGAAGCATCTTGTTTTGTCAATAACCTTTTTCTGCTGTAATATAACTCATTGTTCTATTGTATACTTTTTATTTTCTAGTTGTACCCAACTTTCAGTTATTTTTAGGACTTGGGATGACTGCATTATTTCAATTTCTCTAGCAGCCATGAAAATTTACTCTGTATAAACTCTAGCCAACTGTAGATCTTCAGACCTTACCAACGTATTCTCTCTCATTATGTGTACTTTTTCCATGCTCTCTCTCACTTCATTGTAATCTGTATTTTCACATGAGGAACTACATTTGGGTATAGATATTTTAATGACAGCAGATCAAGTACAATCGGCCACATAAGTTTTCTTTGTATTTGTTCTCTAGTGAACTAGAATAATTGAGGTAGACAATCTTTCATGAAAATATTCCAATTAGGAGTTAAATGAGGACTGATGAATTTTGCACAGAGTTTTCTCGTATGATTCATTTGATAAATTATTTTTTCTGTCTTTCATTTTCAGTACTTTCTTTAAACTTATCTAAACCACAAACAAAAGGAATTCTAAATTAAAAACAGTCATTAGGAATGCACATTTTATAAACAACTGAGCCAATGAGGTGAAATGCATTATACAAAGAATTATTTTACAAAAAATATGCATATTACCCTCTAATTTACTGAAAAGCATACAAAGATTAAAAGAAAAAAAGTCTTGTCCCAAAGCATTTCTTGGTTTTCTTCACAGCTGAAAATTGAATTCACTTATGTCAAAAATTACAAAGGTACAATAAAGCAAGAAAGATGCCTCCATTTCTCCTGAATTAACTTTTTTTCTCTCCTGAGTATTAGTTTAAAACTCCAGATGCAGAAAATTTTTGGTATCTCACTTCACAAATGACAAAGATGGTAAAAATCTCAGGCCCTGATACTTCAGATCTAATCCAATAACATTAAAAAACCTAAAAAGTAAGTATTAACTGAGTAATTTATGCCCATGTATACTAAGGATGTTAAGGTACCTTTTTCTTCGTATAACAACAATATTTTAATGCACATTCTAGAGCATAAGACCTAGTTTTAAGGAGTTACCTGTCTATGTAAAATGGTACAGTTCAGTAACTCATTTGCATTCACTGGTTATGAAATATATCCCTGATGACTCTCTCTAATGGTTTCCAGTGTACACATTTTCTTCTGAATCTCCTCACACTTTTTGCCCGTAATATCACACATTTCCCAGACATACATTCTCTGCCAGTTACTAAATGATACTTCAAAAATCTATCAACAGCCTTCCAACATACTCTAGTATAATTAAAAATATTCTTTCAAATCCCTCAGATACTTGGATAGTTTTAGACTTGCACAACATTAAGTTCAGCATGGGCTGGTGACATGGATCCTTCTCCCCAAAATATGAGAGACTCATCTATCTGAAATTTGATTCTATGATCAGGGCAACTCTATGAAACACCTTCGAAGACACAGGCCAGAAACTAAAATTTATACAGACTTATTAAAAAGCTTAATTTTATGAAACATTACAGTTTCTGCCCCTTCAGGAAGCATGTTTGTGCTCCAGACTTTTCTGCTACACAGATAACAACCGCATTTTCCTAGAAGCTAGACTAAAATCAAGTTAAACTTTGACCACTTGTTTTCAACTTGTATTTAACTTGCTACTTGCTGTTAATGCCCAAGATACTAAGCATTTCACTTCATTTAGACTTGATCTTGTGAAGCAGTTGACACCAGGTGCTTAGATGTACAGAAAAGATTTTTAGAAAACATGCCTGCTTTTCACAAAAATTTTACAAATTTCTAAATGCTGTCAGTACCTAAACAGATTTTATAGTATAGCTATAGTCAACTGCACTATATTCCCTCTTGGTAAGTGATCTGTTCCATGTGCTTAAGTATGCTTTCATGGAGTGTATTTGATCATCATGAACTTGATTTCCTCAGCTGCAACTATTTGTCCGCCCAACTTACACTTAAACTCATCCATGCAATCTTACATAAATTCACTGCAATTCACACGTCATTCCAAATTTTTTTTTTAAAAGCTTGTTTTGTGGAGAAAAGCACATAAAATTAGAAATATGCTTAATGCTATATGTAGTCAGTGAACTCTAGACATCACTGACAATTACTCTTTTCATCATGTGCACTATAAGAATATTTTTTGCTGCAGACAAGAGCGACACAGAACTAGTACAGACATACAAAAAAACCATTTTGGTAGTTGCTTAGGTTTTCTTGCTCCTTACCAAAGGAATTTATACAACAGCAACAAACCAAGCAGCTTACACTTCTTTGCCTTCCCTTTCTGGTAATAATTCTAGCACTGGAAGGGAAATTTCCCCTTATGGCACTGTAACTCATATGCTGACTAACTCAGAGAAGGCAACAAGCACAGGCTCTAAGTCAAATCCACAGCTCACATGTATGCGTCACAAAGATATACTAGTTTGGTCTGAACCTAGCATTCTAGGAAGGACGGTGCATGTTAGGTGTAAGAAGGACACTGGTTTAATATGTTCAGCTTACTTTCTCACGTATCTTTTCAATTACTTCAATGCCATACAAACTTCTTCCTCAGGTAGGAATCTGATAAAGAAAAAGGTTCTTTTAAAAAGCAGCAATGCTAATGAGATGGACTCTTAGCAGCTATTACAGCCTTCTCAGATGTGGTTTGCACATAGAAAAGGCTGGAATGTGTTTCAGGATCAGAAAGCTCTGCTGTATATCTAATTACTGTTCCTTTCTTGGCCTAGATGGTCCTTAAAAGTATATTTTCTATAACAACATTCAAATCATTTTTAACTAAACCAAGGAATTAGGCTTTGTCTGCTTTCTTTAATGCATGTATCCTGTAAATTAATTTGTTTCAGTTTCAGGAAGCTATTTAGAAGTCTCCTTATTTTTTCTAATTTTAAAGGTAAACAGAATGTGCCTGTGTTTCTCTCATTACACAGTTTAGAATTAAATTATAAGTAAGATCATAAGACCTTAATTTAACCAAGAGTCATGCTATCACTTCATCCTCTGCACTATTCAGCCTCCCAGATATATCTGTTGCCCTTCTATGACACAGATCCTTTATTTCAAGCATTTAAAGAAATATACTGGATACATGAACATATACAAGTAGTAACTGGCTCTAGGTAAAGATGCATATAAATCTCTGGTTAGTAATAGCCAAAAGTTTCATTTAAAGAATAATCTTGGTTTCAGGAAAAGTTTTTCATCTTTAAATTATTATTAAAAATAATAGAAAAATATCTACTCATACAACTTTTACAATAAAACAAATTTCTTAGCATTGATTTGAAACCATTTTCAAGTATATTTAATAATTATTAATAACTTATTAAGTTTATTATTCTATATTATTAATGTTGTGTAAAACATTTTTACAGTGATTAAGTTTTAAAGTTAAACTATCCCCCATCTTGGGGAACTAGAGCATGTCATGCAAGGCAAAGAGTGCTGTTTACAGAAGTGGGATACCCATATAAACACACATTAAGAGGCAGAAGGCTAAATCATATTATTTCACCTGTCAGCTGAGCTTTCTAAATACCATTTTCTGGGAAGATAATAGATGTGTCATCAGCACAACCATTACTTCTTGCTCTATTTCAATTCTTCATGCAATTTAGGAATTTATTTCAAAAACCCAACTGCTTTTGCGCAAAAAAGCCGCCTCGGAAATTAAGCATTTCTGATGCATCCATTCAACCTGACAGGAAAAATGAAACATTTTCATGTTGGAAAAACTGAAACCCATTTATTTTATTTTTAATTTCAGCTTGGCTACTGAACAAAGAATTAAATTATGGGAATGAATTATCTGCCTAGTTCAACATGCTACTAAGTCGAAATGTGACCAAATGTAAAGCATTTCTCAATTGGACGCAGTGAATCTGTGCCAGCAGTTGAATACCATACCATAAAATACTATTGCATAAAAGAGAGAATTTGGGGGGGAGAGGGGAGTATGTCATTTCAATTGACCTGAATTAACCAGGAGTTGGTGGGCTTTTTTACAAGAGGAGGAGATAGCTACTTGATAATAAATAATCAAATTTGATAATAAGTAATGAAAATGGACAAACAAGTAGTTTGCTGCTTGATAGCAAACAAAGTAGGTTTATATTCTAGTAAGGTTTCCCCTTTGGGGTCTCACAAGCTTGCAAGTGCTGTAAGTATTTGGGAAAAAAAGATAGTCCATTTCAAATTTTGATTAACAAACTAACAGACTAAAAAGTTAAATGCTTGTTACACTTTCTACCTTTTGAAAGTAATTCCATGAGGACAAAACCTGAAAAAATAAAAAGACTTTTTTTTTTTTTTAATTCCAGTCAAATTTATCAGTCTGTGGCTCTGTAACTTGAGCAAAGGAAGAAGTCAAGAAAATATTGCTGGAACTCATGACTGAGAAAACAACTTTTTTGTGTACAAACTTGATAAAAAGTTGTGCTGCAAATAGATGGCCTAAAGAGATGGCAAAGATAGCTCAGAGAAAATATATTTTCTCCATTTATCTCAATGGAACTGTTCACATTAACAATCATCCTAAAACATAAGAGTCAGTTTTTATAAGTTACATGAGAAATGGGATGTGAAAGTCACAAGCCTATCTTCGCACTTCACTGATACTAAGAATAAGAACCTTGTAGAATTCACAGAAGCTTGTTTGCACTTGAAGTATTGCGTTATCTGCAACTTCAGATGCTGAGGGTTGTAAAGGCAGCCTGACTTGAGTTGAATAAATTTTGTATAGGAAATTACTGAGGGAGCATAACTGAGTTCAGCCTGTTTCAGTAGTGCTTCAGAGTGCTTTTTGCGAGTAGATTAACTATATTAAGACACTTTAAGGTAGTTTTCTGGATTAAAAAACATTACATCCACATAGAATCTGGCATACTGTCTGAAAGTCTGCATTTTTCTGTTGTGATAAGGGTATTGTTTGTAATTGAAATGTTGGCCTTTCCAATGCAATTTTCTCTTAATTGTTTTTGGGCACATAGAGCCCCTAAAACTTTGAATACAATCACTAAAAAATGAAATACAATAATTATTATAGCTTATAAACTCGTGGTTAAATCAGGCCATTGCATATATTTTAGTTCTTTTCATTTGAGCACATAGGTGTTCTGTATTAGTAGATGTTCAATATGTCAAATAAAAAAAAGAATTGTTTGCTTGTAATAATTATTGATTTACACATTTGATAATCAGGTAAAATTTAAATGAAATCAACAGGAAACTTCAAAGGTATATAGAAGACTCTAAATCTAGTTAACCAAGGTTTGTGCAGTGAGGTTCTTTTTGTGAATATGACTGAAGAAGTAGTTGAGGGACATTCAGAATATGGCCTTCTACAGAAAAGAGTAGGAAGGTGTAAGGAGTCAGCCAAAGAAACTTCTGAAAGTAATCTAAATGCTACACAAATACAGCCTTGTTTCTTTACAATGACATAAATGTGCATCTTTACCAAACTGAAGAAATTGTGTTACCCATTTCATATCTGGTAAAATCAAAGCAAAACTCACCACTTTTTTGTTAGTTTTCAGTTTAAGTCAGCTTGAATCACTGTAATTTTTTTGAAGTTCATTAACAACAGATCAAGAGGCATTTAAGTGATTTGTTAGGACTATCAAGAAGGACCCCAATTCTTACACACTCTTTAAATTCCTCGGCATTTAAAAGATAAAGTTGGTATGTTTTAACATAAGGCATTCAGGCCTGTTTGAAAGTCTAAGAAGAAACAGATAAACAACAGATGTTCTCTGACAGCATAATTGGGGAGCACACCTGAAGATTTCTAAGATTTCTAAAAGACTGACATTTTTGTTTTCCCTTTTTTTTTTTTTTCTTCCTGCTTTTGGAAGTGAAATAGTTTATTAGAAACAGAAAAGAAAGCCATAAAGCCGGGGGGGTGGGAGGGGGGGGGGGGGATCAGTCTATCTTCTCAAGGTATATTTATTCCTAAAATATTCCTGACTGGCACCGATTAATGCCCTCCAGGAAGTAAGGAACCTTAGTTCAACAACCTTTCCATATCAGCCTAAGTTTTAGACCTCTTTGTTTAAATAATTTAAGCTGTACCAGTGTGTTTGAGATTGTGATGTTAGGAAGACAAGATGAGCATCAGAATACTTCTTAAATAAATGTAGGCCTTCCTGTAGGAAAATTTATGCCTTTTCACATTATCCCTAAAAAAAAAAAAAAAAAAAAAAAAAAAAAAAAAAAAAAAAAATCCTTACTACTAGCACCTAGGGCAAAAGTGACACTATTTAGTCATATCAACAACCCAGAAGTCAGAGCACACAAAGCTTTATTCAGGGAAGTGTCATGAACAAAGTCAAAACCACCCAGCAGAGCAGTTTCAAGAATCATCATCTTGGATTCTAAATTTACTTATGGGTATACTGAAGTCTTCCCCATTTTTTTATCCCCTCATATATCTCTGAGCAGGAGGCCTATTGAAATCTTACAAATTAGGAAGACAGTCAGTTGTCCTGGCTGACACAATCAGAGTAGTGTGTGCAGATGGCAGAGAATGTGCTGCAAAGAACAGCAGCTTACCTCTTTGGTGAGGCAAAACGGGTATTTTACTCTTCCTGTTTCTATGCTCTTCCCTAGAAATTTGGATTTTAATGTTAAAATAAGTACATGTAGAAAACTGTGTAAAATAATCCTGCATTAAAAGAAAACATAGGAGAAAAGGTCTGAAAAGTTTGTAGAAGTTTACTTTCTTGCAGTAAACATGTTGGTTTCCTGTTAAACAATTCAAGATGTCTTTTCAAGTTGTAAAGAAAACTTTTCAGAGTAGAGAGGAAATTACTATCCTCTAGGCCTTATGCTAATCAGAGGCAAGACTAGAAATATACAGTTCCATAGATCCTAACACTGAAGTTATCATCTCTGAAAAACCATCAACAGAAAGAGTAAGACACCAAAAACGGAATAAATAAATGTGATAATATATCCTGGGTTTTCTTGATGAGTGTGTATTTCTCTTAAAAAGGGAGGGGGGTTATCTCTGTGGACTTCTGTGTTGGAAGCCAGAAGAAAAGTCAGAACATTCTGATATATTGTTAAATTTTTAAGAAAACAGAAGTATGGAAAGGAAATATTCATGTTCTTTGGGAAGTGTTCAGCCTTTGAACCCTGATCCCTTAAGAGCCCGTTCATGCCATTCCTGATGTGCTGTCACTCTATACAAGTTTCATGAAAGTGCTTAGAGACTGCTTTCTTAATATTCACACTGGTACAGAAAGACTAATATCTCATTTGTCTTTCATTCAAATGACAATTAATTACACATAATGACCAAATTTACCAATCATTTTGCAGAAAGTAGATCATTTGAAAAAAGCCTTACATTGTTAGTAATGCTGACAGATCCTATTGTTTCAGCACATATTTTACTATGTTGAGTTTCTCTTTAAAGCACTACTGAAGAATGACTCTATTTTGCAAAACTTTAATTTGCATATTTTTCTCAGTAACCAGATTCTAATATTACACATATAAACAGGAGAAACAAAAAAAGCCCACCAAAAAACTCCAAACAACCACCCCCCCCCCCACCAAATAGCCAAATAACAAAAGCAAATGCCAAAACTTCAGAATACTCTTCAAATACTTAAAGATTCAAAAAAGAAGGGAATAGTAGGGTTTTGGATCTGATTCAGGGTTTTAAATGCTTCACATGATGAAGAACGTTCAATAGTGCTAATTTGGTTGAGGACTAATTGTAAATGTCTCCTGCATGTTCATATAAAATCTACAGAATAAAATCTTATGTCAGGAAGGAGTTCTTCATTGAAGCAGTTTAATATGGTTTTTTTCTGACATGTTTAATTACTGAAACATTTTGCCACTGTATCTCTAGAATCAACAGGTTTTTTTCTGCATAAATTATCACAAAGAACATAGCTTATTGTAGCTTATTTTTCAGCAGTGACTTAATTCCTATTACCCTAAGTAAGCTTCATTAAACTAACTGACTTAGCTGGAACCACTCACAGTAGTGAAGGCTTGCAGAATTGCAAAGAATAAGCTGTACTGGAAGAGTTGAGTATTTCTGCCTATAGTGAATAAACCTACTGAGTTATTTGATTCATGATGTATCAAACCAATAAATTATCTAAAAAGCTATAATTAGCATAGCTTTTCTAATGACACTTCATATATATAAGGAATATCAAGATTTATATTTTCTGAGCGTTGTTGAAGAAAGTAGCAACTGTATTCATGACACTTCCATTTTCTGATCTAAACCCACCAACAAATCAGACATCAGACATATTTCTACTCAGAACCACTACTTAGAAGGAAGAAGGATAGTCTTGTGCTTGTGATGCAGTCATAAAACTCCTCTATATCTCTACTCTTTTTCACTAGTCATGCAACCTTAGGCAAGTGGCTTCATTATAGGGGCCTCGATTTCGTCAAATCTTGTCCATGCAAACCCTGTAATTTGTTTCTGCAAGAATTTTGCTGGATTTGGATGGTTGAACATTACAGAACAACCTCAATATAAAACAGCTGCACAATATACATACTCTAAATACACAACTGGGTTTTTAAAAGGTCTAAGAAGCTAGTAGTTAAAACGTAATAAATAATAAATAATTATAAATAATAAAAGAAATATAAAGTCATTAAAGCCTGTCTACTCAAGTTTAGTCACAGTTATTTGTAAGTAAACAGACTTAACAATGTTTTTTAAAGTATCATTTCATTATGAGGATAAATTTACTAACATTTGGGGGACACACTCCAGTAAGAAACAGGAAAGAAAACCACAGAAGTGTCAGCCTCTTCACAGATAGGAAGCCAGCTTCTCTGAATAGATTTTCTTTCAGTGTTTAATTTTATTTCCCACAAATCCAGGTTTCAGATTTTCCATCAAAATTCACGGCTTTGACATTATCATTTGCTCATGTAGTTGTAAACACAAAATAGACATCACTGTTATGGGATGAGACAGAGCTTGACACAGTTCAAAGTGCCCTTCTTAAATGAGGGCAAATAGGAGATGTCAACCAAAATCCAGAAAATCCCATCTCTGATTCTTCATCAGAGAAATGCCCTTGACAATAATCAGTTTCTAAAGAATTGTCATCCCAACTGGCAATACCCCTGCCATCTGCTATTTTCATTTTGAAGGACTTGTGAGTGCCATCAGTAGGAAACCACCTTTCTTTGTCTACCAAAACTGCTTTATCTCCTCTGTTAAGTCCTTTTATGCTTTCTTTTTCCTGTATGACTAATTTATGATCTATCTCCTTCATAGGCAGCTCCAGCCTCATTAAAACCGACTCCTGTTGCCTTGACCGAGTGTGGCTTCAATGGGAAAGCAACATCTGAGTGCACTGGCTGACCTGAAACTTACTCTTTAACTCCAGCCCAATCAGCTGTTGGATTTTTATCAAAAATGAGACACATTGAAAAAAGGGAAAGCTTTATCCACACTACTTAATTAGAAATGTTTTAATAAAGACATGACCTACCCTCTCTCTTCCCTCCTGCAACCACTATAATTAAAGATTCTCTGACAGGACAGTAAGCTATTTTTGTTCGCTTGCCATTTTTAAAAATTGAATACAATTCTTCAGGAGCTTGAGAAGTGCAAAATGAAAATACGTTAACCCTTACATTAAGAAAAATGTCTATTTTTCTTGTGGATGTACAGTTAAACACTTAAACCAGTAAACAAATAAAGGTAGCAAGCATTCTAGAAATTCTGCTTGTTCAGCCTGGTCTTTTTCCTCTAGTCAGTGGGAACATTTGTTGTGTAGAAGCATTGAAAATCAACACACCTTTTTTATTTATCCACCTATGGGTACTCAAGGTCCTTAGCATCAAAACCATCTGGACTTTCACAAGTTGTAAATACTAATGCCTCTTATGTCAGTGCTTATATTAAAAAAAAAACAAAAACAAAAACAAACAAACAAAAAAAAAAAAACACACATGATTTAGTGATTTAGTGATGGGTTTAGGTACTAATCTGTGTTTATGGGTGTTTGAACTGACAAAACAACTAACATAAAAACCCTCAAACCTCTAAATGAATATGAATTTCACTGAAATAGAGGAAAACCCGAGAAAAAGGAGTTTCTGTTCCTGAAAATAACTATCAAGGAATAAAATTAAGAAAAGGAAAATGTAAAATGTTGCAAAACTCAAGGTGTTCCAAGCTCAAAAATGAGAAAACAAATATAAATTCTCAAAACTAATTTAGTTTATCAACTTCAACACGGGTTTGATAAATCCCTAAAATGCTGTTCTGGGAGAATGATCTATTCAAAAACACATACAAAGCAAAATGAATGAGCAATCTCATCCTAAAACTGAAAATCTCTGCTGTTATTTATATGCAGGGAAACTGATTTATGCATATGAGAGTTTCCAACCAGAGGAATAGCAGGTCATTCCCCAAAGAACAAGAATATAAATATTAAAAAAAATCTAATGACAAGTGTAAGTTAATGAAATCCAATATAGTGATTACACTTGTGTTTCTTTCTTCTTCCACAGGCTTGCTGACAGAGCAAATCAAAAACTAATGTCTCCAGTATAGATGGCTAATAACCTGAAGGTCTCGTTCCAAATAGGCCTTAGTTTTATTCCTAGTGTTATTTGAGGAGACCAAAAGTCAATGGGCTTCAAAGAAAAAGAGTTTGAACTTCATATCCAATTACTGACACACTACATGAAAGACAATTATGAGATCAAGACAACCAAAAAGGACAAGTTAGGAAAAGCCACGGGCAAGCAGGTACACTACCAGATACTCTCAGCATGTTCTAGGGAAAACATATTGAAGTCCATGAGTGAAGCAGTCATTCTCAAAACGGTTCAGGACAAAACCAGCATTTATGCAGCAGTTGATGTGGCACTTTAAGTAAAACAGCTCCTGGCAACTGAAAATCTTCATGTATAGTAAGCTTAAACTCTCATATGCAGAAGAACTCTTAAGACTTTCATCACATTTCTGAGCATAAAACCTAATCTTGTCAAGATGTACCAACAGACAAAAAAGAGTATTTGCTATGATTAAATAAATCAGACTGAAGTCTTCTCAGAAAGGACTGACCTGTAAAGATCAGCAGCAAATGGAATACTGTGGGTCAGAAATTGACCTGTAGTCAAAATAAGCAGGCTTAATGAAAAACATAATTATGACATCTTAAAGTGTAGACTAGAAATTGTCTGTGAGACAAAGGAAATTGCATTTTTAGTCTACACTGCCGTGGAAAAAGCTTCAGCTCAGAATTATCTCTGTCATGGGAAGTCTCACTGCTAGACAGGGAACACTGATCTAGAATCTGTACTATGTGGCAGCAAATAAACAAATACCTGTTATTCAGTTTAAAGAAGACAAGACTGAGGAATGTAAAAGACCATTGCAAAGAGATTAAACTGTTTTCTATTAAGCCTTCTGGGTAGCTCAAAAAGATACATTCTGTAATTGCCACAAAGACAACATATTTTAGGATAATTTCTGCAAGCAAGCACTAGAACACATACACTATTCAGAACACTAATGTTCTGAAATTCAGTTAGACTATCATGTTTCAGGAAGTGTATACTGCAGGTGTACTCTTCCAGAGGAGGACGATAGAGAGATGTCCAGAGACGGGCTGGAGGTCTGGTATCCTTTTGCTCTTTTTTATGCAACAGAGAGCACTTTCTGATGTTTAAAATCTCATTTAAATGATAATTTTTTGACTATATGTCATTTTCAGAGTCTCAGACAGAAAGTGAAATTTGGAATGATCAACAATGCAGATTTTTTCCTCTCCTTCCCTGTTACTCTATTCTCTTAAAAAAAAAAAAAAAAATCCCTCTTTTTTTATTCTATCATACTATTAATTCTGAAATGTATAAATTCTTTTTACCAACCCAGTCCCTTAAAAAAATACAGCTTTTAAATAACATTTTCACTTCTTCACTCCCTGCAACCAGTGTAAGAAATTTAGGGTTTCTTACTGCATTTCATCTTTATTTCATCTTTAATCTAAGATTTACTTAGTACAATGCAACAATTGTCATTCATAACAACAAATGGGCAGAAGCGTTAAATGCATTTCTTGAGTACAACATACAGTGAGATATGTACAAGATGTGAGTGCCTGTACCCTTTCCTGATAACCTTGACATTCTCCATTTCTCAGGAAGAAATACTTGCATTAGTGCACTAGTGCTACTGATTTACATTCAGTAATATCCCTGCTAAGTATTTGATAGCAATACAAGAGGAAAGAAACATAGCTTATCCTGCAAGTAATGAAAACAATAATACATCCATAGCAATGAAGAGCAGTAATACCACTTTTCAAAAGTGGTCAGGGTGAAACCTATTCCTATGACTGAATTGTCCTGAGAAAAGGTCATGTACCATGAAACAGCTAGATGCTCACATGTCTCTATCTCAGAATAAAGCTTTACAGAGGATAAAATAAAACTTGCAGCAAAACCAGCACCACAGTTCCCTCTCTTTGAACATAACACTGCCCTGTGTACAGCTGAACACACAATAGGAAAATTCACAGTCAATCCCTCAAGGGATAGCAGAATTCACTATGTTAAACAAAGATACTAGTTCAGACTGATTCAGACTAGTTCAGAATGATTCAGTCAGTTTTAGAACAGGGAAGTGGAGAGTTATGTGAATTCATATTTGCATTTTGGGTTATTTTAGGGAAGTCTAGACCTCCATACATGTCCAGAAGATAATAGAGAATCATATTGGCTGTAAAAATCAAAATGAAATCCAAATCCAAAATCAACCTTCAGCAAAGCTAACAATTGTGCTACACAGCTAGTATAGTAATTTTTCTTGATAAAATGCATGGTGGTGTCATTAACACAGGTTAAAGTAAACATTTTCTTACTGAGCTACCTTCTGCACTGCAAGTGACCCCTTGCATAGAAAAGGAAACAAACTTGTAATCTTTCCAAATAACTGCAGTTAGAATCCTAACTAAATGAAAATGTCAAATGTCTTCCTTGCAATTATCTACCTTTTCATTCATTGTCTTTCTTGAACATTAGGTTGTCAGGTACAGGTCCCTGAAGTATTTTAATTGCTTTTTAGAGCAGCAACTTGTGGAAACTCACATTTTAGTGTTTGGTCTGGCCTCCTAGCTATGATTTCTAGTGAGGGGCCATATTTCATCAACAAGGTTTCCTTTAGTGTGACCAGTTAGGATGCATGAGTGGAATAACTACAATACAATAATTCTTTATAGCAACGTTGAGAATTCACACCTAGGGACCATAATAGGAAGATATGGGAAGCAAGGTGGCCTCATCTTCTTTATCTGTTTGTAAACTCTAAATGGTTGTGGTGGAGTGGCCCCGACTGGATGACAGGTGCCCAACAGGCTGTTCTATCACTCTCCCCTCCTCATCAGGACAGGGGAGAATAAATATAAAAAAAAAAAAAATCAGGAGTCAAAGTAAGGACAGGAAGAGATCACTCATGAATTACAGTCACAGGCAAGACTCAAATCAGGAAATTAACTTATTGCCAATGAAATAAGTGTAGGATAATGAGAAATAAAAACTAAATCTAAAAACACCTTCCTATCACCTCTTTCTTCTTCCTAGGCTCAATCTAATTCCATTTTTTTTCTACACCATCCCATGCCAGTCACACAGGGATACAGGGAATGGGGATTATGGTCAATTCATCTCCCCTGCTCCTTCTTCCTCAGGGGGAGGACTCCTCACACTCTTCCCCTGCTCCAGCATGGCGTACCTTACACAGGAAACAGTTCTCCATGAACTTCTCCAGGATGACTCCTTCCCACGAGCTGCAGTTCTTCCTGAACTGCTCCAACATGGGTTTCTTCCACAGGGTGCAGTGCTTCAGAAGTAGGCTGCTCCAGCATGGATCCCCTGTGGAGGCACACATCGGGCCACGAGCGGGCTCTAGTGTGGGAGGGTCCTGCCAGGAGACTGCACAAATGAAGGGCTCCCACAAGGGCAGAGCCTCCTTTGGACATTCCCCTGCTTCAGCATGGTCCTCCATGCACTCAAAGTAAATAGTTGCCCCAACATGGATGTCTGTGGGATGCAGGGGCACAGCATCACCACGGGTTTCAGGGAAATCTCAGCTCCAGCACCTGGAGCACCTCCTGCTCCAACTTCTTCACTGACCTTGGTGTCTGCAGGGCTGTTTGTCTCTCATATTCACACTCCTCTCTATCTGGCTGCTGTTCTGCATCAAGGATTTCCCCGCTATTCTTGAAAATGGTATCACAGGGGTACTACCATTACTGCTCATGGGCTCAGCTTTGATACTCTATGGTCAACGGTTCTATCAGACATATGGGAAGGTTGTAGCAGCTTCTTACAGAAGCCACCTCTGTGCCCTCCAACTACCAAAACCTTTCCACTCAAACCCAATACAATGATTCTCATCTTTAATCTCTATCAGATTCGCCACTGAGACCATGAAGGAGGTGGCATTTATTTTCCCTAGTGTACACTGTGTTCTTTAACACATTCACTGAAAGACAGAACAGTAGCAAATAGTTCAAATTGCAAGACCTTTGGTCAAACCACAAGCTCTCTTTGTTCTACAATTAGTTCTCAAAATAGGTCATAGGCCTAGTATTATATCATTACTAATAGTGTTTAAACCTTATTACAGAGCAAACAGTTTCAGCTAAAGGGCTCAAAAATGTACTCTACTGGTATAATTCTTTCATGACTATTTGTATTTTCTAAGCAGATTCATGTGCTCTGGAAAGTAACGGGTTACTTTCATTTATGGGATACCTTGAAGAGGAAACTATAGATTCTGTCACAGAATCCAGAATGTCTATCCATAGAATATTTTTGTTATACTTAGAAAACACTCAACACTCATATTACCACATGAAAACATCAGAACAAGCATGACAAATGTAGCACATCAGGCCATGTCTTTCAGTATCCACTCCAAACATACTGTCGTTCATAACTGAAAGCCAGCTATGGTAAAGAGGGCCTCTGTAGCTGCTGTGAAAAATGCCAGTGTCTCTGTCAGGTATGGTCAGGTTCTTGCTGATGGGCTGTTTACTATCAAGCTGTTCTCAGGGGAGTAAAAGTTGCTTTTCTTTCACTGTAGTTAAATGAAGATTCTATAACAGCTATTTTTAGCACACAACAAGAAGCAGCTGTTAATTCTGTATGCTACTACTACTACCCACTGTTTTGTCTTTGAAACTAAATACACTTGAAAATAGACACTTGAAAATAAACAAGTGTCATAAAACAAGTAAAGCACATTGTAATGCATTTCCATGAATTGTTTTGGGGGGCTTTTTTGTTTGTTTGGGTTTTTACCATAGATTTTCAATGGCTCTGCATTTTTTACCCATGTCATTTATTTTTAACTTTGAGTAGTATTTACTAATTTTTGGTGGATAATATATGTGTATATGGTGGTGCCATTGCTGATAACATCTTAATACATTTCAAAACATCAGTTGCATAACTTCCTGCTGTCATACTTCTAAGAAGAAAACTTTCTAAGAATAGCAGTAAAACCTTAAACTTTTTTTTTCTTTTTTTTTTTCATCTCTGAGCTAGTATCCATGGAGCACATAACACTTCTAAAAGAGACAGTGAAAACTACTGGCAGTTCTGGACAATTTTCACTTTAGATAAATGCAAGAAAGATGAGATACTAAAGTGGAGAGAGATGTCAAAATTGTATAGGTAAGAATGGTACACAGTCTGATGAAAGGGAGATCAGAAACTATTACAAAGACACAAAAAAATCTGAAATATCTAAAAGTGTATTACCAGCAATATTAGAAAAGTTTATTAGATTAGAGATTATTATAGAGACAAAGAACTGTAATGTAACCAAAACAAGATGTCTCAGCATTTTATGGTCATATTTTACACCATTTTTATATATATATATATATGGGGATTGGATATTTTTGGATATTTATTTAACGCATGCATTTTTTTTTTTTCAAAGGAAAGTGACAATCAGGAAATAAAGCAACCTATACTTTATTTCAATGTATGATTTAGTAAACATAAAGGGGTTGAAGATAACAGTTCATAGAGGATTCTCAACATTTCAACAACAGATCCAAGGCATCTAAGCTGTAATATTTTATACATTTCGGATAGAAAGGACTTTTTACCGCAAATTATATTTTTCCAAATATTCATGAAGACCAAAAATAGAAGTTTTCTGGTGATGTACTCATCAAAAGTGCTGTACTTTTGTTTAAAATTCATGGCTTAAACCCCTTGATCTCTCTAAAATCTCCTCTTCCTCCTCGAAAAAATGGAACAATATCAATTTCTCCATAAACCCTTCTTACATCTAAATTCTGAGGCTAAATTCTGTCCTACTTAGGTTTCTCAACATGGTTTGGCAACTGAAAATATCAAGGTCATAAAATTGTATTTTCATAAATATATCACAGCTGTGCTGACTAGACAGCTTTTAATTTTCTGATGAATTGTGTGTGACTACACACAAACTGCAAATACATAATTTCTCACATACTTGTATAAGTATAATAATAGGTAGCCTCAGAAGTTATCACTGCCTGTGATTGTCTGTGCTAATGTATGAAAACTGAGGGCCTTAAGCAGTGAGCTATACTGCAAACAGGAAGAAGTAAAAGGCTAAGAAGGCCAGATATGATGAAGTAGTGAAGTGAGTTTGATTTCTAGCAGAGTCAAAAATGGAGCCTTAACTTTTCAACTCCCGTTTCTACAACTTGTGAACTAGCCTTAACTTGCTATGCATTAAAGCTCTGGTGGGAGCCCAATATCTTCATTTATCTTTTTACTAACCTTTCATTTGTTGAGTAAACTGGAGATTATATGGTTTTGGTTTTTTTTTTTTTTTTTTAAAAATACTATATACTACATCCTATTATACTGCCATAAATCATCTAAACCAAAGCAATTAGACCAAGGAAAGCCCTATCCTGAATTTTCTCATCCGTATCTTTCTCCCACAGTCCAATCTTCTACATTTGTTTCAAATGTAAACAAAGTCCTAAAGTCAAGATATACTTGAGTTGCTTTCTCAACATCCAGTTTTGCATACTCATAAAACCTAAAGAGTTCAGTATGCATTTTCTTTTTACAGGATTTATGCAACTAAACTCTAACACTTTAGAGCTATTTGAAGCTCTAGCTGTTTCTGCTCTCTTCCAGAGCAGGATAATCAAAAATAGTTTTCCCAGGGAGAGTGAGGAGAAGTAGATTATTGAAGTCACTTAAGGACATTATCACCTTTACAAACAGAGTAATTCAACAGAATGATAGGCATGTACTCCATTGCATCCCTAGTATGCCCTTTGAGAAAAAATCAGATTACAATTTCTGTCAAAGATGCTTTATTGTAAGAGATAAGGGAGGGAGGTGTTAGACAATTTGGGAGGTTTGGAAAGCAGTACAGCACATTCAGTCAAAGAAGAAAACTTGACCATCCGGGACCCTAACACTTACTCTAGTCAATGCAATAATATTTGCCACAATTCACCTGCAAAATCATCAGGAAGAGCAACAACAAACCCCAGATTTTCTTAATGTCACCGAGGTGATTGGTCTATCTGTTAATTCCTTTTGACACTAAAATGAACAGATTAAGCAGTAGGAAATTACACAGCAACTAAATTTCAAACATCTGCTGCCCATTTCATCAGGATTGCTGAACCCCTCCAGAATCACACATCTGCAATATATGCATTGTCCAAAGAACTACTGATTAGAGTTTCTGTTTTACCTGATATGCTACTATGTGGTTGATTGGTTTGTTGTTTTGTTTTGGTTTGGTTTTTTCCCCTGAAAGAAAAACTAAATCTTTAGCAAAATAAAGAATAACAGATACATACTCATGTGGAACTTTATGGTGAATGCACAAAGAGATCTCAAATCCTTAAAAAATTATTTCCAAGGAAAATCCTCTCCAGTTACTAGCAGTTCAAGGCTTATGGTGCGCATCTAAGCAGTACCAACTTAGTTTGCTATATTTATGACATATATACCGCTTAATTCAAAAGGAAACAGTGAGAAAACATTCATATTATCGCTGTATTTTTCACAGCAGCTAACCTATGGTTAAGATAATAGTTTAACTCTCTGACAATTTGTATTAATAAGTTTATTAGAAAAACAACTTTCAGACAACAAATTAGAACAGCACCATTGGGAACTATAGGAATTGAGTATAATGAAGGAAAACCAATAAACACCAAGTTATGACACATCTGCAAATTTAGTGAGAAAAAAAAAAAAACCTGAAATACTGTTTTTACAATGATCTTTTACACACATTTCAAGATCTATGATAGAATTTGATTTTTTTAAAAAACAATTATAAGAATCACATAAGAGAGATAAAAGACAGCCTATTTCTAGATATTCTTTGCATTATCTGCTGAGTTTAAAATGCAGCTTGCACCTCTAAGTCATGTTCTATAATGCTTTCACATTCAGCATGCCTCTTGGCAAGCTGGCCAGACTTCTTGTACACCATTTCCTGTACTTCAGCTTGATATCTCATGGCCTATATTTTAAACCATTTCAACATACACAACATGCTTTTACCTCATACACAATCCAACAGTCTTCTCCGGTGGCTTAGATCTCCAGGCTGAACATGAGAAGAACAGCAGTGATTAGAGGAGGCCATAAAGAATGGTGGAGATGACGTTCAGAGAAAGAAATGCCAGAATCACAATGTTTTACAACTAGACTCTTTTCACTTTCCAGTCCCTCCACACAACCCAATGATTTTTGTTGAGCTTTGCTGACTAGAAGCTCGTTTTTGTCATTCCTAGCATCATACAGAAGACTGCTACTAAGATGTCAGAGAAGGTGGTAATATAAACAGTAGTGACAGCATAGGAGGCAGTAAGATTTTCACTGCTTTGACCTCATGTTATATGTCATATAATAAAAGCAGGAGAAAAACATGACGTAAAGTCATAATGTGCAATTACATAGAGTAAACAAAATTTTAGAGGCAGCCAGTATGCATTTTTCATAGAAAAGAGAGGGTTTGAGTTTGAAATAAGGGATATTTCTTATATTTTCTTTAAAATCCATAGAAAATATGCAGAGACAAAACAATTGCCTTTTTTTGTATATTTTACCTGACTGGCCTAGAATATACCAAGAGAAGGCATTAGCTTTGTGACTCCAGTTTGTTTGATTCTACATATGTGCTCCTCTTTACCTTCCAGAGATCACCTTTACTACATGATCTTTAAGGTCCCTTCCAATACGAACCATTGTAAGATGCTCATAATGTTTTGGGAGTTTTTTGTGGATTTTTTTTGGTATTTTGTTTTCTTTTTTTCATTGTTTGTTTGGTTGGGGTTTTTTTCTTTTTTTTTTTTTTCCTATTTGGGATTGTTTTTTGTTTTTTGGTTTTTTTTGTTTGTTTGTTTGTTTTTTTTGTGGGTAGATAGAACAATATTAGACTTCCATGATTCCATTCACAGGACATTTCTATAGAATATGCTCACCCACATAAAGAAAATGTTATCACCATATTTTATCATTCCTGGTGGCTGAGCTCACAGATCTTAAATCACATTGAAGGAAGAATGTGTATCTCCAAACTTGTATGCAGAAGCTGGGCATGTATTTCCTTTGACATTTGAACACAAAACAACAGATTACTCTTCTCAAAAACCTACAAAAATGGATTTACTTAAGTGACCTATGTTCACTACACTCCACAAAGAAAGAAAACCCTTGGGCTACAAGCCTCAAAGTACATATGAACATAAATATGCATTTGAGCAGCACTATTAAAACCAGTGGTCCTAGCACTAAATATGAAAGTTAAGGATGCAGGGATGTTTGCAAAGCAGAGGGTGAGAATTCATAAGGGTGTTCGTACAGTTTCTGTATGTGGGTGTATATGGGGGAAGTGTGTTTTATTTAAATGCATACTGACAGTGAAAATGTAGCAAAAACATTTACTCATGCTTTTGGAAATGTTTTTCATAATTTCTAATTATTTCCAAATTAAGCAAATGCTCAGGACTATATTAAATCACAAGAGTGTGGTGTAAGCAGTACCTCTTGGTATTCCTTCACATGAAAAGCCTATTACAGGAAGAGAGTATTTATCCCTGTATGAGGCAGGTACAAGAAAAAAATCTCTTTATCTTAAATGTGGTTGTTTCTAAATATTTGCTTTCCCATGCTGAAAAGCTGAAACACAGATATTCTAAAAAGACAATTGGCACCTAATATCAGATTTAGTTTAAGAAATTAAGCTAAAAGGGCTTTCAGTCACTGTTGACTTTAGTGCTACGTATGCAATCTCCTTTTTCAACGTTATGTGTATATGTGACACACAACAGACTCAACTTGAGAAATTTTTACTTGATTTAATTTGCTGCTAATTACCACTTACTTTTGATCACCAAGTCAGGTACAGGGTGGAAAAACACACAATCAAGCAAATACTTCATAAACAGCCTTTCTCCCCCAGGTTTAACTTAGCTCAAACCCATCTCCACTTCCTAGTCTAAGCTTGCCGTGTTTTCACGGCAGGTTACCAAATTCATTCCCATTCCCCCATCAAATGATAGGCAGCAGAGGATGTCAGCGTCACGTACACAATGTTTTCTCTCAAATGCCTTGAGCTTTGTTAGACACCAGATCAGTAATTATTGGGTCAGAACCACCCTGTGGGGGGGTGTGTGTGCGCCGGGGGAGGGGACCATGTCTCCAGCACAGTGTCCACATAGTCATCCAGGATGACTGCCAAGGTCTGCAGGCACATGCCACAGAGCCAGCATGGGACACATGTCAATCAACAAGGTCTACATGGTTGCCCACCCACACCACGCCCCCCACCCCCCCCCCCCCCCGCCCCCCATCCCCAGCCTCTGACCCGCTGCAGCACCCTCACTTTGGCTGGGGAGACACTTGAGTGCTCAATGAACCAACGTGACACCTGCCTGGACGGAGTGGCCACAGTAGCTAAAGAGGCACACACAAGGTCTCTGTCTGGCCTCGTCCTGCCCTCCTGACCAGCCAACATGTGACTTTTAAGTGGTAATTGTATTTTTCTCTCCTCTCTTTCTGTCTTTATTCTTTCTTAATGCCTCTTCTTTTACTATTTTCTTGCACTTGTGAGTAACTTAAGCACCTATTTTCTATATTTCACTTAAGTTGCTGGTATCTCACTTAAGTTGTATAGGGTTTTGTGTTTGCTGGGTGCAACAAAAGGTTCCATACTCTATTAGCAATGCTTGCTAGTCCCAGTAACCTGTTTTAATGCTTTTGTGAAGTTGCATGTTACCGTCTGTAAAACCCTTTTTGCCAAAACACCCATTTTCTCACCAAATTAAAAGAAATTCCTTGGAGAAAAGTGTGTAGCCTTTCTCCAGATGTGAACTCAAGGTATCAAAAAACGAAAAGCTTTGCAAGTGTTTGTGTTGACAAAATTTCTTCAAATCTAAAATTTAAATGCATGCCCAGTAAAGCTAGACCAGGGTGTAAGGGTTGCCTCCTGCTTTACTCTCCCACACTTTGCTTCTTTTCTCAGATGTTTTTTGCTTCTTCAGGTTTTGCTGCAGCTTGCTTTCTTAGCATGCTACAGGATAGGTCACCTATGGGCCACAGTCCTTCAAGGGTGTTCCTGGTACCTCCTTCCAAGAGCATGTCTCCAGATAGATGCTTCTACACCCTCAGCTATCTGTTTCTTTCTTAAACATGTTTTTGCAGTGATGCCAGCAGAAAAGATAACATTGTGGTTACTTTTGTTCACCAAAACAAAATTTACATTATAGGAGCACTAGAAATCATGTGTTCTGTTGTCTCTCTGATACCTATTGCTACTACCAGGAATGATGAGAGACTGGTAGAATGTCCATGTTCATATTTCTTGTCATGCTTTGCACTGAAGTACCACAAAAAAAGATCTCAACATACTGTTGTGGGATTTATTTAAATAAGTGCCAAATAGATTTCTACTAGCAAAACCAAAGTACTGACAGAAAGACTCTTTTCAGAGCTATAGGGAACCCAAAGTCCGTATGGCTCAGCAATAAGATTGAGAGAATGGAACATGATCCCACACTAGTTTTCACTCAGTAGGGTTACTGCCAGTTTCAAACAGAATCTAAGTTCAAATTTACAGAAAAACAAATTGTAAGACATTCAAACCTATTCATTTGTTGCAAGTTGTCACTTTGAAAAGACATTGCCCTAGTATTTTCCAGATCAGGGCAAACAAAATCAATAAAAATGCATATTGAGTTCTGTATGTACATTTTGTAATCAAAAATGTGCATATGCAGCCACAAATCAGTGATGACACTTGTGGGCTTTGTAGCTAGCAATGCCTTCGGAGGTTTTTTTTGCATTAATCTCAGGATTTCAGTGAAATTGTGACCTATACTGTATGTGCTGTTAAAAACCATTCATAACCAGCAGCTCGCAGGATTTTACAATGGAATTGGGGAAGAGAGGACCTATTCAGAATTCATGCACACGTTTTCCTTTATGTTTGTCAAGAGGTTTTGAAATGGCTTTTGCTAACTGAAGTAACATCTAGAAACATGCTTGACATTTCACTTATTCTTGAGTATTTGTAACCTTGGTGCAAATGTTTAATTTCTTAGATTATCTTGTAATAATGGGATGAAGTTCATGAAAAATTTATCTTCCATGTGGCATCCAATATTTGGAGATTATACCACCCGGAATCTATTTATTCAAACACACCTGCTGCTGTCTTCTCTTTTTAGACTGTAATACAACTTAGCCTTACTACTATCAATCATAATTTCTGCACTGTAGAGAAGCCTGTTTACTTCTTTCCCAGTAAGTTACATACATTGTAGAAAATTACTGAAAATTCATGGATCCCATGAACTCCCAGTATAATTCTACTAGAGTTTCTCTACCAATTTAAACAGTTATTTTGTTTTTATTTTGTACTTTCTTGTTTCACAAATGTTGGCAATGGTGAGAAGGATTAGGCACTTTCAGCAGCATAAGCCAAAGTTTCATTATTGCTGAGAACATTTATTGTTTTGTTTTCTGTTTAGTTTCACTGTTCTCCAATCACTTCCTAATCAGTGCACACCCAGAAAAAAAAACAAAAAAACCAAGACCTGAAATAAAAGGGGTTTTTTTCTACAATTACTTAACAGAAGGTACTTAAAACCCTGTGCACGTTAATGCAAGTCTTTGGCAGCTCATATAGATTCCCTCTTCTAGGACCTGAACATCAAAAGATATATTTTAAATGAGCTCATAGCAGATTCTTCACGTGAATAAAATCATTGTTTGAAAGCCAAACACTATAAAAATTGCAAACCACATAGAGTTGAATATAACGTACATCATTAGAAGCAACATTAGTCCATTTCTCATCTGGTGATTTGTATTTGCCCTTCATTTTACACTGGAAAATAATCTGTGATTCTTTCCCAATACTATGGCATAGTAAAGACCATGCTACAATGTTCTATTATCCCACCTTTGCTTAGCCAATTGTTGTTTTTTTTTTTTTTTTCAGATCATTGAGTAAAGAAGTAAGTTTTATTTAAAAATTGCCAAGTATTTAGTATAAAGTAAGTGTCCAAAGAATGAAAATACCTTCACTGCTACTGTCTAAAAGTAAATTTTTTATATGTTATGCGTTTTTTTAATCATTCTTTCTGTAATTTTCTTCTATTTGTTATGCTGTCTGATACTGATTTGTCTTGAAAAGAAATTTAAAATTCTGAAAATTCTGTCTGCTGTTTGTTCATGAGGAATTAACAGAATGTAATACGTGTTTCTTGGTCATCTATCTTGAAGCAAGTGCAGGATTTTTTTGCCTGGGATATTCCCTTAATGGTTTTGGTGGGGATCTTGTGGGGTTTTCCCTTCTCCCCTAATGGGGCTTCCAAAGCAATTTTTGATAATGTTTCAAGGTTAGTTACTTGGGCTAGCCTTCCTAAAATACCTCTGGTCTCATTTATTTTATATTTTCATATCTTTTAGCCAAAAAAAGAAAAAAAAAAATTGTTAATGGTAATCAAGATTCTACCAAAATGCACAATACACCAAACTCCAACACTGACCTACAGTATCATCAAACTCTCAATGCAAAGTTGTAGTAGCAACCTACAACATTTAAGCAATTAGAAGACAACCCTCCCAAAAAAATCCAAGTGAATTTAATATATTTCCTTGCTATTCAAACACATACTGCATATTTCGAAAAAAAAAAAAAAAAAAAAAAAAAGA